>JAZKJV010006671.1:0-600000 GCA_037367405.1 Ottelia alismoides
TTATACAATTAGAGGTGATTTTGATATATTTTGAGTTTTTATTTGGAAGATATGGGTCTGTGTAGTTGGGACTTTGGCCTTTTATTTTGTGTATAAAAAGTGCACCATGTATGATTTTTGTACAAACTCAATTTTGCATTTTATTTACATTATTATTCACTACTTTCATGTACAAAGTTTCTTTATTTGATGCATGAATAATAAAGAATAATATAGGTGTCAAAAATGCTTTATTGAATGAATGAAATAATGGGGTTTTTTTGTATTTTTTCCTTTATCTCCCCCTACTTTATTCCTTGTCGACCAACTCAATTCTTGACTTGATCTCAGGATTTAGGGTCATAAAATACCTTTGGTATTTTATTCTTTTTCTTCTCTTCTCTTTATTCTATAATTTTGGCATTAAAGACAATATTATTTACACAATAAATACCATAAATGATGAATGTTATTTTTGCACAAATTGATGTTGTTTACATGCATTAGCTTGGGGTTTTAAGGCCAAAATGACATAATAAAGGTGATGAAATGGAGATTCATCAATCATCTTTCCAAAAATCCATAAAAGTTCAAAACTTTGAAAATTACATCACAAAAAATTTTCTGCATAGCATTCACATTTTTCGGATTGAGTTTGATAATTAAACGAGTCGAAGTAAAATTTGAAGATTGGAAGTTGGTTGGACCATAAATCAACCCAATCATAGAAACCTTATAGGAACTGGAATTGAGGTACTTCAAATTTAGTTGACTTATTTCTTTGAGAATCATGAGACTTGATTCAATGGATTCTTGACTGCCTAAGTAGAGTATTTCAGAGCACATGCACGACTCTTGTTGATAATGACCTAACTTGAACACCTGCACCTTTCACTTGTCTCAACTCAGTTGGAGTGGTGAGGGGATTGAATTTGCCAGTATGAGACACACACTAGTGGAAACATTTGTCCTCGTCTAGGGAGGGAAGTGCACCCCAACCCATCTAGTAGCAGAGATGTCTAAAGACAGGAGAGAGTGTGTGCTGCAATAATGCTTCAAAAGAGGGATAGTCTACTAGCTCAAGAGGAAAACTCCTTATATAAATGTTGTTGTATATAGTATTTCCAAAAAAGAGAGCAAAAGCAGAAACTCCAAAAAAGTGGACAGGCCTGATTGAAAATAAAATGATTGTCGGAGTGTAATAGTCAATAAGCAAGCTTGAGTTTCAAAGTCATACCATGTGAGCATGCAGCTGGATGACTTGACCACATTGGTCATGCATCCTAGGATAGGTAGCTACACTAGCTACTGTTCATTCTTCTCTCCACTCCCACCTCTTGAGCTAGTTGTCACTTGAACTTTGAAAGGAATACCCCGCTCCTCAAGGAAAGAGTTGCTGAATTGGGGAATCATTGGGTTGTCATGCTAGAGAAGTCAGTCTCTTTGTCATTTCGGTTGAGGGGAGCTGCTATCACATGTACAAGTCGGATTCATAGTCGTAAGAGTTTGTGTATGAGTTGAAGTATTCTAACATGGCTATTAAGGAGACTTGAGCAGAGTTTTGGGATTCTCGAAGGCTGTTGGATTTCAAATCTGATTCCAATAAAGTTTGTCCGCACTAAAATTCAAAAGGTCTAACTTAAGATCCAAACTTTGATTTTGTGAAGACAAGTTTGGTAATTAAACTTATTCTTTATTTTTCATTTTCTGCACTTATTGCATAAGTGTTTGCTAGGGACTAGCAAAGGCAAGTATGGGGGGGTGATGAATCTCCATTTCATCACCTTTATTCTATAACATTGGCCTTAAAACCCTCATAAATGCATGTAAATACCTTTAATTTGCATAAATTAACATTCATCCCTTGTTGTACAAATTGTGTATAAAATATTATTTTTAATGCCAAAATTATAGAATAAAGAAAAGAAAAGAAAAAGAATAAAATATCAAAGATATTTTATGACCTTAAACCCCGAGACCTAGGCATCTCGATGATTAGGTCGACAAGGAATAAAGTAGGGGGAGATAAGGGCCATTAATACAACAAAATTCTCATTTATTTAGTCCTTATTTATTCATTTTTGGGACCTATTTTATTTTCCACATTTATACAAAAAATAAAGGAACTTTGTACATGAAATTTGTAGATAATAAAATATAGAAAAATACAAAATTGATTTTACACAAAAATAATACACAGTATAAAAGTTATACTCTAAATAAGATTATGAAATCCCAACTTCCAGACCGATATCTCTCAAATAAAAACTCAAAATATATCAAAATCACCTTTAATTGTATATAACTTTTAATAAGCTATTTAATGAAGGTGGCTTCATATATTTTTGAAGTTAAGGTGCAAAAGTTAAGTTTTGGATCCTTATTGTACAATATACCAGATTAAAATAATTATTTTATTTATTTTTTTATTATTTTTATAATTTTTAAAATAATAGAATAAAATAATTAAAAAATTAAAAACCCATAAAAATTAATTTTGGCTAAGTGTTTAAGAGATAAAGTGTGCTTTGATTTTTTTTCTTACCTGCTCTACTCCATTGCTTCTTGTGTTCGACCCCTACTAGCTTGTCACTATACACTTTTAGTAAGAAATAATAAATTTTAACTCTTACCCTCAATTGTTTGATTTTATGTGTGGGTTAATTGTTGAAACTATGGGAGGATTTGAGTAGTCACCTGACGACGCGAAATTCCGAACGACTGAGGTAAAGGTATGAAATGAGGTCGTTGCGACCTCAGTCACTCGAATGCGTGTATCAAGAAAAATCAACCACTCACAGAGATAAAATCAATCAAAACAAAATGGAGAGGTCTAGCTATGTGATTAACCTGGTATAGCTCCCAGGGTCGAACACAAGGAGCACAGATTGGCTAAATAGCCTACGATGTAGTCAGAAATCCGAGGGAATCTTTTTTCAGTGGTTTTTATTTGTTTTTACATTTTTTTAGATTTTTTAAATGATGAGAAAATTAAAGAAGGCACACAGATAATGAACTTCAACAATTTATTTAAAGCATTAAAAATCAAGCAAAAATTCAAAGAAAAATGTTTTTATGTGTTTTATAATTTTTTATGTTTTTGGTGAATTTTTGAGATTTTTCTGATGTTTATTTTATTTTCTAAAAATCAAACAATGCTAAAAATGATAGGTACTGTCCAGCAAGGCTTAAGACCCAAAAATAAAATATTTTTGGATCTCAAAAAGCCCTGAAGGTAATTTTCCTATAATCTAGAAAGAATAAGGAAAATTTTGGCACCTAAATTATTGTTTTTGGATTTTTAATTTATTTATTATAATTTTTATGAGTTTTGAGGGGTTTTTCAATTTTTAGGGTTTTTAAGTGATGAAAAATAGCCAAAATTGGCTAGAAAATCACACAACAAGCAAACTACAGTATCTAAATTTTTTAGAATTTTTGGGGGTGATTTTATATTTTTTTGGTATTTTTAAAGTTAAACAGTAGCAAAAATAGGGGTTTTTGAATTTTTAAAAATAATAAATGAAATCAAAAATGTCCTCAAAAATCACAGAAATTCCTACACCATGGCAGGAGCCATATGTCAAAATCTCATTGGATTTGGAGGTCGTTTGATATTTTATTCAAAAATAAAGGTAGGGCACTGTGCACAGGGACCTAAGTGCAAATACCCAAAAGTTCTGGGGGTCTGGTGCAAAATACCCAGCAAAACACGTGCCAAGCACGTGCCTGGGGCACTCAAGGACCCAAATGTAAGAAAAATAAGTCCCGAGGACCTATTGATAACTCGTATCAAAAGTCCAGGGGGCCTAGTTGCAATTTACCCAAAATAAAACGCACATGCGGAAATGAAGCATTCACAGGGGTATATTTGCAAATAAACAAAATATTTTATTCAATGAATAACATCCAGAACTACAGGGCGTCTTATGCAAATATCCCAACAAAACACGTGACGAAGCACGTGGTTCACAACTGGCAGGGGTATAAATGCAAATAAAATAAATAGCAGGGTCCCACATGCAAATTATCCCAAAACTAAATAACTGACTCGACAACTTACAGGACTGAAACGAAATAAAGGAAAGACAAGGGCCTAAGGGTAAATTACCCTTTATTAAGCGGAATCGTTGGATGCGCGCCACGTGTAGATCGGACGGCTGCAGATGGTGGGCGCTCCAGATGTCGTCTCCTCGGATCGGACGGTGGAAGCAGCTCCTCGAACGGACGGCCAAGATCTGATCTGGAGCGATGAGGATGATCTGACGGCGATGGAGGGTCCTCGAAGAACAGGTCCCCGGCGAGACTCGCCGGGCTCGTGCGTGCGCTAGGGTCCTCCGGTGAGCCTCCTGAAGGTCGGAGAAGAATCGCGGAAGGCTCCCGCGTCTGCCGGTGGTCTCCGACGGGCAATCCGAGCTCCGAGGAGCTCGAGCAAGGCCGGCGGAGCTGGGTCTCCTGGCTGGATGGCGAAGGGCCTCAGACGCCCTCGTTTCGACCTGAAAAACGAACCAGAAGACTTGCGGGTCGAGGGCAAAGTACCTCGACCCGGTTAGGCGGCGTGAAAGTGAAGTGTGAGTCGGAATGGCAAGCTCCGGCGAGGGTGGTCGGTGAAGGAGCTCGGTTCCCAGATCCTGTGCGATCTGGGTTGTGTGGAGGGGTGAAGAAGGTGCGGAGAGGTCTGGCGGAGATGATGGCGGTGTCGGAATGGAAGATGGGTGGTCGGAGGTGCCTGGCGAAGGCGGCGGAGCTACGCTAACAGTAACTGAAAAATCAAAATCTAAGCTATCCTACGGCCTAAGGGTTCTACCTGGTTGGTCGGAGAGACTGGGGAAGAGCAGGGGGTGCTCCTGGTCGTAGCCTCGAGGGTCGTCTCGGCCCGAGGCTCGATGCTCGACGCTGGTGGCGGAGCAGCGGCGGCGAAGAACGCCGGATCAGTGGATTCACCTCCTCGCCTCGCTGCAACAAGGGCAAACGCTTGCTGTCACTCTCGCGGTGCCTATGGAGGTCACTGGGAAGAAGGAGAAGGTCCAAAGATGAGGCGCGGAGGCGGCGGAGGTCGGGATATATATGGTGACAGGTGCGATTAGGGTTGAGTGGAGACAGCGATGGAAGGCGTTGATTTCATGGCGAAAGATCGGGCGAGGATGAGGGATGATCGGCGAAGAATCCGGGCACGGGGTTCGCGTGGGAGACAGCCTGGAGATGCGTGGAAAAATCGGCGAAGGCGGGGCGGCACGCATCTTCCAGAAAAGGAAGGAGTCCGCGGGGGAGTTGACCGGGGTCAACAATCCCCCGTGGACCAATCAGAAGCTGCCACGTGTATTTAATTTTTGTTTATTTATTTTAAGGTAGAAATAGGCCGAATTAAAGAAAACTCAAAACATGAAATGTTTTTCTTTTATTTTTTTCTATTTTTTGGTGATTTTTAATTAATTTTTGGAAATAAAAATAGGGTAGCTATGTATATAGGTATATGTACACTATATGGATTTTTATTTTTGATTTTTTATTTGTTATTTTTATGTATTTTTATGCTCATTTTGTATTTTATTTATTTACATCATAAAATATGGAATAAAATGGTATTTTTATTTTATTTTGATTATTTATACACAAGGGTGAAATAAATAATTGTATACATTTATATACATGGTATTTATACAATGTATTTTTGTATTTTTCATTTTGTAATTTTTATTTGATTTTTGTTTTGTTTCTTGTTATTTTATGTATTTACCATATGTAACATAGAATATTTACAAAAAAGTTTTAGAAAATAATTTTATTTATTTATAGGGTTAAATAAATAAAGGATGATGGTCTACACATGGTGAAAGGGCATTTTTGAATTTTTGATTTTTAAATTTTTATTTTGTTTTTAATAAAATATACACACAATATGTACAAGCATATTTTTGGGTGAGGAAAATATAATTTTATGTATTTACAGAGGTATATACACATGAGCTCCTATCTCCCTCTACTTGGGCTTTTATGCGGTCAGGCCCATGCTGAGCCCTCCCTTGGGTTAGGTTGCTCAATATTTATTCTAAATATTTCCCTCTTTTTCTTTTTGCTCTTTATTCTTTTTATTTTTGCACAAAAACATGCTAATTATAGGTTTTTACACAATGCATGCTTTTGGTAATTATTTGTATTTACACATATCTACATGTATTTGCAAAGGTTTTTGTAGCTAAAATAGAAGAATAAAGAGTGATGAATGGGTATTCATCATCACCTTAGCGACAACGAGCCTGATTTGTCAGGCCATTAATAGCGACTCTGATTTTCTCGCTTTTCAGTATCACGCAACGTCAACGCAATGCGTGGCAAGTGAGCATCATCCAACCATTCGTTAGTGCATCTTTTAGGGGTAAATTTCATATTCTACCCTTATTTTGTAATTGGTCTTGTAAATTAATTATATCGTTTAAAATTTGTGTATTTTGCAAGTCAGTCCCTGTAATTATTGATTATTGCATTTGGGTCCCTTGTCAGCTCACCTCACGTGTCATCCCATGTGAGGTGGGCATTTTGCAGAAAAGCCCTTGTAGCTTTTATTTGGTCCAGAAAATTTCATAGGTAGATATATAATTTTGGTATATTTTCATATTCACCTATGCACTTGATTTTATTTACATTTATGCCCCTGCAAAATCATTAATTTTTTGTGTGTGTTCCATTTATTGAATATAGTGTCCATGCTCTAAAAAATATCAAAAAAAAGGATAAGGTGCATGTTTGATCATAGATTCACGCCATGTTTTTGGTTTTCATTTTTACGTACTTCTAATATTATATAAAAATAAAAAATCACAAATATTTCTTATTTACAATATAAAGTACCAAAAAATAAAACATTTTGAGACATTATCAAAAAAATATTTTATTTATTTAGGTATTTTGAGCTTTCGTACCAAAAATTGCTAAAAATAGAAAAAGAAAATACATAAAAAATAAAAATCCCCAAAATCATTTATAAAAATCTCAAAAAATTCCAAAAATACCATTTTTTATTCTGTAAATTTTTTATAAAATCGATTTGAAGAATTTTGGACATCGTTTACTATTTTTTAATCTTTGTTTCAATTTAACATATTTATTGAATCCCTAATTTGGGGTAATTTTTTACTTTAAAATCCATAAAAATTAGTAAAAATACTTAAAAAATCATAAAAATAGTAAAAAAATAAAAACCCAAAACATTTTATTTTATGTATTTTGATCATTTTTATTTGTATTTACATCTATATTAGCTTATATTATCTGCACCAATAAACTCTATGTTGTGCAGGCATCGGTAATTTAGACTGGACTTAGTGCAACCTATTATGATAAGTCAGTCGAGGTGTACCATAGAAGGCTCAACAATATGAGCTAGAAGCACATGCATGCTTTGATTAAGAAGAATCTTCTTTCGTGCATGGTGGATGAAAATATAGAGCAATACCCTCATTGCTTAGTCTAAAATCAATCATTATGTTAACATTCAAAAATAATACACCCTCAAGGAAGGCACGGGTAGTAGTGCTAGTTCACAAAGTTTTATGTGTTTCTCCAACAGTTATCTCTCTTTATTGAGTACTTTGTTTTTGCCATCTTAATCGATGTTTTTTTTTCAAAAAACTATGGGATTATACTCTAAATATGAAGGTTGATTCTTGGTTTGATTGAGGACTTTCAAACCATCGCGACTGCGATTCAGAATCATCGAATCCTCCCATATCCAGATTTGGTTACTCAGCAATAATTTATTCAGCAATCACAACTAACATTCAGAAACAGACTGCAATTAAAATTACTCAAAATGAAGTATTTCCACACTTTTCCATTCACAATATAAAGTTCACATGATACATTGTCCCACTATAACCATTTACATGTACATCAGCTCGAAAGGAAATACACAAAAAGATTACCAACTATCTTATATAGTAAAGCTACTACGGCTGGCTGGATGGCTACTATGTTAGCTGGCTGGATTACTAAAGTCCTTGCGATGGCTCACGGACACCTGTTGGGTTTTCCATAAATCATAGGATAACTATTAGCAAATGCTAAGAAACGAAGAAGAGAAAAGCAAACAAATGGTGTAATTTTTCAAAACTTATTATCACAAAAAGTTTCATTCCTTCTCATAAATTTAAGTCTTATTCCTTTATATTCCACGTCAGGAATTAGTCCAGGGAATTACCTCACCACTATAGGTACTCCGAAGCTGTGGACACTTCGGGATTGGAGATTGCATTGATCTAGTAAGCTTATGCCGTTGTACATCGCCTCAATCAATCTTCCAATACTACCATGACAATTTTCTTTTCTTTTATTGATCAAGATCTCAAACCCTCAGCTTGGCAAACAAAGGAGCACACCGTCCTCAAGGATATGGTTGCTTAAAACCTCAGACTAACCTTTAATCACATAACCTAGCGGCTTAAAAAAACATGTTATCGTGACCTAGTCGCTATTCAACCACTCATGCCTCCACATGGCACGACCACATCTTCCGTCATTCAACCCGAACATATTGGCTCCCGGTACCACGCGCTGCAATTCATTCATTTCGTGCGCACTTATCATAACAGGACAACCATGTACCACCTAGGTAGGGCAACACCAATACAGGTTCCTTCCGACAAACCTACAGGTTGCATGCCTGACCTGTAGTACTACTCCTAATCATTCTTAACGTAAGACACAATCTTTTTCAGGATCCATCTCAAAACACATAAATTCTCATGATGTAAATCCTCCGTTAAGCCTTAGATTTGCATAAATATAAACACTGAGTATAGGCTTACACATATATTAATTCATATATTTATATACTCATGTTTATGCTCATTTTAACTTTTAAACCCTAACTTTCCAAGCCACTACATCAATTCGATGCGTATACCTTATTTTAGTTGAAATCACAAAATAACTTTTCATACTTTCTCAACAATAAAACAATAAGGAAACTGAATATGAATCGAAAATCTAGCTCACAAAGCAAACTAAGAGAGGATCGTACCTTCCTCCTCATCGTTCTCCCAGAAGCGCTTCACTAGCGTTCCTTCCTCGCCTTCCACTCCTCCTCCCGAGGGGTGGTGGTGGTAGTGGAAATCGTAGAGAATGAATGAGTAGGAGTGCTATTTATAGGCTCTAGAAAAATGCTAACCATGGTTAGAAAACTATGATTTAGACATTAACCACGGTTAACGGCCACGAATTTGGCCCATGGTTTTGGACAAAAATTATCCAAAACTTAGGTCTTAAACTAAAACATTCCAGAGGATTCTAGATTCGCTAATGATTCTTAATTAATGTTAATCATGATTAACTTTCATTAATCATGATTTAACTTTCGCGGTTTATGCTTATATTTCTCTAACTATTACTTAGTGCTCGTTAATGGTCATTAGCGGTTTTCAATCTATCATTAGTTTCTTTAATCATGCTTAATTATTCTTAATGACAGCCATTACGGGATAATGACATTTTAAACCTCCTTACTTATCTTTCTTCTGAAAATCATAACAATTTGAAACGAAGTCCGATTCATACAAAACAAATTCCGTTGGTTTCCTCTTGACGAGCTGGATCTTATTATATAGGATCTTAGAGATGTCGAGTTCAAGGTTTTAAAATTATAACAGTCTTAAAGGAAGCCCCATCCTCGAGATTAGAAATACATGCATAACAATGTTAAATAGGATTGAAACCATAACAACCTTAAAGAGAATGAACATCATTTCATTTATAATAAAGATATACACAATACATAGTGTTATCATTCAAACAAGTACGGGTATTTTTCTCTCATTTCTACCTTAAGTTCCCATGTGGCTTCTTCAAACTTTTGGTTGCACCATAACACTTTAACTAGAGGTGCATCTTTATTCCTCAACTTCTTGATATCCATGTCTAGTATTTGCACAGGTATTTCTAGGTATGTCAAGTCTGACTCAACATGCAGATCACCATAGTTTATCTTATGCTCCGGATCCTTAATATACTTTCTCATATTTAATACATGAAAAACATCATGTACTGCCAAAAGATGTGGAGGAAGTGCAAGTCTATATGTGACTTTACCAATCTGTTGAATAATTTCAAAGGGACCCACGAACCTGGGTGCCAACTTCTCATGCAAACCAAACCTCTAAACTCCCTTCATAGACGATACTTTAAGAAATACAAAGTCGCCTACCTCAAACTCAAGGTCTCTTCGCCTGTTATCACTATAGCTTTTCTGACGACTCTGGGTAGTTATTAGTCTTTTTTGAGCAAGCTCTATAGCTTCCCGTGTCTCCTAGAGTCTATCTGAATCATAAAAGTTCTTTATCCTGACCTCTTACCAACATAAAGGAGTAGTACACCTTTGTCCATATAGTGTTTCAAATGGTGCCTTGCCAATACTTGTATGGTAAGTATTGTTGTAGGTGAATTCTACAAGATGCAAATGTTTCACCCATGACCCTTTCTATTCTAAGGCACATGCTCATAGCATATCCTCTAAAGTCTGAATCGTACGCTCTGATTGACCATCTGTTTGTGGATATGATATGATCAAGCATAGATGTTTGCCTAAGGCTTTCATGAAGTTCTCCCAATAGTGTGAGGTGAATCATGAATCTCGATTGGAAACTACCTCCTTTGGGATACCATGGAGATTGATCACATGTGTAATATATAACTCAGCAAGCTGATCTGGAGTGGAAGATAAACTTATCGGAATAAAGTATGCTACCTTGGTCAATCGATTTATTATAACTCATATACTATCTTCACCACCAGTCATCTGAGGTAAGCCAGTAACGAAGTCCATGGGAATGTTTTCCCATTTCCACTCAAGTATAGGGAGGGGTTGTAATAATCCTGGTGACTTTTGATGTGAAACGTTTACCTGTTGTCAAGTGAAACATGAATTCACAAACTCAGCAACATCTTTCTTCATTCCCGGCCACCAAAAGTATGAATGAAGATCCTTATACATCTTCATAATTCTTGGATGAATAGATAATCTAGAGCAATGTGCTTCACGTAAGATGTCTTTCCTCAGTTCAGGTGTGCTTGGTACACAAACTCTATGATGGTTATATAGTAACCCATCTTGTATATGGAATCCCTCTATCTCATTCTTCTCAAGTTATTGTCTCAAGTCTTTAAGGATTGGATCATCCTCTTGTCCTTTATTTATTCTATCTTAGATCTCTGGTTTGTATCGGTGAGGAATAGTTATAGTATCGGCACTACTATCAAATGGTATCCATTCACTCAACGTTGATAGTACACCCCAGAAATGGATAGCACTCACCAACCTATGTGAATAAGTTCTTCTACTAAGGGCAACTGTTACGACGTTCCCCTTACCGGGGTGGTAGGAGATAGTGCAATCGTAATCCTTCAACAACTATAGCCACCGTCTCTGTCTCATATTGAGCTCCTTCTGATCAAACAGATATTTCAAACTTTTATAATCGGTGAAGATTTCAAAAGTAATACCACAGAGGTAGTGTCTCCATATCTTTAAAGCAAAAACTACGGCAACTAATTCAAGGTCATGTGTTGGGTAGTTTTTCTCATGTGTCCTGAGCTGTTGTGATGCATACAGAACTACCTTACCATGTTGCATAAGAACTGCCCCAAGTCCTTCTTTAGATGTGTCAGTGTATATTGTAAACCCTTCACTCCCAGAGGATGGAGTAAGGATAGGTGCATATGTTAGGCATTCTTTCATTGTTTGGAAACTAGCTTTGCATGCATTGGACCATATGAATGGAACTTCCTTTTGAGTCAGCCTAGTCATTGGCAATGTTATTCATGAAAAGTCATTCACAAATCTTCTATAATATCCAGATTAACCCAGAAAAGATTGTATTCCTGTGACAGTCTTCGGGCGTTCCCAACTCATCACCACATTAACCTTTGTAGGATCAACTGATATACCTTCCCCAGAAATAACATGGCCTAAGAAGGATACTTCAGCTATCCAGAAGTCACATTAGCTATATTTAGCATATAGTTTATTCTTCCTTAGTATTTCAAGTGCTTGCCGGAGATGGTGTTCTTGCTGGTATTTATCCTAGGAGTAAATAAGTACGTCATCAATAAAGACTACTACAAAGTGATCTAGGAATTATTTGAATCCTCTATTCATGAGATCCATGAAAGCTGCTAGAGCATTTATTAATATGAAAGTCATAACTAAGAATTCATAATGTCCATATCTGGTTCGAAAGGTTGTCTTGGGGATATCCGCATTTTTAATTTTCAATTGATGGTATCTCGATCTTAAGTCAATCTTGGAATACACGGTTGAACCCTGCAACTGGTCAAAAAGATCATCTATTCTTGACAGAGGATACTTGTTCTTTAATGTCTTCTTGTTTAACTGACTATAGTCAATGCACAGCCGCATTGACCCATCCTTTTTTCCTCACAAACAAGATAGGTGCACCCCATGGGGAAGTACTAGGACGAATGAATCCTTTATCTAACAGTTCTTGTAACTGTACTTTTAACTCTTGCAACTCAGCTGGGGCCATCCTATATGGAGGGATAGAG
This sequence comes from Ottelia alismoides, assembly GCA_037367405.1. Lineage (NCBI taxonomy): Eukaryota > Viridiplantae > Streptophyta > Magnoliopsida > Alismatales > Hydrocharitaceae > Ottelia > Ottelia alismoides. The sequence goes on from JAZKJV010006671.1 coordinate 12,535, forward strand.
ATAGGCTGAGTATCAGGTGTGAGAGAGATTTCAAATTCAATCTCCTGCTCAGGTGGTAACCTAGGTAGTTCTTCTGGAAATATATCTAGAAACTCGCATACTATAGGTACCTCTTCTATCATTCTATCTGACCTTGATGTAGTGGATACATAAGCTAAAGAGCCTCGGCACCCTTGCTCTAGCAACTGTTGTGCCTTTAGAGTAGAGATGTATTTGGCATTATCATTGGATGTCTTTCCAATGAACTGGAACTCTATCAAGTTAGGAAGGTGAAAAGTTATTGTCTTCTAAAAATAGTCAAGGCATGCATGATGCCTTTCTAGCTAGTCCATACCCATGAAGAGATCAAAATTATCCATATTTCAATAAGTAGTAGAGAAGCTAGCTAAATGATGTCCTACAATCTATATCACGTAGTCATCTAAGATCTCTTGGATTATAAATATTTACCTCCTTATCCTTTAATCTAATAATGATTTTGTACTTCTATCAAAATCTTATATTTATGGTAGGATTTTTTTGCCTAAGGAGGGCCTCCTACATGGCTCCTCCGATAGGAGTAGGGGTCTACTCCATGGAGTAACGTAACTAGATTCATCCTAAGAAGAATTAACATAACCCTTCACTCTAGCATTCACGGGTCTGGATGACTTTGATCTCTCATTGTGACATTGAGTCTCTACTCTAATGCTTGTTACTTTTGCCTAATTTCTTGTAGCATTGCCATCATAGCCGCTAATTGCGTAGACACGTCTAGGTCTCGCATGATCCAGGGATGAATTAAGGTCAAAGGTTAGGTCCTATATGTTTTAGCATGTTGTACAAAAAGGACAATGACTTGTGAATAGTGTTGCAATCACTTATTAAGATCAAAGGATCTTAAGGCCACCTTAGTTTATGAATACCGTTCATAGTTATCAATTACTAAGTAAATTACTGGAGTAGTCGGGCTTTGATACCAAACTATCACAACCCCGATTAAGGGCCGTTGGATCCTCTCATATCCGGATATGGTTACTCAACAATAATTTATTCAGAACTCGCAACTAACATTCAGAAATAGTCTGCAATTATAATTAATCAGAAGGAAGTATTTCCACACTTTTCCATTCACAATATAAAGTTCACATGATACATTATCCCACTATAACCATTTACATGTACATCAGCTCGAAAGAAAATACACAAAAAGACTACCAACTACCTTATAGAGTAAAAGTAATACGGCCGGCTGGATGGCTACTATGTTAGTTGGCTGAATTACTAAAGTCCTTGTGATGGCTCACCGACACATGTTGGATTTTCCATAACTCATAGGATAACAATTAGCGAATGCTAAGCAACGAAGAAGAGAAAAGCAAACAAATGGTGTAATTTTTTAAAACTTGTTATCACAAGAAGTTTCATTTATTCTCATATATTTAAGTCATATTCCTTTCTATTCCACGTCAGGGATTAGTCCAGTGAATTACCTCACCACTATAGGGACTCCAAAGCTGTTCGATATTGGAGATTGCATTGATCTAGCAAGCTTATGTCGTCGCACAGCGCCTTAACCAATCCTCCAATACTACCCTGATAATTTTCTTTTCTTTTACTAATCAAGGTCTCAAACCCTCATCCTGGCAAACAAAGGAGCACACTGTCCTCGAGGATCCAGTTGCTTAAAACCCCAGGCTAACCTTTAATCACATAACCTAGCGGCTTAAAAAAAACATGTTATCGTGACCCATCCGCTATTCAACCACACGTGCCTCCACATGGCACGACCACATCTTCCGTCGTTCACCCGAATATATTGGCTCCCGATACCACGCATTGCAATTCATCATTTCGTGCGCACTTATAACAGGGCAACCGTGTACCACCTAGGTAGGGCAACACCAATACGGGTTCCTTCAGACAAACCTACATGGTGCATGCCCGACCTGTAGTTCTACTCCAAGTCATTCTTAACGTAAGACACAATACTTTTTAGGATCCATCTCAAAACACATCAATTCCCATGATGTAAATCCTCCGTTAAGCCTTAGATTTGCATAAACATAAATGAGTATAGACTTACACATATATTAATTTATATATTTATATACTTATATTTATGTTCATTTTAACTTCTAAATCCTAACTTTCCAAGCCACTACATCAATACGATGCTTAGACCTTATTTTAGTTGAAATCACAAAGCAACTTCAACTTTTCATACTTTCTCAACAATAGACAAATTAGGGTTCTTTGTTGCACAAAGCATAATATCAGAAATCTCAACGACCTCATATGAAAACCCAACAGGAAAAGGAAGGATTTTATTACCTAATCGAGCTCTCTCTCGTGATTAAACGATAGAATTTCATTTTTGTATAAAAACACTAAGAACGTGCCAAAAACGTGAAGAACGAACGAAGAACACAAAGAACGCGAAGAACACACGAAGAACGCTAAGAACATATTTATCTTGAAATTTCAACAAAGCTTCTCCTTATATAGGGTGATATTTCTAGGAAAATTTCAGCACAATTTTCCCTTATATTAGTACATATTTCTATAAAAATTTCGGTAGAGTTTCCCCTTATAAAATCACCGAAAGGAAAACAACAAGGAAACTGAACATGAATCGAAAACCTAGCTCTCGAAGCAAACTAAGAGAAGATCGTACCTTCCTCCTCATCGTTCTTCTGGCAGCACTTTGCTAGTGCTCCTTCCTCGCCTCCCACTCTTCCTCCTGGCCTCTCGACCCTAGCCCTTGGGGTGATGGTGGTGGTGGTAGTGGAAATCGTAGAGAATGAATGGGTAGGGGGCTAATTATAGGCTCCAGAAAACTGCTAACCATGGTTAGAAAACATGGTTTAGACCTTAACTACGATTAGCGGCCCATGATTTTGGCCAAAACTTATCCGAAACTTAGGACTTAAGTTAGAACATTCTATAGGATTCTAGATTCGCTAATGACGGTTAATTTACGCTAATCGTGATTAACTTTCACTAATCACGATTTAACTTTCACGGCTTACACTTATCTTTTGCTAACTATTGCTTAGTGTTCGCTAATGGTCATTAGAGGTTTTCAATCCATCATTAGTTTCTTTAATCATGCCTAATTAGTCTTAATGACAGTCATTACGGGTTAATGATATTTAAACCACTTCTCTTTCTTCTAAAAATCATAACAATTCGAAACGAAGTCCGATTCACACGAAACAAATTTCGTTGGTTTCCTCTTGACGAGCCGGATCATATTATATAGGATCCAAGAGATGCCAAGTTCAAGGCTTTACACATACACTCATAGAGAGGCAAAAGGGAAAGAAGCTGAAGTACATGATAAAAAATAGAGAGTATGTGGGGCCCTTCGACATGTATTGCAGATCTTATAGAATCATACATCATAAGATTCCACTGAAGACTCCTTAGTTGAATGGTATTGCTGAAAGAATAAAAAGGACTCTTATATAGAGAGTCAAGTGCTTACTTTATGAGGTAAAGCTACCCCATTCTTATTGAGGTGAAGTCTTGAACATTATTTTTCTTAGTATCAACATGTATTAATATGCTACTTTCGATCGAGATATCCATGATAGATTCTGGTATGAAAAAGATGTTTCCTTCGAGCAATTACATGTATTTGATTGCATATCCTTTGTGCATGTCCCAGATACCGCACCATTGTGACATACGGATTCCCAATGGAAAAAGAGTTTTGAAAAATGCATGGGTGTTTAAAGTGAAGCATAATGGAAATTCTCCAAATCCAAGATCCAAAGCTACATTGGTTAAGAAAGGCTTCAATAAGAAGAATGGTGTCGACTTTGGTGATATGTTCTCTCTCGTGATGAAGATGGCATCTATCAATATTATTCTCAGTTTGACATCTAGTTAAAGCTTAGAAATTGAGTAGATGGACATGAAGATCTCCTTCATATTGGTTTCTATGAAGAAATCTACATGGCACGACCAGAAGGATTCATGCTTAAAATAAAAGAAGACTATGTTTACAAATTGAGGAAAAGCATGCATGGCTTAAAATAGACTCCCAAGGAAAGATATAAGAAATTTGAGTTTCAAATGGGAGGCATGGATATGTAAGACTACTTCAAATCACTATATCTTATTAATATATTCTCTGATGACAATGTCATCCTATGTTGATTTTTTTACTACATGCTCATTGTTGGTAGAAATACCTAGAGAATTCCAAGTCTGAAGGAGGAATTGAGCAAGTCCTTTGTTACAAAGGATGCAGGATTGGCATGTCAAACTTTTGGTATGAAAATTGTCTGAGACAAAAACTCTGACATAAATTGTTATCGTGAGAGAAGTACATTAAGAAAGTACTTCAGAGTTTCAACATGGATAAGTCCTAGCCCGAGAGTACTCTTCTTAAAGAAACACTTCAAGTTAAGCATCAAGCATAGTCCAAGGATAGAAGATGAAAAGAATGATATGGAGGTTATTTCTTACTCCTCAGTCATAAGGAGCCCGATGTATGCTATGATATGCACTAGACCTAAAATTGATTATTTTGTTGGAGTTGTTAACATGTTTATCTCAAATGTAGAATAAGAGCATGGAAATGTAGTTAGATATATATTTAGATATCTTCATGGCAATCAACATCACTCTTGTGGAGCAAAGAAGGCATTTATTCTGGAATACAAAGACCCTAATATGGTAGGTGATGATGATGAAAGAAAAATCTATATCTAGCCATTTTATGTCATGTGCAGATGGTGTTGTTTCATAGCAAGTAAGGTTACATAAGTGTATAGTATTGTCTACTACGGAGACGATACATTGATGCTACATAGACACACAAATAAAGAATTCTTGTGAATAAAGAAGTTGACGTAGGAACTAAATTTTGTTCAAGGTAAGTTATCATTATTGTGACAGTTTTAGTGTGATTCGGCTGGGTAAGACTTCTACTTTTCATGTAAAGTAAAAAACACGTCGAGATCATATATTATTGGATACAAATGTGCTAGAATCGAAGCAACTTGTATTTGTTAAGATTCGCTTAGATAGTAATGATGCTAATATGGTAACAATATTTTTACCACTAGAGAAGTTTAAAAGATGTTGCTCTATTGCATGTTTAGAGCATTTCACATAACGTCAGTGAAAAGAAAGATTATTGGGTAGGTTCCCTTCCATATGAGAGTCTATCATATTTTAGACCAATCATAGTCGTATTGGAGATTTGAATTGATGTCATTCAAATATCTGAATTGCAATCACCAAACCAATGATTGATTCCTTCATTCTCTCTTGCTTGATTAATTAGATGATTTTAATGGATGCTCCTCATGTTTAGAAATAGAGATGAGGGGGTTCTTACCAGCACGAATGCTCCCACTCATAGAACAAGAGAATATATATATATTTTTATATATATAGAGAGAGAGAGAAGAAGAAAGCACAAATGCTCCCAATCTCATAGCACAAGAGAGAAATTATATATATATATATATATATATATATATAGAGAGAGAGAGAGAGAAGAAAGAAAGAAGGTTCATGGATATTGCAACAAAGTTGGAAGAAAGTAGTCTTTGGAGTCGTGGCTTTCCGACATTTTCCGACAATTTGGAGGTAAAGTTATTGGTTAGTGATATTTCTCCTCTTTACTTTTATCCATTGTTTGGTGATTTATAGTACCATATAGAGACTTGAATTTGTGTAAGTTACTCACGGAAGATGAATTTGATTATAGTACTTGACTTGGGGTCGAACCATGTGGTTTCTTACCCTCAAACTAAGGATTTTCTACCGTAAAATCCTTATGAGCATCTTGATTGATTATTTGTAGTTGAACATCACCACCTTAATGGAAATTTATTACATTCTTCTAAGATAACATTAGCCGATTTCGGAAATGAATCATATTCTTCATCAATTCTTACAATTTGGTTGTTTATCACAACCACATCCCATTTTTTCTGTCAATTCTTGAGTTTTCTATGTATACCTTGTTCCAAGTTGTTTCTATAAAGAAGGTAATAAAGTGCTCCTTAGCATCAACCATGCATGCACTCATACAAAGAGCACATGAAAATAAATATCTTAATAATTTTACTTTGACTTTTATTTTGAAAGAATAAATCAAGGTTTAATGAAAGGTGATTTTATCTAATGCAAATTAAGGCTTTGGTAAATTAAATTAAGTAGACCACACTTGGCCTGACCTCATTACATCCCTGATGTTCTGTTCATGCTTGCATGGCCGCTTGATCGATCCCATTATATTTTCTTGTCCATGGAGTCTACTCTCAACACTTACCTCTCTTTACGTTTTGAAGGACAAATATTCATGAGATAGTATCTCACATTGGCCATAATTTTTCAAACTAAAATAGTCATTGACTGAGTTTTCAGATAATCAAAATGGAACGATAGTCTCACGTATTTCACTGTATGATGTATGGTAAAAAAAACCCATTTTCATGAGAAAAATTTTCTTTTTTGAGAAGTTAAATCAAAGGGTAGGAGAGGGTTGAAAAAATCCCTCAAAAACAAGGACCACAAACTACCAAATGGTGTACAGGACTGCCCGACGGAAAATGACCTACAGATTTATCTGCACATAAGCTGCTATTCTTGATGGCAATGCACTTCAGCTCCCATGTTAATTTAGCTGTACCAGCTTATCTTCTCCCTCAGGAAGCTTACCCAGTTGATATCTTCACAAACCTCTACACCAAGTTGACACCAACTAATCAAAGCTATGCATGGCTGAAGCGCATATTTTGTCTGCGGCCACCATTCTTCCAAAATTGCCAAGTTTACGAAGAGAAGCAAGAATGCAGCTGCCCTCATCGTTCCCCGCAGCAAATTGCTCGACGTGTTTCCTGCAGCTTCTTCCAGAGGCATAGCATATCTCTAGGTCCTTGATAATGAGCAACCAAGTAATCCCTTTCACATCCTTCAATGTGGATCCTCCCCTCGTTCATGTAATGGATTTTCTTCCCTTTTTTCTGCATATTTGATACCCATATTCCCATGGCCACATCCTCCAGCTTGAACATCTGAAAGAACAGTGAGTGCATCTTTAGTATATTCACGAATAATAGGTTTTACCATGCCCAAAATTGTCACAAATACTATCATTTCCTTAGTCTATTTTGTCATGGAATCGATGTAAATTTGAAACAAATATGCCCTTGCATTGGAGGTCATCTTTTGCGTGGAAGACTGCTTGAAGTTTGAGCATCTTCAATGAGTGGCATATGTATTCAGAAAAAAAAAACAGGTGTTGCATTTTGAAAGTTTAACACACTAATTTGCCCTCAAAATGGCAATGACAATAAGTTTGAGATCAAATATGGATCCACAATGCTGAAAATAATCACCTTCAACTGCCCCATCTTGTGCTGCTTGTAGATGTCCTTTGCTATGTCATGTGAGATAACATACCCAGGACCATGCGCCCAAGGAGGATATGTCTCATCTGGCCATTCCTATAATTGGAGAAAGACCGGTTTATTATGGAAACAAGCATTTAAAAACAGGCCAAAGTAGATCAAACAAAGTGTCAGTCACAAAGTATTTCAAAAATGTCATCACTTTATGCACAGGCAGAAGGTAAATTGACACCCTTTGTGAGGCCAACTCCAGTAGCAGATATTCAAGAACCAAACTTAACTATTAGTTTTTCCTTCTTGAGTTAACCATATTCCATGTAGACCTCTTTCTTCCCTTTTTTTTTGTATTAGTTAATATTATACAGCCACGAGACCTGCTATGCTCAATGGATCTGAATATTGGCATGTGAACTAGAGGCATGTGCAGAAAATGGCAGTAGAAGAAATGAAAATGCTAAGGTAGATGTGTGGACACAAACGTAAAGATCGGATTCAGAATGCTGCAATCAGAAGGAAAGTTGGTGTAGCTTCAATTGAGGATAAGATGAGAGAAAATCGCTTAAGGTGGTTTGGTCATTTGCAAAGGAGGTCAGCTGATGCATCGGTGAGGAGATGTAAGTTTTGGAATATTGAACTGGCTAAGAGAGGGCGAGGAAGGCCCCAAAAGTGTTGGAAGCAGACTATAGGAAGGGATCTCAGTTTTTTGGATCTAATACCAAGAATGACCCAAGATAGATCCGAATGGAGGCAAAGAATCCATGTAGCCATCGCGACTTAATGTGGGAAAAGGCTTTGTTGTTGTTGATTTAATATTATGTAGATTCTTGCTATCATTTTCACATTACCCTCTATCTAGTGAGGTTTAAGTTTTCTAATGAGAGTATCACAAGTCTTGTGAAGGTTTCGTGCAGGATATCTCCAGAAGTCTTCTTAATTTCTATTGCGTGGCTAATCAGCTCTAAATGCTTCCAGCAAGTTCAATCCGTCGAGCAACCCTGTGCAGGCCATCATGTGCTGTAGCATGGCAATTGTGGGCCTCATCTGCAAGGCCATGCCCTGCAGTTGCAACTCCCATACAGCACTCGGACAGTCCTAGCAACACCTTTGCAACTCCTCATTGGGGTTTATCCTTTGAAAACTGATTGGCTGAGAACTGATGTAGAAGATTGCTGATGTGGTTGATCCTCATCGTGCTTTGTGAGTTGTGATTGGTTGAGAAATGAAGGGAAGGTTTGTTTTGTACCATGGGTATTTTTGTTGCAATATAAATAAGGTCTTGGGGCAACCAAGTATTGTACTCCAAATACATTCAAGAAATAACGAGAGAGTCTGTTGTTTACAAGTGGAGTAGGCACGTTGTTAAATAAATCCTTGTGCTGTGCAATTGTGCATGGTTTTTTTGTTGGTCAATGTTCTGCTTGTGTGTTGTCTGATCGGGTCTATTCCCAGCTGTGATAGAACCATGGTTCAGAGATTAATCTCTGTATGGCATACGAATCAAAGATTAAGATAGTGAAGCTCAATGGATCGGACTCTGTCTTTTGGAAGATGCAGATTGAAGACATTTTGTACCATAACGATCTCTATCTTCCGATTGGAGGGAAGAAGCTTGAAGCTATGAAAGATGATGAGTGGAAGGTCATGTACTGAAAGGCCCAAAAATGATAAAACTCGGAATTTCTCCACTGGTAGCCTCGAATATTGCAAATGAGTTGACAACCAAAAATCCCTTCATAGCATACAAGAAGATGCGTAAGAAGCCGCCCACATCAAACAATATGTATTTCATGAAGAAACTTTCCAATCTAAAAATAAAAGAGAACTCCGTCGTAGATGCATATCTGAATGATTTGTGTAGTTGGAGTATGTGAAGATTGTGTTTGATGATGAGGTAAAAGCCCTTTTATTTCTCTCTAGTTTGCTTGACCATTAGAATGCATTGATTGTAGACATTAGCAACTACTATGATTCTGCAAAGTTGAGTTGAAGATGTTACTGGCATTCTTTTGGGAGAAGAAGCGAGATGCAACATGTTTGGAGAAAACCACTAGTCGAGTTATGCCTTGAATATAAAAGGGAGAGGCATGAATAGATACAAGAACCAACAACATTCCAAATGGAAGTCAAGGAGAGGGGGATCCTAATCCAAAAGATCTGAGATTCATAGTCTACTAAAATTGCAATCAAAAGGGACATTACAAGATAGATTGCAAGGCCAAATAAAATAGAAAGGAGAAAATGACTACGGTAGGTATATAGTGAATTTTACTGACGTTGAGGTTAGAGATATCTTAATTTATGTTGCAGATGCTTGAATTCTTGAATTGTGGTCTCGAGAGATTCACTTCATACAAACCCACAAAAGAACATTCTCCAAAATAATGAAAGATGATTTGGAAAAGTGTACCTAGGGGATGACTAATGTTGCAAAATAACTGGAAAGGATGATATTGATATCTTCTAACCCAATAATGCTGTATTGAGATTGAAGATTGTTAAACACATACCCAGTCCAATGAGGAATTCCATATCCGTCAAACAATTATCAAAGATGTGCAATGACATGATCAACTCGGACTCATGGAAGATTCCAAGGAGTCGAAGGTTCCGATTTGAGGTAAGGAGGAAGGAACCTGATATTCTGCAATAGGCTCATATGACATGATTCCTATATATGTGATGCTAGCATATGGCATAGACGTCTTGGTCATATGAGCGAAAAAGAAATTAAGATCGTGCAGAAGAATGGGAAGTTGGCAGGATTGCATAATATTGATCTAGACTTTTGTAAAGATTGTGTCTTGGGAAACCATAAGAAAGTCAGTTTTGCCAAGTCTGCAAGAATACATAAGTCTAAAACACTAGAGCTGGTTTATATAAACGTACGAGGACCATCTTCGATGCCATTCCTTAGTGAGTCTCATTATTTCGTTACTTTCATTGTTAATGCAACCAGAAAATTATGAATGTACTTATCAAGTGTTGCGAATAACAAAAGCAATCACGTACAAACATGATTAAACAAGCAAGCACAAAGACACATGGATTTACAAGGTCACCCGTATCTGGGCTACGTCCTTGGACGACAACGATCGGTTTTCATTGTGGAGAAAAAGAATAAAAGGATATATACTCCCACTGAATAAGAACATAAAAGAATGTTTGTCCCAAAAGCGAGAAATTGCGTCTTTGTTGGCTATGATATAATAGTTACGTATATAAATTGTAGGATATGGAGAACAAGAACACATACAAAAGTGTTGATGTTACATTGTGCTCATCGTACAGCTCTGTCGACCACTTTTAATTTCTACTCGTTCAGCTCTGCCAACCGTTTTTATTTTCTGCTCATTACTCAAATCTATCGTCCGATTTTTTTTCCTGCTCGTTGTTTAACTCTATTGACCATTTTTACTTCCTACTCGTTGTTCAGCTCCGTCGACCATTCCATTTCTGCTCGATCCTTTGCAAGTTAAAATTATTTTGATATATCTCATTTCTGAGTCTTCCATTAAAAAGGTTTTGCACTTTGTTCATCATGTCCTCGCATTTGTGTGCCTTTGGAAACTCATTTTCAAATGGCTCATCAACCTACCTTCATTCCAAGGAAGATCTGGAAGCCATGATAACAAATCTTGTCAGTGAGATCCATCGTACTAGTACCCAGTGACTAACAATACGCAACAGTCGTAAGCCACGATACCAACAGGACAGAGAGGCGATATAAACATGATTGCAACACTAGGTCTTCTATCCAATCATCATGAACTTGAGATCTTGGTTCCTGAAATCACATACATGATCTGAGTGTTTTTGATGCTAAAGACATGCAATCCCTTCACCAGGAACCGTTGCACACCTCAGGTGACTGAATAGAGGAACACGATGAGCCCCATGAGCAACATAAGGTAGATCGGCGTAGAAGAAGAGAAGTTGTGCCACAGAGTTGACTTCACCAATTACATGACTCCAAGTGGGACCCGACATGTAGATTGACGTAGATGATTTTAATGGACGACATGACCCTGACGTCTTCTAAGACTGGATGGATCAATTGGATCATTTCTCCATCGGGAGGGATCTGTCGAGAGAGCATTTTCAGGTTGTCACCATGAAGTTAAAAGGATATGCCTTGCTTTGGTGGAAGCGACTTCAGGAAGAGAGCCTCCACCATGGTAAGGAACATGTTCATTCTTAGAGTGAAAGTTTCCTATCATAGGAGTACCGTCATAACCTATACAGACTTCAAAACCTTCACCAAGGGACGCACGCGGTCAAAGAGTACACCGAAGAGTTCCAGGTCATGGTAGCCCAAAACAACCTAAAGGAAAGTGACTTCGAACTCGTTGCTTGATACACACATGGTTTGTGAACCGATATCCAAGACAAACTATATATGTGTTACTGTCGCACCATGGTTGTAGGGAATGATATAACTGAAGGATATGGTTAGATCCTCAAGCGCATCACGGAAGCGTGAGCGTCGTATCGAATACGACGAGGAGCGACTAGTCGCACTAGTTGCTCGATGCAGCGGAATTTAAAAAATTTTCTTACGACGAAACCACATGATCCAAGAACACTTCTCGGATCGTTTCGTCTAAACCACAAACAAGTAACAGGATTACCTCATGAAGCGTGGTTGCGATCGAGTCTCTAAACGAAGAGACCTCCTGTCTCAAGTCCGATCCGACGGAGGAGACGCTTGCGAGCGCGGGGATGAACCGCGTGCTTCTCGCAATCCATGTTGATGATCCAAGCGGCGGATCTCCTGATCTCGACACACGAGATCCGACGTCTTCTTCACGAGCGAGGCGCACGAAGGAGACGAAGATCCACGAGCAGAAAAACGGGCAGCATAACGACGATGCCGCGGCGATGGAGAACCTCTCTTAGGTCATCCATGGTGAACGGCCACATGAGAGGGAGAGAGAGGGCTGTCGAGTAGAGAGAAGAGAGAGAGATGCTTCTCAAGCATTGTGTGTAAAATAGAGAGCATGGTATGCCTCTCTATTTATAGGGTTTTGGGATCCATGGATCTCAATCCATGTGACATATAAAATCAATGGATGAGATTGATTTATGTCAATCCAATGGCCAAGATTGTTGTTGGTAAAACCAACAAATTTAGATTAAAATATATTTGACAAAATCAAATATAAATTAGTCCTAAATCATCCCAATAAATAAGGAGAGAATGTGCATGGAGATTTCATCTCCATGCACCTTCCATGTGGACGGCCACCCTTTCCTATTTGGAATAGGGTGCCGCCCACTATTTCCATGGGGAGAGCAATCTCATGGAAATCCATGAGATTGCATATCTCCTTGAAAATCTCCTTTATTTATTTCCAACAACTTTTGTTGGCTTTTTTTTATTCTTCAAATATAATTCACAATTATATTTGAGAATATTGCAATCTTGTCATGGAAAAATTGTGAATCAAATTCACAACCCAAAACAACATATAATTTACATTGTCAATTAATTACACAATGTGTATCCAATACACATAATAATTAATCAACACATATAAATTATAATTAGCTCTCTCTCAAATACATTATAAATCACATTTATAATATATTATGAATAATTGGATATTACTATCCACATTATTCTTATCCATAATAATTTAAATCACATTTAATTATATTGGATAACTTATTCTCATGTGCTCAAATAATATGAATCACATTCACATTATTTACATCTTTGATAATCAAATCACATTTAATTATCTAAGATAACTCTCCTTGTGAATCAAATTCATATTATTCATGATAATTAAATCACATTTAGTTATCCATTTTCTCAATGCTCGGATACATATATCAACAATAGAATTATCCATGAACTCTTTCAAGGATAATGCGCTTTCTCCGCGAATACTTGGAGATAAGGACAGGGCGATTGTATTGTTCCACGTATAGTGACATGGATATTGAGATCACATCTCAAATCCAGATCTCGGGCCTCCCATAGATGCTTGATTAAATCAAGACCGTAAATCTAATCTTCTCATTGAATCTGAATCACATTCAGATCAATGTCCAACATTTGGACTAAGATCAGATTACTTCTCTACTGAGAGGAGTCACTAAAATCCAAACCCGTTTCATCACTCCCTAGGAATAGAAGCGTCATGGTTATACAATCGTTTATGATCACATCACCCTCAGCAATTCCTAATACCTGTACATCCTGCATACTGGAAGACTCAGAATAAACCCGAAGTATTAGATCAACTTTACACTGTCTACTTCTGGGTTTTTATCAGTAAGTTTCTCATTCGATCATTGGGAGTCGGTATCGATCATATACTTTCCAAAAGCATATATCATACTAGGTCTTGATCATATACTTTCCAAAAGTATATATCAAACCTACAAATTCAGTCAAGCTTCCAAAGCGAGACGACCATGCGCATGGAATTTGATTCTTCCCAATATCTCATGAGTGAGCTCATGTCTTCCGGTTCAGTAACTGAACCTGTATGATCCCTTTGAGAGATCGTACTACTCATATGCCCTTATATGCACACCAGCGCGCCGGTGTATAGACCTTGATTAGGTCATCAACTTATTGGTATGCCAAATGTACATACTCAAACATATAGTAACACATCTGTCTCCGGTCAGAGGATGCGTGCCTATATCATGACAGCATACGATATAGGACTTTAGTTATCTCGATCTCGTTAAGTCAACTCTTTGACCTAACTCATCTGGCGCCTCCGAATCTCTATTCCTATGCAGAGGACCTGCATCAAGAGGTCGGTCAGATATCAGCCTAACTGAGATAGGATTGCCATCTCCTACTCTGGCTGAAGATCATCTCTTAATAATCTTTTGACGGTGCTTGACGAGTCCTCAATCTAACTCATTAGATATTCATCTAAGCACCAGCCTCTATGATTCAATAATTGAATCAACAGCAGTATGATCATTAAGATGGCCATGGTACATAACCCTAATTGTACTAAGGGACCTATTATGCAAATTATGTACTCTTTTTTTCAGATTAAGGAGTAAATTGCAATAACATTTATTGCATAATGGCTCGCCGTGGGCTCGCATGTCCAACAATCTCCCACTAGCCCAAAGAGCCATTAATGGGCTAATCATTTAAACCCACACTCATGTGACAATCATAGACTATTAAGAAAATAGCTAGGTAAGTTGATCAGTCACTCTGCTCCCGCGAGACTACGCCAAGTCCTTTCACGGTACTTGCATATCCCCAGTAACAGTGCTCGCATCTAATGCGAATGTTGCATCTCATGCAACCGATACTCAATTTTGTCGGTTATAGTGTCCTTGACATTACATTATATTAATTATTATAACCAGTATTCCCACAATCCTTATTAGAATACCTTCATTCCTGGAGATCTCTATCTCCTAAGGTATCTACAGTTAAGATCCTTATAGATCACTATCTACAAGGTTTTAAACTTTTGAAGATAAGACTTTGAGATCACTATCTCTAAGTTTCATCATCTTTGAAGATATTGTTATTACTGCAACCAAGTGTTTTATCTCCAGAGTAGGATTAGTAACAGTTTACTACTCCCACTGCATGTCAGACATATGGCTTTTGTACACATCTAGCATACACTTCAGCTTCTTGTAACTGATGCACAAGTGCAAGCAGTTCTAGCATTCACTTCCTCAACTCTTTGAGGTGCTATCCCTTTAGACAGGTCACTACCACATCTTAAGGGAAGGAAGCTTTTCTTGGAATTTTCCAGAAAAATGGAATAAGTCCAAGGTGTACTACTAATGCGACAGTCCCAATACCCTCTTCTCTTTGCTTCTGAACGACTTCAGAATTAAGATCTAAGAGGTATCCTTGGGATCGTATCTCAAGTTATGGAACAACCAAATTATAAAGCACTTATTATTATTCTTATATCATTCCAAATGATTAGAATAATATCTACATTTAGCACGATGAACACAATCGCACTCCCACTAAGCTTCACATGGTTCATCAAGATTTTATCTGAAATCATAACATTTATAATTTCATCAAATCTTATGTTCCAACTACAAGAAACTTATTGGAGTCCAAAGATGGAGTTCTTTAGCTAGCACATCTTGCTTTCCTCAACCATGAAGCCCTGGGGCTATTTCATATGAATATCCTCAGAGAGGTATTCATAGAGGAATACAATCTTGACTCACATCATGAAGATATCATAGTCAAGTTGTGTAGCTACAGTTAGTAATATTCTGATGGGTTAAAGCAAGGTCACTGGAGAGCAAGTCTCATCGCGAGCGATGTCTTCTCTTCGGTGTGTAGCTCATGACTACGAACCGTGCTTTTGAAGGTATCTACCTTCTCATCAGGTTCCCTCTTTCTCTTGAAGATCTATTTACACTTTAATGGGTCTTACCCATATAGGTGGATCCTCGAGGGTCCATATACAACACTTGTATATGAAGTCTACTTTAGACTTTATTGCTAACATCCATCTTTCCATGTTATGATCCTCAGGAATTTCATCACATGAAATCCGATCATTGTCAGATTTCTCTGATACATGGAATCCATCCTCAAACTCATTTGAAGAGGTATTAGTGTTTCATCTTTAATTGTCCTTTTAGTTTCTAATTTCAGGAGCCTCATTATCTTCTCAAGATTAAATGAGTTCCTTTTTTTCATTTTATCTTGATTCTTAAGAGAGTCATCCTCTAAGAATCACATTCTCAGAGATAAGATCTTTTAAGAATCTTATGGTCATAAAGTAGGTATACAATACCATCCTTTATTTTCCTAATGAAGTAGCACTCTCTAGTGATAGATTCCAACTTACATGCATGGAACCTTATTAATTATATAATGTAGTCTCTACTACATATATACCTTGGAAACTAAGAGATAATTATGCTAGGATTAATCATTGATTAAATCATGTCACACATGATCAATTGTATCTTCCTACAACTCCATTGAGTTAAGGTTTATTAGGAGGATTGAGATAGGAATGATATTCATATCTCCATAAGGTATTTCTTGAATTCATCTAATAGGTACATGCTATCTTGGTTAGATCAAATTCATTTCATCTTCCTTCAAACTTTGATTCTAAACCAAAATTGCGAATCTTTGAACATTTCAAAGTTTTCTAAGTGAAGAGAAGAAATTTCATATCACAAATAATCACTAATAGATATCACATATCCATAATGTTTATTCCGATATAGATGATTCACATACATCAATATGTATGTGATCTTGAATACCTTAACATCTTACACCTTTCCCAAGGAAGGGTGTATTGGACATTTTACTTTGAATACAATATTCACAAGTATGTGAGATTTGAATCTTTAGACAACCCAAAAGTTTCATGTCTTACTAGTCCATTGATTTCATCAACAGACATATGTCCAAACTTTGATGCCAGATCATTGTCAAATGATCTTTATCCTCCTATTGATCTTTAAAGGTTTAATTTTCAGTATTAGAAATCTTAATGAACCATTCAATAATTTTCTAATTTAATAGAGTCCACTAGATTTTAGATTACTATCTGAAATATCTCCATCATAACTCTTTATGATAGATTTATTACAGAATTCATGTTTATATCCAACAATTAGAAATAAACAATGAGTGTATTCTAATATCTAGGTCATAGAGACATTCTCTAAGACTAAGGGTTGCCACTGAAAATATGAAGTCTATTGATCTCATGGAAATTGTTGCAACACTTGCATCACTTTCAACATGGATGACCAATAAACCTTAAGATCAAATTTCTAATATTCTAATACATATGCAACCAATTGCGAGTGTCGTTAGAAGATTAAGATACAATTATTAGACTTTACCTTATCAAATAAGTAAGTCAATTTCAATGATTATATGTAGGTTATTCTGATGTGTTATCTGATTCCTTCTCTAAGGATTCTAGATAGGTTAGATAGTCATACTATCAACACATCAACATATTGCAGTATTGGCATTCATCCAACTCTTTGGATGTTATATGGAAGTCACAGAAGTACAGTCAACTCTTTGAATATACTTCTTGCTTGGGTCCAACCCATGCTTCCACTGCGCTCCCTTTATCTATAAACAACCATTGCTTAAGACTAAGGACCTCTTATGTTAAATTCAAAAGAATTTAATGTAAGAGCATTTCAACATTTATACATGCTTCACCCAATTCATACAATATGAATACAATGAAGTTTCATGAATTACTAGAGTATAGACAGTAGAATGATGACACTCATCATCTACATCCATCTAAACTCTTAAAACATAGGTTCAGGTAGGTACTCAAACAATTTGAATATATCATCTCTCATAGAGCTACCATTCTACATGATGCAGAGAATCATGTCATTCATGATTAAATGTCAAGAGCACATATGTATGCCAGAAAATCTTCTTAGATTTTATAAGGATTATTTGATAATTACGATCATTATCTACATGTCACTTCAAAAGTACATTCGATGAGATCAAGACTTATAGAGACATACAAACCCTAGGGTTTTAGTCCTATTGTCTATTTAATTATCACTTCTCATTATTGTGAGGAAACTTGCACGTTGAAACCACATACATTATGTGTCCAATTGCACGTACAATATCTGGATCAAGGGTCCAATCCATGATATTCTACTCGTTATTATTGAGTATAACATTGAGTGGGATTGATGAAGGATTATCTGAAATAAGAAATTTGTATAAACATATATAAATATATAATTTACTTTGATTTAGGAATTTTTAAATCAAAGTTGTCTTGCCATGTCAACAATGAAAGTTCATTCCCTTAATCACTTTCAATGTAAGAGATATACTTACCATTATATCTCAAGCAAGATCTGGGATCTCCTTCCTTATCTTTGTTGCATCCCAATAATATGAGAACCTACAACTCGGATAAAAAGAAGCGGGAACACATTCCGCCTTGCAAGTCCAACTTGCATCTCCCAATTCGGTCTTTAACACCCGGGCCCACCACCCCTAAGGTAATGTTGACCCGTCATTAATTGAACCAACCGTCAACAGGAATACAACTCGCTATGCGCAATCCAATATCGCCCCAATAATATGAGGACCCGATATTGGGGTCACTACGCATACGTCCTTACTCTTTCGAGAAGCGACGGGCCCGATCCAAATGGATCATATGCAGGAGCTGTCACTTCGGACAGGCGTCTCCCACATATAATATCTGGCGACGAAACCCTTTGCCTTGACGGGAGACCATGGATGTCACTTATGTGATCCTCCATCTCTTATTCAAATTTAATTAATTACTATGAATCACATTCATATAATTAATTCTTACAAGGGAATTATTTACTCTAATCATATTAGAGTATAATTAGACATAATCAATTCAATCATATTAAATTAATTATCAATCCAATTCAATCAATCAAACTTTATTGTTATGCTTGAATATATATGGTATTATTCTCAAAGTACGTATTAATTCGTATTTTAATAATTAGAAAAATATATCTTAATACCTCAGACATTATCCCGACCCTACCCGCTGTCATGGCCAGTACCGGCGGGAGTGGGACGGACCGCATACGTTGCAACCCGCTACCCCAGCGATCCCCGACTAGACACCATATCCGCATCGGGAAAGGATAATGCCAAATTGATTAATTTGTACTTGAGATGATCATCGGTTTTTCAACCGAAATTATACCATATATTAATCAAAACAATTTTGATTATAAGGAAATTTGCTAGATAAATTCCCAATCCTATTCAAGTAAAGAGTTTGATGATTGTGATTCCAATTATGATTTAGATCAAATCTAATCAATTAATTGATTGGGGCCAAGTCAATTAAGGAAATAATCATATTCCAATATTTCTCAAATATTTTCCATAATTATTTCATGAAATTAACAATTAATTTCACTAATCGACAATCACATGGTTCTTGATTAGGAAAGTAATTTCAGCAGTGACCCCTACTTACTAAAATTAGCATATCTCAATCAATTTAAATCCAAATTAAGCAAAGTAAGTTTCCATAGTTTGCTAACTTGATTTACAACAGAACATATGTGTTTTGCACGCATTTCGAGGCGTCTATAAACAGTAATTAACTCCTTTAATTACGTTAAGATTCGCAGTTCCCGTAACAGTGAATACATGTTCATTAAAACTACCATATCTAGAGCATACGAAATCCGATTTACGCAAACTCAGATCTCATGGTTTCCTTATTTAATGGGGAACAAAATCCAAGTATTAAATTCGTGTTTAAACAATTTAAACAGTGCCGAATTTATTTACTAAACAGATCTGCGAAATCAAATGCGATGAAAACTTTCGCGACCTTAACGAACCCAAGTCGTCCTCGGTTAGCGAATCATATTCGAAACCGTCGACCTAAGGCTCTGATACCACTTGAAGGATATGGTTAGATCCTCAAGCGCATCACGGAAGCGTGAGCGTCGTATCGAATACGATGAAGAGCGACTAGTCGCACTAGTTGCTCGATGCAGCGGAATTTAAAAAATTTTCTTACGACGAAACCACATGATCCAAGAACACTTCTCGGATCGTTTCGTCTAAACCACAAACAAGTAATAGGATTACCTCATGAAGCGTGGTTGCGATCGAGTCTCTAAACGAAGAGACCTCCTGTCTCAAGTCCGATCCGACGGAGGAGACGCTTGCGAGCGCGGGGATGAATTGCGTGCTTCTCGCAATCCATGTTGATGATCCAAGCGGCGGATCTCCTGATCTCGACACACGAGATCCGACGTCTTCTTCACGAGCGAGGCGCACGAAGGAGACGGAGATCCACGAGCAGAAAAACGGGCAGCATAACGACGATGCCGCGGCGATGGAGAACCTCTCTTAGGTCATCCATGGTGGACGGCCACATGAGAGGGAGAGAGAGGGCTGTCGAGTAGAGAGAAGAGAGAGAGATGCTTCTCAAGCATTGTGTGTAAAATAGAGAGCATGGTATGCCTCTCTATTTATAGGGTTTTGGGATCCATGGATCTCAATCCATGTGACATATAAAATCAATGGATGAGATTGATTTATGTCAATCCAATGGCCAAGATTGTTGTTGGTAAAACCAACAAATTTAGATTAAAATATATTTGACAAAATCAAATATAAATTAGTCGTAAATCATCCCAATAAATAAGGAGAGAATGTGCATGGAGATTTCATCTCCATGCACCTTCCATGTGGACGGCCACCCTTTCCTATTTGGAATAGGCATGGATCGCCATATCGTGATATATCGTCTATATATCGGCGATATATCGGTATCGACAGGTCACCGATATATCGCCGATATGGATATATCGGGTATCGACAGGAGAAAAATGCCTAATGGATACCGGGTTTCGGCGATATGCGTCGATATATCGGCGATATATCGGTATCGACATTGTATCGATATGTTGCTGATATCGATATATCCTTCCATGGGAATAGGGTGCCGCCCACTATTCCCATGGGGAGAGCAATCTCATGGAAATCCATGAGATTGCATATCTCCTTGAAAATCTCCTTTATTTATTTCCAACAACTTTTGTTGGCTTTTTTTTATTCTTCAAAAATAATTCACAATTATATTTGAGAATATTGCAATCTTGCCATGGAAAATTTGTGAATCAAATTCATAACCCAAAACAACATATAATTTACTTTGTCAATTAATTACACAATGTGTATCCAATACACATAATAATTAATCAACACATATAAATTATAATTAGCTCTCTCTGTAATACATTATAAATCACATTTATAATATATTATGAATAATTGGATATTACTATCCACATTATTCTTATCCATAATAATTTAAATCACATTTAATTATATTGGATAACTTATTCTCATGTCCTCAAATAATATGAATCACATTCACATTATTTACATCTTTGATAATCAAATTACATTTAATTATCTAAGATAACTCTCCTTATGAATCAAATTCATATTATTCATGATAATTAAATCACATTTAATTATCCATTTTCTCAATGCTCGGATACATATATCAACAATAGAATTATCCATGAACTCTTTCAAGGATAATGCGCTTTCTCCGCGAATACTTGGAGATAAGGACAGGGCGATTGTATTGTTCCACGTATAGTGACACGGATATTGAGATCACATCTCAAATCCAGATCTCGGGCCTCCCATAGATGCTTGATTAAATCAAGACCGTAAATCTAATCTTCTCATTGAATCTGAATCACATTCAGATCAATGTCCAACATTTGGACTAAGATCAGATTACTTCTCTACTGAGAGGAGTCACTAAAATCCAAACCCGTTTCATCACTTCCTAGGAATAGAAGCGTCATGGTTATACAATCGTTTATGATCACATCACCCTCAGGTATTCCTAATACCTGTACATCCTGCATACTGGAAGACTCAGAATAAACCCGAAGTATTAGATCAACTTTACACTGTCTATGTGAACCCCTCAGGATCCGGGTACCCGTTTACGACAAAATTCGCAGTATTTCATTCACATTGATAGCAGAGTTGTTGAAAAAGCAGGGAAAATTTTTCGCGCAAATTTGACATTCATTTCCATCACACAACCACAAAGTAAAAGAGACAATGGCACCAAAATTTTCTTTTCATTAATATTCATATTAGTTTACAACGTATACAAGGATCTTCCATTACAACATATATCCCAAAGTGTGATACAAAAGAGATAGCATTTACATCATTATCTGAACAAAAACTGAGACAAGGAATTCATACCGTCTCGTATATACTCTGTCTCCTGGAAGCATGTAGCTACTGAGCGGCTACTGAACTGCAGGTTGTTTGCCTGCCACACACATAATAGGAAAGAAGAGGCGTCAGCCATTGCTGGTACCTCCTAAAAACTTATAAAATAACTGGACATTTAATATGTACAAAAGCAAGCAAGTAGAAAGGTGGTATAAGTAAAATCTACATCTACTTGCGTAAGTAAAAAGGGTTTGTTTGTAATGCGTTTCAAATGATTTCCCCCAGAACCCGGCATTTCCCATATGTAACATATTTATAAAGCAGTTGCGTAATCATAAGTGTATGAGTGTGAATGCATATATGTCAATTTCTTCAGAGATCATGTTGGTGAGTGAAAAATGGAAAAGTCGAGTTTTTAGAGATCTATTAATTTATTTAAATTCTTGGGTAGAGAGAATGATCTTTTGATCATAATTTCTCCAATTCTTAACTTCAATGTTTCAGATATAGCTCCAGATGTTGTATATGTAGATATGGATGATCTAGATATTGAATCGCCAAGTCTGTTTGGTGAAGTAAACTCAAGCGGTGAAGAAGGCTGCAAATGGCTCTTCCGTCTCGCCATCTAATTGGAAGCGCGGTCCAATAGAGGGATAGGTCTACTCCCCAACTACGCCACTGAGACGGGTGAGAGAGACTCCCTAGAAAAGTCGCTCTAGAAAACTGCCTGACTAGTACGGGCGGACGAGCTCGTACGTAAAAACTGAAAACCAAGGATCCCCCGCCTGGGTATCCTAAAACAGGGTCAGCGGAACTGGTCTAAAGTCTGGATCCCAACGAGGCGTAAAAACACTGCGAGCTCGCGTAAAAAAACCGTGTAAAAGATTGGGATCCTAGACCCGCGCATTAAGCAGCCGCTGCCCTAACTGGGCTTCCTATTCTCCCGCCCAGTTGAGGGTCACCGCGCCCTCGCACAGTCAGGTGCAAAGGTCACCGTAACCGGCATTATTGATTGATATCATTGATTCAACATCATCCTTTCTTGACCTCTACTATAGTCGACTTATCTTATTTGGGTATCTCATAATAACTCTTCTCTTTAGTGAGCAATAATTGGTAGGGTATATCTTAAAGAATGATTTATGTAGATGATCAGTTCTTATGATCATAGTTCATCATTTCTATCATCATACTAATAGAAGTCACTTATTGGAAGGGTCGCCATGATTGGCAATAATAACAATTAGTCGTCTTTAATTGTCGGTACTTACTTGATTTATAACAGTATCATACTCGTTTCTCTGAAATGTATAATGTGAGATTAGATTAATGAATTTCAATATAATTTTGTGTGATTTCAATGTCTTCTAAGATCTTATTATTTCAACCTAAATGATTAGGAAATAATATTTCCAATAATGACCCACTTATACCAAACCCGTAGTTAATCCACTATCTTCTTTAAGGAATGCGGTGATAAACTTTCTAAGAGTAGTATAGAGTCTTAAGTAACTTATATATGTGTATCAATCATCCCATTAAACCCAATACTCCTAAAACTAGTGAACTTTGTGAACACAAGGTCATGTTATTTCCACCTTGGATCTTGAAATAGGTGTGTTTCTTGTAATGTTATCTTAATTGAACTTAGTTCATGCATCCTTTAATCATTCGTTCTGTGATGCACTGTCTGATATTATACATGAAATATTTTTCTAATCTTATCCACTTCAGAACACTTGAAATTTAACCAAAATTTAATAATATATTGTAGTATATTATATTATCATATACAGAACAATGTTGTTTAAATTTCCAACTTATCAACTACTGTAGTAACTTAGTAATAACTAAACTCATTAATCTCAGCAACCAATTACTGAATTTACATAATTTTCATCGAAACCAATAACGTGATTTCAATAAATTCAATAGACAATTGTGCATGACAAAGTGTGGTTGCAATAGTCGGATGTTGACAAAATTTAAGATCCAGACACAAGAATTATAGTAGCTCCATTAATGTTACTATCAATCATGCATACTGTCTCCATTGATGTTTATTAGAATTTGATATGGTCTTCAAAAATTTAAAATTTGCTATCTATTAATTGTGAAAAGAAAAAGGATGATGTGCTGATCTTGCTAATTATAATAGTGTTCCCCTCTCGGAAAAAGGTAAATCTTGTTCTAAAAGGACCAAGAAACACTTTTAAAAAGAACACCTCCATATTTCTACTCAAAGGTCCACAATTCCTTGTCTATATATATATATATATATATATATGTATGTATTGAGGTAGAGCTTATGTTATATAACCACATACTATACTTTATGTTATATTTTCCCACTAATTATTTCATGTCCTTTGCAGAGCTCGAAATCTTTTAAACAGATTTAGTAAGCATACAGTAATAGAGATTTGTCAATCATATTACTATTATGATTTTATAATCATCCACAACCATAATAGTAATGAATTAAAAGAATTTATGTTAATCCTTGCAACTGTCATTTTTTTATGTGAATATATATAAAATTTTACATTTCCATATATCTATTCCATATTTCCTTAGAACACAGGTTTTGAATTGGAAGAACAAAAGGTCATAAGAATTATCTCCTAATGACCCAATAGGAAGGGAGGTATTTTACATGGCAAATTTGCAGAGCAATATATTAAGTATAAAAACTGAATTTTAAGAAATTAAAAATGTATTCCATGAATTCAGACTTCGATTCTTAACAATTAGAAATTTGTTTAGCAGTATATCCAGTCAGAAAATTATATATGTATTCCATCAGACTTTAATTCTTAACAAACAGAAATAAGAAATTTTAAAATGTATTAGATATATAAATCACCTAATTTTTAACCCACATCATGTCAATTAAAAGAACATATTGTTATATGCATTCACTACTGTTAAGTATACGAACTATATATATATATATATATATCTCACTTTATACCCATTGTTGTCATCACAGTGTCCAGACTCACATTTTAAACAAACATTTGGAAAATACATAGCTTTTTGAATCATAGTAAATTCAACGGATTCCTATCAAATAAAAATGGTACAACAGAGACAATCCAAGAAGATGATGTATGTTCTGGACTAGAGATAGTGCATGCATGGCAGCAAGCAAGGGGGCTAAGGATTGTACAAAAATCAAGTTTAATATATATGTATGGCAGCAAAGGATGGGGAAGGAGATACCTCTTTTGATTTTCTCCAAATGGAGAAAATAGATCGCATGCATGAGAGAATCTTCAAGAGGCTTCCAACAGCAAATAGGAGCAACAAAAAGAGCCTTAGTTTCCTGGAAAGGAGTATTGGGGATAGAAGAAGATGATAGGAGATAGAATTGGGGTTACGACTGGGACTTGGAAGGAGAGATATATAGGAAGAGGAATTTAGGGAGAGTGAGGGGAGAAGTATCGTTGGTAATGGGTGAAGAATGGGAGACGAAGGAGAGATTTGGGGTGATATTAATAAGGTGGAAGAAGTCTTTGTCTTGACATGTGTAGCTTTTGAAGAGCCACTTGGATGAGAAAAATGCATAAGTTGAGTAAGAATAAAAAAAAGAAACGGCTATTCTGCTGCTGTATACTGTTGTACAGTTGAAAATTTTATTTTATTTATATATATATATATTCAAGTTCTTTATTTCTCATATTGAGATATTAAAATCATCCTCAATCACGCCTTAAATCTCCGAGTTAGATACACGGTATCTCGATTTGATCGTCTCAGAATTACGATCAAAACGAGTATAATATTGATATACTTTTGATCGAGTTTTGAACCCCCGAATTTTCGGGTACGGCTTTTGCTTAAGATTAAATTTTACGAATAAAAAAATATCAAACGACCTCCGATTGACGAACGGTCAATTCCGTTGGTCTTGTATTGTCGAATCGGATCTAATGACGGTCTCGGTTCGTTTCGCGGTTTCCGAATTTGCGTCGCGGCTTTTCACGGCGCGCGTTACGGTGTGACCGATTTTCGGTCGATTTCGCCCGAACGACTTTTGATTTATGATCAATTGGTCGTTTTAGGTTGTTTAATATTGACCGACAACGTTTTTGGGTTCATTAGACCCAAAATCGGACGAGTTCGGGTTTGTTAGAATGTGGATGTTACAAATATAAAAACCTCAAAGGGAGTCTCGTCCTCGAGACTCGAGTCAAGGTCATTAAGTATCTTGTTGGGATTTTATATGTCCATAAAAACCTCAAAGGGTTTTGAACCCATAAAAACCTCAAAGAGAAAACAAGCCATACATTTATCATGTATCTAATTACAAAAGCTTGTTTTGATGCTTACATCAGAAAAGCTGCGGGTATCGTGCCCGCATGTCGGCTTCAGTCTCCCATGTTGCTTCTTTGACGCCGTGTCGGTGCCACAAAACCTTGACCAATGAAATCTCCTTGTTGCGAAGCTTCTTTTCACGGCACGGTCAAGTATCTGGACAGGCTTCTCTTCATAAGTCAGGTCCGGCTCTACATCGAGATTCTCGTAACTGATAATGTGGCGAGGGTCGTGGACATACTTCCTCAGATTTGATATGTGGAAAACATCATGAATAGCTGAAAGATGTGGAGGAAGGGCTACTCGGTATGCAACCTTCCCTACACGAGCAAGAATCTCGAACGGTCCAACATATCGTGGCGCCAACTTGCCACGAACACCGAATCTCTGCACTCCCTTCATGGGAGATACTCGCAAAAATACCCAATCTCCAACCTATAATTTATAGGAATGTCATTAGTATGAGATTAAGTTGAACACATATATATCATAATTGAGTGGATGAGGAGAAAATAATTAGATTACCTGAAACTCTAAGTCTCTCCTCCGACGGTCTGCATAACTCTTCTGGCGACTTTGTGCCGTCAGAAGCCTCCGTCTCACAAGATCAACAGCTCTCGCAGTCTCCTCCAGGAGATCTACGGAATAGAGAGCATGCTCACCTACCTCACGCCAACTGAGAGGTGTGAGGCATCTCCACCCGTATAGGGCTTCGAATGGTGCCATGCCAATACTGGAGTGATAGCTGTTGTTGTACGTGAACTCCACTAATGGCAGATGGTCCTTCCAGGACCCTTTCCACTCCAAAGTGCAAGCACGAAGCAAATCCTCTAGTGTCTGAATGGTGCGCTCACTCTGACCGTCAGTCTGTGGATGATATGCAGAACTCATCTTCAGCTCTGTCTGTAGTGCTGACATGAACTGATGCCAATAATGAGATGTAAATCTCGAATCCCTGTCAGACACCACATCTCGTGGTATACCATGTAGCCTAATAATGTTCTGCACATAGAGTTTGGCCAATCTGGATGGAGTGTAAGTCGTGTTGACAGGTATAAAATGGGCTGACTTGGTCAACCTATCAACAACGACCCAAATGGAATCATGACCTCCTGGCGTCTTCAGCAATCCTGTGACAAAATCCATAGAAATGCTCTCCCATTTCCACTCGGGATTGGGGAGAGACTGCAGTAATCCTGGCGGTCTCCTGTGCTCAGCCTTGACCATCTGACAGGTCATGCATCTGCTAACATGTAGCGCCACATCGCGCTTCATTCCATCCCACCAGAAATGTCGACGCAGATCACGGTACATCTTCGTGCTACCTGGATGGATAGATAACCGTGAACTGTGTGCCTCATCCAAAATGTCTCTGCGAAGCTGCTCGTCATTGGGTACAACGACCCGTCCTGCCTTCCATAAAATAGACTCCATCACAACAAAGTCGTCAAATTCGTCCTTGACGGCGCGCATGTATCTATCATGAATCCAAGGATCGGTCTTCTGGCCCTCTACAATACGATCCCAAAGACTGCTGTATCGTGGAGGCACGGCGGTAGAAATGGATGCGCTCTCCTGAGGATGCCAATCGGTCAAAGCTGCAAGCGTATCCCACGTGTATAGCCAGTTCGCCGTACCATCAGCATGCGCTCTCCTGCTAAGTGCATCAGCCACCACGTTTCCCTTACCGGGATGGTAAGAGATCGTGCAATCATAATCCTTCAGCAGCTCGAGCCATCTGCGCTGTCTCATGTTCAACTCCTTCTGATCAAAGATGTACTTTAGGCTCTTGTGATCCGTGAAAATCTCGAAGTTCACCCCATACAGATAGTGGCGCCAGATCTTCAAGGCGAAGACAACTGCCGCCAACTCCAAGTCATGTGGGGGGTAGTTCCGCTTGTGCGGTCTCAACTGCCGTGATGCATAAGCAATCACCTGTCCTCTCTGCATCAACACTGCTCCCAGACCTTCCCCGGATGCATCTGTATAAACTGCATAGTCCTGAGTGCCTGAAGGAAGAGCAAGAATAGGTGATGTAGTCAATCTCTCCTTCAGTGTCTGGAAGGCCTGCTCACATGAATTGTCCCAAATGAATGGAACTCCCTTCTGCGTCAGTCGTGTCAGAGGGCGAACAATGCGTGAAAATCCGCTGACGAAGCGTCTGTAATAACCTGCTAGTCCGAGAAAGCTCCGAATCTGAGTAACTGTCTTGGGCTGCTCCCAAGACATAACTGCATCTATCTTCGCAGGATCAACTGCAATGCCTGCTCCAGAAATGATGTGCCCCAAAAATGAGATCTGGGATAACCAGAACTCGCACTTGCTCAACTTGGCATATAGCTTGTGCTCCCGCAATGTATCCAAAACAACCCGTAGATCATTCGCATGATCCCATTCATTCCATGAGTAGATGAGCACATCATCGATGAACACCACTACAAACTTATCCAAGTATGGACGGAAGATACGGTTCATCATATCCATGAAAGCCGCAGGTGCATTGGTGAGCCCAAACGGCATCACCACAAACTCGTAGTGTCCATAGTGAGTCCTGAAAGCTGTCTTCGGAATATCCGACTCGCGAATCCTCAGCTGATGGTAGCCTGAGCGAAGGTCGATCTTCGAGAAAACTGAAGATCCCTGGAGCTGGTCAAACAAATCATCGATACGTGGCAAGGGATAACGGTTCTTCACCGTTCTCTTGTTCAGCTGCCGGTAATCGATGCACAGTCTCATGGATCCATCCTTCTTCTTGACAAATAGAACCGGAGCACCCCAAGGTGAAGTGCTCGGTCTCACGAATCCCAAATCAAGTAACTCCTGCAACTGCACCTTCAGCTCCCTCAACTCGGCCGGTGCCATGCGATATGGTGCCATAGAGATCGGCTGTGTATTTGGTAGCAAGGTGATCTCGAACTCGATCTCTCTCTCAGGAGGTAATCCTGGTAGCTCATCAGGAAATACGTCAGGATATTCTGAGACTACTCGGATGTCGTGTATCATCGGCTCCTGATCAGACACCTCCCGAACAAAAGCAAGATATGAATCGCAACCCTGGTCAACAAGTCGCTGGGCTCGCGATACTGAAATGTACTCCATGGTGGAGTCATGTGTAGTACCCTCAAAAGTGAACTCGGGTAGATCTGGAATCCTGAAGACAACCGTCTTCCTAAAGCAATCAACAAGTGCATGATGAGCGGATAGCCAATCCATGCCTAAAATCAACTCGAACTCATCAAGCTGTAGGAGTAGACAGTCTGCGATCATCTCATGACCGCCAATCAGTATGGGCAAGTGCCTGACGATCAGTGAAATAATAAACAACTGGCCACCTGGCCCTCATATGTGATATGGGGAAGAAAGAGTATCTGCGACTCTGCCTAAAGAAGCAAGCAACCTCGAAGCAAGAAAAGAGTGTGTCGCGCCGGAATCGAATAAAACATGGAAAGGTCGGCCCAAGACTGCAACCATACCTTTCACCACTGTAGCCGATGAACGTGCCTGCTCCTCAGTAACTGGCTGATGCAGCACTAGAACCTGCCACACTCTGCGTCTGTCTCTGCTGCTGCCGCCTAAAGTTGGAGTTCCTGCCACGGAAACTCCCTGAACGCTGTGTCTGAGGCTGTGACTGTAAAGGCTGTAGCTGAGGCTCGCCAGAAGCCTGTGGGCACTGTGCTCGGTAATGTCCCCACTCGTGACATCGATAGCATCTGACTGGCCTGGTAGGTGGAGTAGTTGTGCATGTGCTCCGAGCTGGTCCTGCAGGTGGTCTATCTGCTCGCTGCGACCCAGATGGTCGAGCGGACTCTGTGCCACGTCCGGCGAGTGCTCCTCCTAGAGTAGTCGATGGAGAAGAGCGAGCACTGCCTGTGAAGGACGAACCTGTAGGTCGGAACCGTCTGTCTAACCTCTGCTGCTGGAACGGTCGACGTATCGGTCCAAAAGATCGTCGCGGTCTAGGTGCTGCTCCAGACGAGCTCTCGAAA
This sequence comes from Ottelia alismoides, assembly GCA_037367405.1. Classification (NCBI taxonomy): domain Eukaryota; kingdom Viridiplantae; phylum Streptophyta; class Magnoliopsida; order Alismatales; family Hydrocharitaceae; genus Ottelia; species Ottelia alismoides. The sequence goes on from JAZKJV010006671.1 coordinate 42,927, forward strand.
CGTCTCCCCCTGATGTCCTCGAACTTCTCCGCAGCATCGGTAGCCTCGGAGATAGAAGTGATGTGTAATCCTGCCAGCTTCTCCTGCACCTCCTCTCGCATGCCGCCAATGAACTTCTCCAGATTCTCCTCTGGAAATACGCCAGCTGCTCGTGTATGTCGTGACAGCTCTGTGTATCTGATAAAGTAATCTCTGGCGGTCATCTGTCCCTGACGGAGCTCTGCAAACAGTCGGCGTTGGGACTCCTTCCACTTCGCAGAAAAGAAGTGGGCTCTGAACCTCGTCTCGAAATCGTTCCAAGTAGGCTCTCGGCCTAACTCGGACGCTACGGCCTCCCACCATCGCTCGGCGAAGTCTGTCAGTGAATACTATATGAAAGATAGCCACGTGTCTCGTGGCGCATGAATTGCCCTGAGCACCTTCATCACTCTCTTCAGCCACTGCTCAGCATCATCTGGTGAACCTGTGCCCTCGAACAAGGGTATGTTGGCCCGCTGATAAGAAGTGAAGACCGACTGGTGCCTGTGAATGGCTGAATACTCGTGTGCATCCTCGCCAGCAAAGTCAACGGGGTCCTGCTCCCTGTCTAAGTCTGCATCCTCCTGAGCTCCATGCTCCGGCATGTCCTCTAGTGCATCATCAGGGTGAGGCTGCTCTACCTCAACGGACTGGTGCGGATCTTGCCGTATCCCATCCTGTGATGGATGGTACGTGAAATCTGATAGATCCTCAAACCGCATCTCAATATCCGTCTGCCTGTCAGCAATCTCAGTCTGCTGGGCCAATATCTGCTCCTGCTGGCCTCTCATAGCAGCCTGCTGCTGCTGAAGATCGGTAAGTGCGCTCAATATGCGTGCCAGCTGATCAGAAGTATCCTGACCTGGTCGAGATGCCATGGCTCTGCATAAGAACCATAATTAGTCATAAGAATGCCTTAGAGAGATATTTATCATAATTGCTTTTCTCTTTTTGGGATATAATATGAAAATTAATGAACTTGGTGACATCTGTGGTTATAGAATATGAATGTCATATTTCCCTTCTCGAACTCACGACAAGTCGGAAGATTGTCGCTATTCGAGAACTTAATGCGATCGGAATCGAAATACTACGAATGTGCGTATCGGGGTACCACTGCTCTGATAGTCTACTTCTGGGTTTTTATCAGTAAGTTTCTCATTCGATCATTGGGAGTCGGTATCGATCATATACTTTCCAAAAGCATATATCATACCTAGGTCTTGATCATATACTTTCCAAAAGTATATATCAAACCTACAAATTCAGTCAAGCTTCCAAAGCGAGACGACCATGCGCATGGAAATTGATTCTTCCCAATATCTCATGAGTGAGCTCATGTCTTTCGGTTCAGTAACTGAACCTGTATGATCCCTTTGAGAGATCGTACTACTCATATGCCCTTATATGCACACCAGCGCGCCGGTGTATATACCTTGATTAGGTCATCAACCTATTGGTCTGCCAAATGTACATACTCAAACATATAGTAACACATCTGTCTCCGGTCAGAGGATGCGTGCCTATATCATGACAGCATACGATATAGGACTTTGGTTATCTCGATCTCGTTAAGTCAACTCTTTGACCTAACTCATTTGGCGCCTCTGAATCTCTATTCCTATGCAGAGGACCTGCATCAAGAGGTCGGCCAGATATCAGCCTAACTGAGATAGGATTGCCATCTCCTACTCTGGCTGGAGATCATCTCTTAATAATCTTTTGACGGTGCTTGACGAGTCCTCAATCTAACTCATTAGATATTCATCTAAGCACCAGCCTCTATGATTCAATAATTGAATCAACAGCTGTATGATCATTAAGATGGCCATGGTACATAACCCTAATTGTACTAAGGGACCTATTATGCAAATTATGTACTCTTTATTTCAGATTAAGGAGTGAAATGCAATAACATTTATTGCATAATGGCTCGTCGTGGGCTCGCATGCCCAACAATAACTGTATAGGTTGAGGCCATACTAGCTAAAGAAACCACTAGTCGCACAACTACCACAGTCACCCCTAATGTCCCCAACACCACACCGAACACCTCTACTAGACTAACTAGGGTTTGCGCATAGTCAACCATCAAATTGGTTGCCTCTGGATCTTGCATCGCTTTTGGAAATACCGGCACCCAGGCTCGATCCTCTTATGTTGGATCTGGAATCCTCGATGAACAAACTATTGTAGGACCTGAGACCAACTTCAGATGCCTACTGAAGGGTCGTCAAGCGGTGGAATGTCCCAAGAAGCGCATAGCAAGCACACACTTAGTGTACGATGAGCTGAGTGATGAGGCCACCTCCATTGGTGAGATTGTACCTAAAACGATGATCAAGTACATAAATGCCAATGAAGTTAATGAGAGTGGTAAAGTTGACAACGATACTAACCGACCTTTCCTACACAATAACTTTGGAGGAAAATATAGTACAGCGACAGAGGTCATGCAACAATTCATGATAGCACCCAAAGTTGAGAGTGGTGATATGCATGGTTAAGGAATAGCACCTTTCGCACCACATATGCTTCCAATGGCCTTCGTGGCTCTCTACTCATCAATGGAGGAAGCATAGGAAATTCTGTAGCACAAGAGGTAGTAGACAAGATAGGGGCACAAACACAACCGTGGGATTGAACCTATAGTATGAGTTGGTTTAAGGGACGAAACCAAATACTAATTTAACGTCAATGCCTCATAATATTTTCCCTTGCCCAGACCTATGAAGATGAGGTTCGGCATCACCTTACACCTATAGAGGTGCATCACATTTTGATGAGATGCCATTGGCAGTTTGGTCGAGGTACAAACCATGAGTAGAGCAAAATACATACATAGTGGACAACAAACGAGTTACCATTCAACCCCGGCATGATCCCCAGCAAATAACAATCAACCAACATGAAGGTTTTCAGGACGATCGTCAAAGCTCCATGATGGTCAAGTCACCTCCTTATACACATGAATCACCTGAGATTCTTGAGATGGCTCCATTCCAACGTCGGCCCCATGAGTCGCTGGTCATTTTTTCTTAAGGAGATTAGATATGATGTTATGAACTCAAATCAAGTAGGCCATGAAGTTGCATCGATCCTAGAAGAATATATGGATGCCCTGCCCAAAACCCCACCACCTCTACGAGACAAACCCCATATTGATCGTGTCCTTGAAGTTGGCCTATCCTATATGCCTCATGATCAGGTGATCCCAAACACTGTCAAACGCAAAATTCAGACCCGCACACCCCTTGGCCCATTCTTACACGTCCTTGGGAAGATATCACTATGGACTATGTAATCAGGCTTCTCCTAAAATGATATATTTTGCCTCATGCAGGAAGGTTGACTCTAAGTTGACCATGATTGATCTAATTTATAATATGACATTTTTTTCATGTATAGGAAGTCCTTGGGCACATCTCATATAGCTAGTCCTTTCTTTAAGGAAGTTGTCCACCTGCATTGCATACGTCAGTCATTTTTATCTGATAAGGGCAATAAGATTTTAGGTTAATTTTGGAAAACCATATGGTCTAAATTGGGCATACATTTATAATTCAACATCGCATATCACCTCCAAATACATGGCCAAACAGAAGTAATAATCATATTGATGAGCACGAATCCGACTCGGTTTAAGCTGATTAGTTAAAGTGTCATTGTGACCCAAGCCAAATACGTGACAATCGAGAAAATTATTTAACCACTAACGAAATTAAGCAAATCACAAAAGTGTATAGCCATTTTATTAACCTGACCAGGGTCGAACACAAGGAGCACTACAATAAGCTAGGTAGGCAACTCAAGGAATTAAAGGATTTTTATTTATTTTTAGTGGTTTTTTATTTTGCAAATTTTTTATTTTCAAAATAAGGGGCATAAAGACAAAGGAGAAAATGCAAACACACAACTCTTTTTGTTTTTTTCAAATATAGTGAAAATATTCAAAAATCCCAAACAAAAATATTTTTATATTTTATGAGTTTTATACTGTTTTCATAATTTTTTAAAGATTTTTAAGTTTTTATAAGACTTTCAAATAAATCAAAAACCTAGAAAACAAGCAAACAGTGCACAGGCATGAGTTATTTTTAATTTAAAAATAGGAAATATGCTCAAAACTCCTGGGCACTAATTTTTTTATCAGGAACTATGAGAAAATATCTATAAACAGAAATTGAAAATGTATTTTTTGTATTTTTTACAATTTTATGTGATTTTTATAGGATTTTTGGTATTTTACAAATTTTTTAGTTTTTATAGAGGCAAATGAAATGAAATTTATATAGTAGTTAGAACAAGACGAACTATGCCTGCATTTTTTTGAATTTTTAAAATATTTTTCTAATTTTTATAAGCTTCTTCTCAAAAAATCGGAAGTCAAACCCCCCTTCATTTGAATGAAATCAATGGCGGCTTCTTGACAATCCCATGGGATTCATTTTTCTAAGGTAAAGGACTTTTTAGTTGGTTTTTGAATTTTTTAATAATAGAAAACCAAAGAAATTCGGCACAAAAATTACCACCTAAAGTAGATAGGATACTACTAATTTTCGGGAAATTTTTGGGCTAAATTTACTATTTTTTTAAAAGAGCTAAATTTACTATTTATTGCAAGTAATAAAAGAGCATGAAATTAAACAGTGAACAGAGGGCCTTTCTGCAATTAATCTCACTTCTAGGGCTAAATGATAACAAGCAATGAAAGTCCAAGCGCCCTAGCACAATTTATCCAGCAAAAACACACGATACACGCGACAGACAACTCACAGGAGCGTATATGCAATTACTAAAAACTTGAACTAATTCATTAACATATAAAAGCACAGGTTCATATATGCAAAATACCCACAAAAGCATGCGCGAGCACACGTGACTCAGACTCCGTTGGACTAAAATGCAAATAGAAAAAGCATAGGGTACAAACTACATAATGTTTTTAACTACTTATTACATTTATTAAGCTAAAACAAAATAAAAGAAACTGCAGGGATAAAAAGGAAATATACCCCTCCAGGACACGTGGCACACGTAAGACGGCTCTACAACGTACGGCTCTGATGGTATCTACGGAGAGGATATGGCGGTCAGGGACGTGGCGCAGGCATACGGCTCTGGCTAAAGCGTGAACGTGGTAACAGATCTGACAGCTCTGGCTAAAGTGTGAACATGCGCTGCAAATCTAATCCAGACCTGATCTGAGGGTCGGATTTTGGGCATGATTGTACGACCTAGAACAAATCTGGAAGCAGGGTTCTCCCATCCGACTGCAGAAAGGGGGCTCGGACGAACTGGGAAGAATGCACTGGCAGGCGAACTTCAATCGAGTGATTCTGGCGCTCCAAAGGGTGGATCGGCTCGCTGAGAAGCTCGGCACCAAGCTAAAGGTGCTCCGCGTCGACTGGAAACCTCCGATGAGTCGGAGAACAACTCGGTGAAGATCTGGAGGTGGATGTGCTTGGAGTTGCTCCGCCACCAAAGATGAGGCTCGATTCAGGCCTCCTGTGCGTACGTGGACCTGTACGGGGTATCGCGACTCGAAGACAAAGCTTCGGCCCGAGGTTATTGCAGCTAGAAAGAAAAGAAGCGGCGGTGGGGTGGATTTGATCTCCGACGAACGTGAAGGGAGGATATTGGTCCTAATCTCGCTTCGCTGAGCGAGATGTGGGGGAACAGGTCACGTGGGAAGGTGGTCCGTGATGTGGGGAGTCGATCTGTGCAGCTGGGAGTGGACGTGGAGCTCCAACACCGATGGTCGGAGCCAAGCGAATGGGCGGCGGCGATGAACTAAAAATCAATATGGAAATGAAATGCGAAGGAAATAGAGATTACTTGAGGGCACTGAGGTGATCAGCGGCGTCAGGCGAAGATGGAGGCGAGGGTTGTGGTGTAACATCCGGTTTCCAATCAACCCGAACTCGACCCGGTTTGGGTCCGATTAACCCAATGCCAAACAACCTAAAACGGTCAATTTATCCTGAATCAAAAGTCGTTGGGGCGAAATCGACCAAAAATCGGTCGCTCTGTAATGCGTGCCGCGAAAAAGCCGCGACGCAAATTCGGAAACCGCAAAACGAACCGAGACTGTCATTAGATCTGATTCGACGATACAAGACCAACAGAATCGACCGATCGTCAATCGGACGTTGTTTGATATTTTAAAATCACAAAATTTAACCTTAAACAAAAATCGTATCCGAAAATTTCGGGTATTGAAAACCCGATCAGTAGTATATCAATATTATACTCATATTGATCGTCGTTCAGTAACGATCTAATCGGGATATTGCACGTCGAAATCCGGCATCCGAGGCACATATACGATCAACTTCTGTATGCAAAGAAAAAAAAAAGAAAAGAACCCAAAAAATAAACATTTAATTTTATTTCTGCTACAGCAGGTTGTAACCAGAAAACTCCATTTGGCTTTCTAATTTAGCCTCCACTTGGACCATCTTTTCTTTCCACTTGGCATCGCCTTTGGACCCTTTCTTTCTATATAAGACCAACCCAATCTTCCCTTCCCAATTCTCAGCCGTGACTTCCCATTCCCCTTCATAATTCTCCTCCCCATTTTCTTCTTCCTTTTCCTATTCTCTCCATCCTCTTCACTGCAAGCTGCTGCCAACATCTGGGAATGTAATTTTCCTTACCATTCTAAGGTATGGAAGTGCCTGGAGCCATCAAAACTCTGCTGGAGCTTCTCCAATCTCCAAGGAGCTGTAGCAGGCTGTAGCTGAGGGTCTAGAGCTTTATTAAAGTCCAAATTTGCTGCTGTCCAGCAGTAATACAAGCTTCAAATTGAAGTAATTAGAGGTACATCCTTTCTCCCTCCCTCATTGCTGCCATGCATGATCAATTAAGCCTCCATCTTGATATTATCCATAGTCTTGAGCAATCTAAACACCTAATTACTGTCATGCATTGTTGTTCTAACCATTCTTTTCCTAGATTTTCTTATGTGATGGGATTAAACAGGGTTCTTTGAGAAATTATTGTTGGCATGTGAATTCTTTAAGGAAGAGAGTATATGTAATATTATACAGAACTACTCCTAAAATCTGATTATTGTATAAATGATCCTTTCTAATAGGATTAATTGAAAGGTTAGCCTGAATACTGTATAAAAATATTTAAATTGAAAGATCTACTGGTTCCTGCTTAAAGTTTATTTTTCTTTTAAAAAAAATATTATTCAAATGTAATGAATTGTGTTACAGACTGCTACTGCTGTCAGTCTGTTGTTTTTTATTAAAGTCAATTATTTTTATTAAAAATCTAATAAATTAGATTCCAAACTGTCTCACAGTCTGCTTTCAAAATATATATATATATTATAATAATTATTATTATTATGGTAGCTTTGGAAACTATTTTATTAACTGTTCTCTGCTCAATTGAATTAAAAGATTTTAATTTCTCAAATCGTTTTATAATTTAATAAATATGCAAGAGCATTGGTGTCTTCTTTATGTATTCTAAAATACTAAATATATAATAAGGTTGCTAATAGATTTAAGGCCACTGAAAATTTCCTAATTAATTTTGTTTTATAGGAAATGGGCCTACATTTTTAGATGGCTTTTGAGTTAATTCATGTATAAGTATTATGCACATGTATAAAAGCTTATATCCTAAATTATTACTACGGATAACCCTTATATCTAACAATGCAATTGATTAAATCACTTCGATATTATAGAGGATATACACATCCAGACTCAATAAAACATGAGCACGAGTAGTTAAGACAATCAGTCCATCATAGGGAGACCATTTGACGACCGAAACACACATTAACCAATACTTGAGGTCTATCCTGGATTAAGTTCTGACATGTTTTCTCTTTTATGCAAATCCAATCACAATATACTTTACATAAGTGATCCAAGGACAAATCATTTTCATACATAATCCTTTATATGAGATCTGTTAACATTAGATCATTACAGATGAATCATTGACAATTGGTTTCTTTGACTATAGGGGAAGACTAACATTACATTAGAGTATAACTATGGAATTATACAGGGGGAGTCTAACTGGATAAAGAGGTGTTACTGAATTTTTTTTTAAGCCAAGTTACTCTAAGTTTAAGCCAAATACAACACAACTCGGTCTTATATCGCAATAAGCCGGTGTCATAATATTTTATACCCCATTTTTTTCCTTAACTAGAGTTAATGATAATTGACACAGTGGGAGTTTATTTTGGATGAAACGGACAGTGCTAATAGTGTAAAGAGTTAGCCAATGTTCCCTACGACCATTATGACTACAATCCCCAATCAATGAATCCTTGTGTGTTACACATGACTTGAGTTCTATTCACAGATCTATTAAAAGCAAGGGATATATTCTAAGTATTAAAGATATCATCATCGTTCTCTAAGCAAATGTTTCTCTACGAACATTATGACTACATTTTCCAGCTAATAAAATCTTGGATATTATCTATTAGTATAACTCGGCACAGTTAACCACAAAAAGGACCAAGAAAGGATTGAGTAGTTGATCAAGTGAGACAGAAGGAGAATCATAGATAAAAATTAATTGCGCCGGTCATTGCGACTTTTACACATGACCGTGCGAGGGCGCGGTGACCCTCACCTGGGCGGAGGAAAGGAAGCCCAGTTAGGGCAGCGGCCGCCTAGTGCGCGGGTCTAGGATCCCAGTCCTCTTTCGGTTTTTACGCGAGCTCGCAGTGTTTTTACGCCTCGTTGGGATCCCGACTTTAGACCATTCCGCTGATCCGTTGTTTTAGGATACCCAGGCGGGGGATCCTTGGTTTTCAGTTTTACGCACGAGCTCGGTTGCCCGTTACCGGTCGGGCTGTTTTTCTAGAGTGACTTTTCCGGGAAGTCCCTCTCACCCGTCTCAGTGGCTTAGTTTGGGAGTAGACCTATCCCTCTATTGGACCGTCCTTCCAACTAGAGGGCGAGACGGAAGAGCCATTTGTAGGCTTCTTCACCGCTTGAGTTTTTCTTTCGCCAACAGACTTGGCGTAACTATATCCAGATCATCCATATCTACATCTATATCTACATCATCGAGAGTTACATCAGAGAGAGAGTTACAGTCAAGGTTTGGAGGAAATCACAGTTAAAATTGAGATGATTAGAAGTTACTATAATCTGTTTTGAAATCCCTATAAAGATCACAGTTTAAGTTGAGTAAATGGAAGTGACTATAATTTAATTATAAATCTCATTAAGCTAGTGGACGTGTTGGGAACTTAGTTAGGATGCATTATACAACACCGCATGCCTACGGAGGCACCCCAACCCTAAGACTTTTCCCAAGTCTTAGAGTCATAGTGTGAGGTTTCACACGAACCAAGACCACAGACTATCCACTAGACTTAAGAATATAATAAATCGTTATATCTTCTTATCTCATCTTTCCCATCATCAAAATCCACAAATATGATCTCTAAGTAATATGAGAATAAAATATACTTACTTATGATCAATTAGTTACAATATAAATATGCGTATGTGGGAAATGTTGGGTTAATGGCTAATCATGAGAGATGCTTACTAGAAATTTGGAAACCTTTTACATTCGCAAGTAGAAATAAAATTAAATTGAGTTGTTCCACCTTTCTACTTTCTACTTTTGAACATATTAAATCCTTGTTTATGATTATAAGTTTTTGGGAGGTATCAGCGCCTGCTGACGCCTCTTCTTTCCTAACATGTTTGGCAGGCAAACAGTCTGTTGTTTAGTAGCTATACATGGTTCCAAGAGACAAGGTCTATACCAGACGGTATGTGGTTTTTGTTACAGTTTTTAGTTTAATTGATATTGTAAAATGCTTCTTCTCTTCAGTCAAATTTTTGGGATGTTGTATGTACTGTCAGACATTGTACATGTTGTAAAATCATATGGAAATTAATGAGTCAGATGCCAATGATTGCAACGAAAAAAAATGTTCATGTTTTTCTTTAAATTATGCGATCTTTAGTGAATGGAAAGCCGCGAAAGAAGCGTAAAGGGTACCCGGATCCTGAGGGGTTCACATTTTTGGTATCATAGTATCCAGATGTATTTCCTGATGAGCTACCAGGATTACCTCCTGAGAGAGAGATTGAGTTTGAGATCACATTGCTGCCAGATACACAACCAATCTGTAGGGCACTCTATCGTATGGCACCAGCTGAGTTGAGGGAGCTGAAGGTGCAGTTGCAGGAGTTACTTGACTTGGAATTCGTGAGGCTGAGCACTTCACCTTGGGGTGTCCCGGTTCTATTTGTCAAGAAGAAGGATGGATCCATGAGACTGTGCATCAATTACAGGCAGTTGAACAAGAGAACGGTGAAGAACCGTTATCCATTGCCACGCATCGATGATTTGTTTGACCAGCTCCAGGGATCTTCGGTGTTCTCGAAGATCGATCTTCGCTCAGGCTACCATCAGCTGAGGATTCACAAGTCAGATATTCCGAAGACAGCTTTCAGGACTCGCTATGGACACTACGAGTTTGTGGTGATGCCGTTTGGGCTCACCAATGCACCTGCGGCTTTCATAGATATGATGAACAGGATCTTCCGTCCATACTTGGACAAGTTTGTAGTAGTGTTCATTGATGATGTGCTCATCTATTCATGGAATGAATAGGATCATGCGAATGATCTACGGATTGTTCTGGATACATTACAGGAGTACAAGTTATATGCCAAGTTGAGCAAATGTGAGTTCTGGTTATCCCAGGTCTCATTTCTAGGGCATGTTATTTCTGGAGCAGGCATCGCAGTTGATCCTGCAAAGATAGATGCAGTTATGTCTTGGGAGCAACCCAAGACTGTCACACAGATTCGGAGTTTTCTTGGGCTAGCAGGTTATTACAGACGCTTTGTCAGCGGATTTTCACGCATTGTTCGCCCTCTGACACGACTGACGCAGAAGGGAGTCCCTTTTATTTGGGACGATTCATGTGAGCAGGCCTTCCAGACAGTGAAGGAGAGATTGACTACAGCGCCCATTCTTGCTCTTCCTTCAGGCATTCAGGACTATGCAGTCTACACAGATGCATCTGGAGAAGGTATAGGAGCAGTGTTGATGCAGAAAGGACAGGTGATTGCTAACGCATCACGGCAGTTGAGACCGCACGAGCGGAACTACCCCACACATGACTTGGAGTTGGCGGCAGTTGTCTTCGCCTTGAAGATCTGGCGTCACTACCTATATGGGGTGAATTTCGAGATCCTTACAGACCATAAGAGTCTGAAGTACATCTTTGATCAGAAGGAGCTGAACATGAGGCAGCGCAGATGGCTCGAGCTACTGAAGGATTATGATTGCACGATCTCTTACCATCCCGGTAAGGATAACGTGGTAGCTGATGCACTTAGCAGGAGAGCACATGCAGAAGGTACGACGAATTGGCTATACACGTAGGATATGCTCGCAGCTTTGACTGATTGGCATCCACAGGAGCGCGCATCCATTTCCACGGCTGTACCTCCACGATTTAGCAGTTTGTGGGATCGCATTGTAGAAGGCCAGAAGACAGATCCTTGAATCCAAGATAGATACATGCGCACCGTCAAAGATGAGGTTGATGACTTTGTTGTGATGGAATCTATTTTATGGAAGGCATGACGGATCGTTGTACCCAATGACGAGCAGCTTCGCAGAGACATTCTGGATGAGGCACACAGTTCACGGTTATCTATCCATCCAGGTAGCACGAAGATGTACCGTGACCTGCGTCGACATTTCTGATGGGATGGGATGAAGCGCGATGTGGCGCTACATATTAGCAGATGCATGACCTGTCAGATGGTCAAGGCCGAGCACAGGAGACCACCAGGATTACTGCAGTCTCTCCCCATTCCCGACTGGAAGTGGGAGAGCATTTCTATGGATTTTGTCACAGGTCTGCCGAAGACACCGGGTGGCCATGATTCCATTTGGGTCGTTGTTGATAGGTTGACCAAGTCAGCCCATTTCATACCTGTCAACACGACTTACACTCCATCCAGATTGGCCAAGCTGTATGTGCAGAACATCATCAGACTACATGGTATACCACATGAAGTGGTGTCTAACAGGGATTCGAGATTTACGTCGCATTATTGGCATCAGTTCATGTCAGCACTACAGACAGAGCTGAGGATGAGTTCTGCATATCATCTGCAGACAGATGGGCAGAGTGAGCGCACCATTCAGACACTCGAGGATTTGCTTCGCGCTTGCACTTTGGAGTGGAAAGGGTCCTGGAAGGACCATCTGCCATTAGTGGAATTTACGTACAACAACAGCTATCACTCCAGTATTGGCATGGCACCATTCGAAGCCCTATACGTGCGGAGATGTCTCACACCTCTCAGTTGGCGTAAGGTAGGCAATCATGCTTTATATTCCGTAGATCTCTTGGAGGAGACTATGAGAGCTGTTGATCTTGTGAGACGGAGGCTTCTGACGGTACAAAACCGCCAGAAGAGCTATGCGGACCGTCGGAGAAGAGATTTGGAATTTCAGGTTGGAGATTGGGTATTTCTCCGTTTATCTCCCATTAAGGGAGTGTAGAGATTCGGTGTTCGTGGCAAGTTGGCGCCGCGATATGTTGGACCTTTTGAGATTCTGGCTATAGTGGGGAAGATTGCTTACCGAGTAGCTCTTCCTCCACATCTTTCTGCTATTCACGATGTCTTTCATGTATCCAACCTGAGGAAGTATGTCCACGACCCTCGACATGTCATCAGCTACGAGAATCTAGACGTGGAGCCAGATCTGACATATGAGGAGAAGCCAGTCCAGATACTTGACCATGCTGTGAAGAAGCTTCGCAGCAAAGAGATATCATTGGTCAAGGTTTTGTGGCATCGTCACGGCGTCGAAGAGGCGACATGGGAAACCGAAGCTAATATGCGGGCACGATACCCGCAACTTTTCTGAGGTAAAAATCAAAACAAGCTTTTGTAATAAAATATATGTTGAAATTTATGGCTTGTTTTTTCTTTGAAGTTTTTATGGGTTCAAAACCCTTTGAGGTTTTTATGACCATATGAAATCCAAACAAGACACTTAATAACCTTGACTCGAGTCTCGAGGACGAGACTCCATTTGAGGTTTTTATAATTGTAACATCCGGTTTCCAATCAACCCGAACTCGACCCGGTTTGGGTCCGATTAACCCAATGCCAAACAACCTAAAACGGTCAATATATCCTGAATCAAAAGTCGTTGGGGCGAAATCGACCAAAAATCGATCGCTTCGTAATGCGTGCCGCGAAAAAGTCGCGACGCAAATTCGGAAACCGCAAAACGAACCGAGACCGTCATTAGATCCGATTCGACGATACAAGACCAACAGAATCGACCGATCGTCAATCGGACGTCGTTTGATATTTTAAAATCACAAAATTTAACCTTAAACAAAAATCGTATCCGAAAATTTCGGGTATTGAAAACCCGATCGGTAGTATATCAATATTATACTCATATTGATCGTCGTTCAGTAACGATCTGATTGGGATATTGCACGTCGAAATCCGGCATCCGAGGCACATATACGATCAACTTCTGTATGCAAAGAAAAAAAAAAGAAAAGAAAAAAAATAAACATTTAATTTTATTTCTACAGCAGGTTGTAACCAGAAAACTCCATTTGGCTGTCTAATTTAGCCTCCACTTGGACCATCTTTTCTTTCCACTTGGCATCACCTTTGGACCCCTTCTTTCTATATAAGACCAACCCAATCTTCCCTTCCCAATTCTCAGCCGTGACTTCCCATTCCCCTTCATAATTCTCCTCCCCATTTTCTTCTTCCTTTTCCTATTCTCTCCAGCCCTCTTCACTGCAAGCTGCTGCCAACATCTGGGAATGTAATTTTCCTTACCATTCTAAGGTATGGAAGTGCCTGGAGCCATCAAAACTCTGCTGGAGCTTCTCCAATCTCCAAGGAGTTTTAGCAGGCTGTAGCTGAGGGTCTAGAGCTTTATTAAAGTCCAAATTTGCTGCTGTCCAGCAGTAATACAAGCTTCAAATTGAAGTAATTAGAGGTACATCCTTTCTCCCTCCCTCCTTGCTGCCATGCATGATCAATTAAGCCTCCATCTTGATATTATCCATAGTCTTGAACAATCTAAACACCTAATTACTATTTACTGCCATGCATTGTTGTTCTAACCATTCTTTTCCTAGATTTTCTTATGTGATGGGATGAAACAGGGTTCTTTGAGAAATTATTGTTGGCATGTGAATTCTTTAAGGAAGACAGTATATGTAATATTATACAGAACTACTCCTAAAATCTGATTATTGTATAAATGATCCTTTCTAATAGGATTAATTGAAAGGTTAGCCTGAATACTGTATAAAAATTTTTAAATTGAAAGATCTACTGGTTCCTGCTTAAAGTTTATTTTTCTTTTAAATAAAATATTATTCAAATGTAATGAATTGTGTTACAGACTGCTACTGCTGTCAGTCTGTTGTTTTTTTATTAAAGTCAATTATTTTTATTAAAAATCTAATAGATTAGATTCCAAACTGTCTGACAGTCTGCTTTCAAAATAATAATTATTATTATGGTAGCTTTGGAAACTATTTTATTAACTGTTCTCGTTCTCTGCTCAATTGAATTAAAAGATTTTAATTTCTCAAATCGTTTTATAATTTAATAAATATGCAAGAGCATTGGTGTCTTCTTTATGTATTCTAAAATACTAAATATATAATAAGGTTGCTAATAGATTTAAGGCCACTGAAAATTTCCTAATTAATTTTGTTTTATAGGAAATGGGCCTACATTTGTAGTTGGCTTTTGAGTTAATTCATGTATAAGTATTATGCACATGTATGAAAGCTTATATCCTAAATTATTATTACGGATAACCCTTATATCTAACAATGCAATTGATTAAATCACTTCGATATTATAGAGGATATACACATCCAGACTCAATAAAACATGAGCACGAGTAGTTAAGACAATCAGTCCATCATAGGGAGACCATTTGACGACCGAAACACACATTAACCAATACTTGAGGTCTATCCTGGGTTAAGTTCTGACATGTTTTCTCTTTTATGCAAATCCAATCACAATATACTTTACATAAGTGATCCAAGGACAAATCATTTTCATACATAATCCTTTATATGAGATCTGTTAACATTAGATCATTACAGATGAATCATTGACAATTGGTTTCTTTCACTATAGGGGAAGACTAACATTACAATAGAGTATAACTATGGAATTATACAGGGGGAGTCTAACTGGATAAAGAGGTGTTACTGAAATTTTTTTTAAGCCAAGTTACTCTAAGTTTAAGCCAAATACAACACAACTCGGTCTTATATCGCAATAAGCCGGTGTCATAATATTTTATACCCCATTTTTTTCCTTAACTAGAGTTAATGATAATTGACACAGTGGGAGTTTATTTTGGATGAAACGGACAGTGCTAATAGTGTAAAGAGTTAGCAAATGTTCCCTACGACCATTATGACTACAATCCCCAATCAATGAATCCTTGTGTGTTACACATGACTTGAGTTCTATTCACAGATCTATTAAAAGCAAGGGATATATTCTAAGTATTAAAGATATCATCATCGTTCTCTTAGCAAATGTTTCTCTACGAACATTATGACTACATTTTCCATCTAATAAAATCTTGGATATTATCTATTAGTATAACTCGGCACAGTTAACCACAAAAAGGACCAAGAAAGGATTGAGTAGTCGATCAAGTGAGACAGAAGGAGAATCATAGATAAAAATTAATTGCGCCGGTCATTGCAACTTTTACACATGACCGTACGAGGGCGCGGTGACCCTCACCTGGGCGGAGGAAAGGAAGCCCAGTTAGGGCAGCGGCCGCCTAGTGCACGGGTCTAGGATCCCAGTCCTCTTTCGGTTTTTACGCGAGCTCGCAGTGTTTTTACGCCTCGTTGGGATCCCGACTTTAGACCATTCCGTTGACCCGTTGTTTTAGGATACCCAGGCGGGGGATCCTTGGTTTTCAGTTTTACGCACGAGCTCGGTTGCCCGTTACCGGTCGGGCTGTTTTTCTAGAGTGACTTTTCCGGGAAGTCCCTCTCACCCGTCTCAGTGGCGTAGTTTGGGAGTAGACCTATCCCTCTATTGGACCGTCCTTCCAACTAGAGGGCGAGACGGAAGAGCCATTTGTAGGCTTCTTCACCGCTTGAGTTTTCCTTTCGCCAACAGACTTGGCGTAACTATATCCAGATCATCCATATCTACATCTATATCTACATCATCGAGAGTTACATCAGAGAGAGAGTTACAGTCAAGGTTTGGAGGAAATCACAGTTAAAATTGAGATGATTAGAAGTGACTATAATCTGTTTTGAAATCCCTATAAAGATCACAGTTTAAGTTGAGTAAATGGAAGTGACTATAATTTAATTATAAATCTCATTAAGCTAGTGGACGTGTTGGGAACTTAGTTAGGATGCATTATACAACACCGCATGCCTACGGAGGCACCCCAACCCTAAGACTTTTCCCAAGTCTTAGAGTCATAGTGTGAGGTTTCACACGAACCAAGACCACAGACTATCCACTAGACTTAAGAATATAATAAATCGGTATATCTTCTTATCTCATCTTTCCCATCATCAAAATCCACAAATATGATCTCTAAGTAATATGAGAATAAAATATACTTACTTATGATCAATTAGTTACAATATAAATATGTGTATGTAGGAAATGTTGGGTTAATGGCTAATCATGAGAGATGCTTACTAGAAATTTGGAAACCTTTTACATTCGCAAGTAGAAATAAAATTAAATTGAGTTGTTCCACCTTTCTACTTGCTACTTTTGAACATATTAAATCCTTGTTTATGATTATAAGTTTTTGGGAGGTACCAGCGCCTGCTGACGCCTCTTCTTTCCTAACATGTTTGGCAGGCAAACAGTCCGTTGTTTAGTAGCTATACATGGTTCCAAGAGACAAGGTCTATACCAGACGGTATGTGGTTTTTGTTACAGTTTTTAGTTTAATTGATATTGTAAAATGCTTCTTCTCTTCAGTCAAATTTTTGGGATGTTGTATGTACTGTCAGACATTGTACATGTTGTAAAATCATATGGAAATTAATGAAATAAAGATTTTGGTGCCAATTTTCTATATTAACTTGTGGTTATGAATATAAATGTGAATGTCAGATGCCAATGATTGCAACGAAAAAAAATTTCCTATTTTTCTTTAAATTATGCGATCTCTAGTGAATGGAAAGCCACGAAAGAAGCGTAAACGGGTACCCGGATCCTGAGGGGTTCACATGTGGCCTCAACCAGGTGGCGAAAGGCCTGGGAGGCTTGTCGCGATAGAGCTCCGGCCACGAAGCGAGCGTTGTGCAACCCGACACCAAATCGAGCTTCCAACAACTGCCTAAAGGTCAGGTCACTGTCTTAAAGCTGCTAGTGGAAGAAAAGAGGCGCGAAGGATGAGCTGCCGAGTGACGGAGGCAGAAGAGATCTTTTATAGGAGTTCCCACGGTCTAGAAAAATCGATCAATAACACGAAACCCTAGGATGATCCAGACCTATCTAGGGATTCGTGAGGACAGGGAATCGATGGATCTGCAATCCAAGGCAAGAATCAACCGGAGTCGGGCGGGATAATACCAAGAAATTGACTCCGACGAAGGGGAGTCGGGTTTGACCCGACTTTGGGGAAAGGTTGACCCGGGTCAACAAACTCAGGCTGACCAATCAGAAAAATCAATTTCCAAAAATCAAAGAATAATGAATAAAAAATAGTAAATAAATTTTAAAAAATGAATAAAATAAGAAATGTTTGTTATTTTTCAAGCTATTTTCCTATGATTTTTAATTATTTTTTATAATAAACATATTATGGTATATACGGTATATGGTATTGTGTACAGGTATAATATACATATATTATATACATGTATTTTTATTTTATTATTTTTACAAAAATACATTCTATTTTATATTTTATTTATTACGAAATAATTTAAGGGATATAAAAGTATTTTTATTTGATTTTTATAAATTAATTATAGGAGTTAAATAAATAGATGTTATGTATAATATCTACATGCTTGGCACTTTGTACAATGAAAAGATTATTTTAATTTTAATTTAATTTGTGTTTTATGATTTTTATTTTAATTTTATATAATTATTAGGAATATATACATGTGCCAAAAACACAAAATAAATACAAGTTATTTACAGAAGAAATAAATAGATATGTACAAGTATAGGTGTTGTATGTTTGTACACATTTTCATTTTTACTTGTTTTTTATTTTTTATTTATTCTTGTTTTTACCAATTTTATTAAGGAAATTGAATTTATTTTGAGATTATTTTATTTAGATATAAAATGAGTGATATATATATATATATATACATGAATAATAGTGATGGATACAAAAGGCATAAGGATACTATCTCTCCCTACATTATTCCTTGCCAATCAGACCAATATTTGGCCTTCTCTCGGGGTTCGAGTAAGTCTGCATTAATTGCATAAATACATCCTTATTTTATTCTTTTTCTTTTCTTCGTTATTCTTTTATTTTGGTCAAAAAGAATGTTAATTACACAGTATTAACAAATGCATACACGATGCTAATTTATTGGATTTGATACATGTTTACAGATATTTTGCATAGAGAATTTTGCTAAAATAAAAGAATAAAGGATGTGAATAAGGGATTCATCACATATCTTCATAAGACTTGTTGCATTATCTCACAGGAAAACAAACTACTCAAAAGGACTTGGTTCTTCCTCGTACTGAGTTTGATTGTCACAGTTCCTCCTGTCGGTCCTTGAGGACCTCTCCTTTTGAATATGTTTACGAGTTTCCAATCCTTCATTTCCTTAGTTGAGATTTCTTGGTTTGATATGGACGGGCTGATGCAATTGCTGATGATAGGACTAACCCTACCCATCAACTCTACCAAAAAATCAATCCCAAACTCCTGAGTGCGTCCACTGCATACCCAATTCAAACTAGCATCGTTGTGAGAGAGGTTGAGTTTAGGGAAGGAGATTTTGTTGTGGCTCATTTTCAATAGGAGTGTTTTCCTAAAAGATCTTACCATAAATTAAGCCCAAAGAAACCTAGTCCATTCAAAATAATCTAGAAAATTACGTCTCATACCTCTGCAATGGACCCACTGCCAGAGTTCAGCACTTCATCTATATTTAAAATAGCTAAGTTATACCCTATGTTGACATAAATAAAGATATACCAGAACTTCAGCAGATGGATTCATCATAAACAACCATCGTAGCGACATTATTCCTAGATACCATTGAAGACAACCCTGACTGCAAATTAGTGGCATGTTGCAGGATCACCTAACATTTCCTGCTATAATAGATATGGCATCGCTTGGAGGCTAGTTCATGGATTGAGGAGCATGAGTCATGAAATCTCTACCATGACCTCCTACAGAGCTTCTATGACACCATCTTGTTGGAGCAAGATTCCTCTCAACATGGGGGAATTGATGCAGTATGGCACAAATCTACGGGGCTACATGTAAGTTTCAATAACATAAAAAGGATAAGTACGAGGGTTCTCTTGTAATATGATGTCCTAAGGGTTTTGTTGAAATAAATAATGTGGAAGCAAAATCGAAGAACAAAAAAATATAAGGTGGAAAGCTCAGAATTTACGTGAAACACTACTCTATAAGGAGCGAGATGAAACTACGAGAGAAGGCATCAGAGGGTCGGATACTTCGTTATGAATTTCTCAATGAATACATGGGGTGTGGGGCTTCTTATATAGCCACACAAACAGACCGGGGTCCCATTTATATATGGTGTGGGATTAAAATAGAGAGGAGGGTAATTAGTTCCTGAAGAGATCTAATTACTCATCTATTACATAATCTATCACTCCCACTCAATCTGGAGCTGAGAAAGCTACAGCTCGCAACAAAAGAAAATATGCAAAACTCATCTTTACTCGATACATCTGAGAGAGACGGGAAGACGCTCACTCGGAGTAGTCGTTGCTGGGAGAAAGACCTCGTACGAGGACGTGTCTGCGATAATCAGGACGTTCATGTAGTAGAGTCGTTGCGATGATCAGGACGTGCCTGGAGTAGAGTCGCCAAGAAGAAAGTTCAGCACGGAGAGTAGTCACAATAGGAGGAGACATGTGCAGAAGCAGTCGATGCTCGATGAAGATGGCTGATATGCGGTAGTAGTAGTATGTAGTGTCGGTCTTGATGTTATGGATGAGCAGTAGAAGTCTGAGATGATCATAGGTAGAGAAGATCATTTGGAATAGTTGATGTCGAAGTCAAACACCATAAGTAGAGTGATCTTCTATCATACACAGATCTTTAGAATTAGACCTCTCCCATTCGTAAACCCTAAGAATAACCTCTTCCATTTCTCATGGGGACCTTAAGTCGGTTTGTTTATATATGTGGGATGAGTTTGCTTTCTGAGGAGCCGTAAGCAGAAGATGATGGACACGATAGAAATCATGTATATACATCTCAACTAGAAGAATATACCCTACTCCCCCCCCTTTCTCACATATTTGTCAGAATAAAGACATAGATCATCAAGTTGGGAGAATCCACATAAAATATGCAACTTTTTCTCCATTTTTGCCTTTTTTCGTAAGTCGTCACTTTTTTCAATAAACTGTCCCATTTTTTCAGCCGGTCTCTCCCTTTTTTCACAACTATCCCTTTTTTCTCGCACTATGCCCTTTCTCTTTTTTTCTTCCATAAGCCGTAACATGTTTTTCCTCGGCTTTTCTTTCTTCCTTTTATTAGCATCTCTCCCCCTTTTTGGCACTTTCTTTTCTTCTTTTATAAAAGTTAAGTAACTCGTTAGGCATGAAATAAAAAAAAAATTGGCTATTAAAGCCCATGCTTTCAGAGGACATCGAGCCCCCTTTCTCCTTAAGGTTCCCTATGGGCATACCTTTCCTATGCCCCTCGATGAAGCTTAGCCTTGCGAGATCACCTCTAGGATTTCTCGCACGCCAGGAGTTCTCACTGCCTAGGAGTATCTCGTAGCAAAGTGTAACAAGAGGGAGACAATTGTACTTGGTTGGTGGAGGAACAAGGAGAGCAAAGGATCCATCGCTTGTGCGTAAGGGCATAGGGACTCTGATGCAACCCACTTGCAAGCGCCCGATGGGTTTCCACACGACTAGAGATCGCCTCAATTTTGTTTTCTTTAACTTTCAGGCGTTGGGTATGTGCCTTAGGGTTCTTCATCTTTGCCTCGAGAAAGGCTTTTTTTGGGGGGGGGGGGGGGGGGCTCGAGATTATGCTTTGAGAGATGATGCATGTAAAGTTCCAAATCTTGAGTTGTCGCCATATGCTCTAGATGATGCCTCTAGGATTCCAGATCTTGAAATGAAGCCTCAAGATGATTCCTAAAGTAGGGTTCCAATTGGGGCATCCTTCGCAACCATATGCTCAGTGAAGACCTAGCACAAATCATAGAATCAAACCCCAACAATCTCAACGAACAAAAAGCATAATCTTCAAAAAAACTTTGAAATCTAGACTCAAAATCGACTCCCTCTGATACCATGTTAAAATAAATAATGGAGAACCATAATTGAAGAAGATAAAAATATAGTGGAACACTCAGAATTTATGTAGAACCCTACTCCATAAGGAGCAGGATCAAACCAAGGGAAAATACCTCAGAAGGCCAAATACTTCATTATGATCTCTCAATGAATACAAAGGGTGTGGGGCTTCTTATATAGCCCCACAGACAGACTACAATCCCAATTACAGATGATGTGAAACTAAACAAGAGAGGAGGGTAATTGGATCCTGGAGAGATCTGATTACCCATCTATTACATATTCTAACAGTTTCCATGTCATTTTTAATTTTTTAAGCCAATAGTTTGGAACGACAACCCATGTATTGGCACCCTTACTTTTTATTTTTTAATGAGCATGCCATGTTATATAAGGGAGGGTGTGGAAGGGGTTACGTGCAGCAACTGAGAAGCAACGAACCCTGTATGGGCATTAACCCCTTCCCTAGTTCTCCTCTCCCCCTCCCCCTCCTTCCCCAAGCCCTCACTCTTCTTCCCAGCTCCCCATCGTCCTCCTCTATTTCCCCAGTCCTCTTCCCCACTCTGATCTCCTCCTTCCTCACCACAGTCCCTTCTTCTCCTCCCCAACAAGAACCCCCCACCCTTCTTCCTCCTACAACTCACTGATGTTCTCTAACACCCACATCAGGTCCTGCCGCCGACAACCTCATGCCCCGCCAGCACAATGTTGCTCCCCCCCCCCCCCCCCCGCCCCCGGTAGCCCCTTGTTGTCTCATCCGGCTTCCATTTTTCTGTCTTTGCTTAGTCTGGGCTCAAGTTCCGCAACCTGAATCTGAGTCAGTTGAAAGAACCTAGTCGGTTATTTAACTTTTGTTCTGGTTTCAGAGTCTGAATCTTATCACTTAAATGAATATAATCGGTACAATTACTTATCTATGCCCAGGTTCAGTACAGTTATATTTTTCCCGCTTAAATATATATCTACTTATTTCGGTGACACCTATCTCCCCGTTAAGGTACTAAGCCGATTTATTGTTGATATGTGCTTGTTTACACTCATATTATTTTGTTTCATTCTTCTCATGTGAGTATGTAATGGCGAGAATGTCCCAAATCATCTTGGCTGTTGGTTGATGTAGAATATCATTGGCTATCTCTGTTATAAGAGTACCAGAGAGCCAAACACACGCACATGCGTTGTCTTGCTTCCACAAAGTGCTCTTGCTTCCACGAAGTGTTTTCCCTAGTCTTGTCGACCGGCTCAGGTTGCTTCAGGATATCTTCTTTTTATTGCGCTCCACGATACTCATGAACTGCATGGCTCATACTATATAGTTCGTCACATCCATCTTGACTATAGGCGATAGACCTTTGAAGGCTGCAGAGGATATATCAACATTTTTTCTATCATGATGAATGGAGGAGGATGGGAAGGACGTGACTGAGAGATAGATCGGTATGATTTTGTCTAAAAAATCAAGTAGGGAATAAGTTGAGAAGAAAAGGGGGTCGGACTGGGGTTAACGTATCACGAGGATATCAGAGCTCTGATCATAGGTTGTTGCTTTGATACCATGCGAAAGGAAATGTAAAACTTGTTTATTCGGTGGCTACAGGGCTCCTTTATGTAGAGGAGAACCCCTAGAGAGCAAATAACCAATGGAGAAAATACATAAAAGGAAAATAAGACATACATAAATACTATTTCGTATAACATTCACATATATAATTTCCAGCATATTCATAATTCTATTTTAATATAAATATAAAGTACTTGTGAGAGGGGTCAATTTCTTAACTGGAAAATTTGTGATTTATTTCATATAAAGAAAATCAACATTTAGCTATTATATTTATTTTGACAAAAATCAATAATACAAATGTATAAGGTCATATCCGCTACACAGTAACTATAAATCCACTTGATCATCTTTTTTTCAATTGAATTAGAAAGGAGAAACGAAAAGATTTCCAAGCTAGTTATGCAATCATCACCCTTTTATCAAACACCGAAGTAAAACAGTAACTACTGAAATTGCATTACCTCAACACTGATGTGCCACTTGCTATTAGGATCACGATGCGGTTGTCCATCTGATGTAATGAGACCATAGAGCAATCCACGAGATATATTTAAGTTTCCTAATGAGAGAATCATCTCATCCACTCGAACAAATGCATCATCATCTGTTTTCATTAAGTATTTGGCGGATATGAAGTCTGTCTGCATGTAGGATGGAGAAGCATAAACGATATTATGTAAGCACATGATGACCTTAAAAAAGGCAACTAACTCTTGGTGAAGCAGCTCACTTACACCATATATGCATATAGCTAGAGTTTTCCAGGTGATGAGATGGTAATAATCTACAAAAGGCATCAGTTGAACATCCCCATATGTGCGGGCTTCATTCCATAATTCCATGTTCACAATTTGGTTTTTGTGCTGCAAGAATGTAACCAACCTAATCTAATTAGAAAATAACAAAAAACACAAGTAACACAAAAATTGAATACTCTGCTTGTAAGTTGATCATGACTGAAACGACCATGATTCAATTGGAATCACAAACATAATTTACATGAATCTTAGCAGTTCCATTAGTTTCAGAATTTTTATTCCAATGATATACCCAGTTATAGTTAATTACATGCTAAATAAGAGATTACATGATAGTTTCAAGGGTCAAGGTTTAGACTATTTTTTTTCTCGCATCAAGTTGCATTTTTCTCCTTGGTATACGCAATACGATTTATTGCCTCATGAATTGGTTGATCAGACGAATGTGTTGGGTGGGTTCCATCCTTGTGACATCAACTCTTACTAGGACAATGATTAGTCCTATTTGCAATGGGTCCTTATTTGACAAGGAGAGAGACACCTTTTCCAAATAGGAGCGCTTTTATCTCAATCCTACGGATTTAGGACTTCATGATTTCACGTTTTCTTAAGACCATTCCTATAAGAACGATTGGCCCCTCATCCAAAGTCATCCAACTCAAGAGAGAAAGAGAGAAAAAAGAGAAGAGTTTGCTCATCGGTCCGTCTTGGCACGTAATCAAATATCAATGTGCATTCGTGCTTTCAGATATGTTGGCTTGTGCGGTTTCACTGTGTCAATACATTGGTGATCATGCTGATAAGTTTGAATTAAACTCTCTTTTTTATGACTTGTACCATTCTGGAGAGGTCAGGTGTAAGAACTTCACAGGTCATAACCTTTGATTATTGTAGAAGTTATTTGATTATTTATCTTCTCTTTATTATTCGAGTCCTAATCTTATTTGTAGCATGTTGGCATCTCTTGTGTAACTATCAGCTCTTGGGCTCTAGGATTTCATGCTATATAAGAAAAACCACATACACATTGAATAAATAATTCAGTTCATCCTCAACTTTTCTCCACATGATATCAATTCGGCGGTCAAGGGTGGAGCCAGGATTTGTTTATAAGTGGGGCCAACAACAACAACAAAGCATTTTCCCACAATTAAGTAGGGTCGACTACATGGATTCTTCGCATCCATTCATATCTATCTTGGGTCGATCTCGGGCTTATGTCCAAAACTAAGATCCCTTCATATAGTCTCTTTCCAACACTTCTTGGGCTGTCCTCGCTCTCTCTTAGCGGTTCAATATCCCAACACTCGCATCTCCTAACTGGTGCGTCCGTTGATCGTCTTTGCAAATGACCATACCATCTTAAGCGGTTTTCTCGCATCTTATCCTCGATCGGAGCTTCACCAACTTTCTTTCTGATTGCATCATTCCAAATCCGATCTTTAAGTGTGTGTCCACACATCAACCTTAGCATTTTCATTTCTGCTACAACCATTCTTTGCACATGTCTATGGTTCACCGGCCAACTTCAGATCCATAGAGCAAAGCAGGTCTCACGGCTGCTTTGTAAAACTTTCCTTTAATTTTTAAAGGAATTTTCTTATCATAGAGAATAACAGAGGCTCCTCTCCATTTTAGCCAGCCTGCATTTATTCTATTAGTAACATCTCCATCAATTTCCCCATCTTGTTGCAAAATAGATCCTAGATATCTAAAAGAATCTCTCTTCGAAATGTTATTGTCACCAATCTTCACTCCATTCCCTCACCATTGCTTCCATCAAAGGTGCACTCCATATATTCCGTCTTATCCCTACTTATACGAAATCCTTTGGTCTCCAATGCATGCCCTCAGACTCAAGCTTCTCATTTACTTCATCTCTAGTCTCGTTATCATCAGCAAATAACATACACCAAGGTAACTCATCCTGAATGTGACTTGTCGACTCGTGCATAATCAAAGTAAAAAGAAATGGACTCAAAGCTGAACCTTGATGCAAACTAATATTGATGTCAAAATAGTCAGTCTTCCTAGACGGGGTCCTTACACAAGTTGAAGCCCTATCATACATGTCCTTCATGAGATTAATGTATAGGACAGGTACTTGTCTCTTCTCCAAAACTCTCCACAATATCTCTCATGAGACAGAATCATAAGCCTTCTCCAAATCATTCTTCCTTTTAGCTTTAAATCTCCATTGTTCTCCTCAGCAAATGGATGGCTTCAATAGTTGAGCAACCTGGCATGAATCTGAATTGGT
This sequence comes from Ottelia alismoides, assembly GCA_037367405.1. Lineage (NCBI taxonomy): Eukaryota > Viridiplantae > Streptophyta > Magnoliopsida > Alismatales > Hydrocharitaceae > Ottelia > Ottelia alismoides. Next base: position 69,081 of record JAZKJV010006671.1, read on the forward strand.
TTTCTTTTACGTAAGAAACTTGCCTAAGCCTTCTTTCGATCATACGTTCCCAAAATTTCATAGTGTGACTCATCAGCTTGATACCTCTGTAATTTAAACAATTTTGAATGTCTCATTTATTCTTATAAAGAGGTACCACGATACTCCTCCTCCAATCTTCATGCATTTTCTTGCATCGCCAAATAACATTGAATAGAATCGTAAGCCAAGTCAAACCGCACTCACCTAAACCTCTCCATACTTCTACAGGGATGTCATCCGATCCTACACCTTTTCCAGGTCTCATAACCTTCAAAGCCTCCTCTACTTCCTTTCTTTGAATTCGTCTATAGCTTGCACGATTCAAGTAACTTTCACTACTAGATAGATCATCCAAAGTGATCTCTCTATTTCCTTCCCCGATGAAAAGTTTATGGAAGTACTGCTCCCATCTAGTCTCTATGTCCTTCTGAGTAACAAGCATGTAACCTTCCTCGTCCTTAATGCATCTCACTTGAGAAAGATCTTTGCTCTTTCTTTCTCTTGCATTGGCCAATCTAAATATATCCTTCTGGCCCTCCTTAGAGTCGAGATTTTTATAAAAATCTTCATAAGCTTTTGACTTCGCTTCGCTTACAACCTTCTTTGCTCCTTCTTCGCTATTTGTAGTTTGTGGCAGTTTCCGTTGTTCTATCCTTAAACATAGCTTTAAAGCATGTTCTTTTAATTTTTAGCTTCTCTTGCACCCCTTCACTCTACCACCAAGTGAGTCCAAATTTAAATAAAAAAATGTGTCGATGTGCAGTTAATTCAAAATGCTTCTATTGAGTTCTATTAATAAAAAATAATGGATAATTTCTAACAAGACCATGCATAACTTATTAACAATGTGCTCGATGATTTTTATTACATAGAAATCAGCAATAATATCATTCCGTATTGAAGTTCGCTAATATCTCCTTCTCAAAGTAGGAGTTTATTTGTTCTTTTAGCTGTAAGCAACCCTAATTTGACACTGCACAATGGTAATAACTAATTTTAAATTCGAAATTAATTGAATATGAACACAATATGATATATATATAATCGTTATATGTATCCATATCGTCACAAATATAAATCTATCCATATCCGTATTCGTAAAATAATAAACATTTGCCCTTATTTTGGTGTACTTTGGTTGAAAACTTCAAATATTAAATTCATATCTAGATCGCGATAGCATTTATACTGTCAGTTTATTCTCTCACCATAAATGTTGTCATATAATTAGATCAAATTTTAAATTTTGCTACAACCTTAATTTATAAGATAAAACATTTAATTTGTATGAATGTTTCAAAAAATATTAGATAAAAATACAAATTACATATCAACATCCATGTGATCTATCAATTCGGTCCGATTTGGGACCTTGCAATGTTTTATGGATTATTTTTCTACTTACCTACATACTTTTGGTCAAGGTGGGGGCAAAAGGGCACTCTTAATGCATGATCTAAAGTCACAATAGTCGACATCTCCTAATCGCTTATATCAAAAAAAAGGTCGAAATTTTGTAGAAAAAAACTTAAACAATCACCTCCAGACTTCATTATTATTTCATACTTATCTAATCCATCAATCAATATATCATTCAAACTTCTTTTAAACCGACATTTAAAAACACAGAAACATCTTACATCCAATAAGATACACAACAACCCTGTGATTTGTTTGGATGGAGCCGGAAAGATAAATCTAGAGATGTGTATCGAAGAGGATCTCACGTCAATTAAAAGGATGATTCTAATATCTAAAAATTATGCATGGGTTGTCCGGGTCCTAGTGGGATTTCTTGCCTTTGCAAATAGGTCATCGTGTTGCAATAAATCATATGCAATAAATAATTTCCACTAAATAAAGAAATCCTAACGTCAAACATTGACAAGTATAATAAAAAAGGATGGAATTTTAGGGGGAGGGGGTGTTACTCCTTCCATGCTGGAAGGTAAAAGGAATATTTTGAAACAAAGAGATGGGGATGCAACTAAATCCAAGTTTTATAATTTGGGAGGGGGGAGGGACCCTACATGCCCCCCTTCCCTCTGCCCATGGTGACGGTCCTAGCTGGAGCCCTTACAGAATCTCCTACCACAACCACCATCCCCCATCAAGACATCGGATCCGCATCTTGTCACATGAAACCTCTAACCGCCAACCCGCATCGATCACCAGGCCCCTGCAGTGCAATTCCCTTCACCCCCGAGGACCCCTCCTCACCGTCAGGGCTTCCCACACAGGGAACCTCCTCGTGTGGTGCTTATAATCATCACGTAGGCCCTCTACGGTGGTTGTGTGACACAATCAGTGACCATCATCATTACTAGGTCCCTTTCGAGCGGCACCTCCAGCATCTGTCACCATTGGTTGGGACTCCCGCCACCGCCAGGGCATTCCCAGCCCTCTTGAGTGGCACATAGCATCCACCTTGCGCCACATACGCACCCTTCAACATACTTCGTGCATCACAAAGTCGTGCTTCATCGTACTTCATGTGCCCCCAACGCACTCTCCAGCGAACATGCACCCCCCCATTACCGTGTACCAATCTATATGACTTTGTGTGCCTCTCGTACATGCCGCGACCCTCTCTACCATGTGCGTACATGTACGGCCTCTATCCCAACTCTCTTCTGATGCGTGATTACATGAACTCAATAACTTCATTGACTCCTCTCGGTGGCCATGACTCCCACCGAAACCAAACCCCTATATTCTACATCTTCTATGATGATATAGTGGACCTCCATCAAACTCAAAGGCATAGAAAACTATGTGCTCTGGTCTCGAGCCTTCAAGGTGTTCATCAACAGTTAGAGAAAAATATCTATTCTGACAAAGGAACCTCTGAAAGAGACAAACAAAGACTACGAGTCTTGACTTGGGAACACTATCAAGTCATGACATGGATGACCAACAACGTTGAGTATCACATTGTAGCAAACCTCCTGTACAAGGGCACCACAAAGGACATATGGAAGGAATTGGCACAAACTTATTCTCAGCAGATTACCAAGTCGTGTCTTATCGATATATGCATATTTTGGTTCGTGTCTTAGGGAGAGTCCACCCATGTGGAATACTATTATCGACATATCATCAACCTTAACGAGGAACTTCCATCTATTAGTTAGCTTATTGTCCCAAATATGTGACAAAAAGATCTAAGTGGAAAGTCTAGAGTCCGGTCTTCATCCTCGCTGTCAGATTGTGAAGTATTGGTTCCTTACATCTGATACTATGTCGTCCATCAAAGTCATCTTTAACCATCTACAATAGATTGAGACTTCTATTGGTTGTACTCATTCTCCGCAGCATGTGCAGATTTAATCACCGATTGGCCGCTATAGTTTTCGTGGAGGTTGTGGTCGTAGTTGTACACAATACATTCACTATCAGCGATTCAATCGCCCATATGATATGTATTGGGCGAAGTTTTGGCATTCCAGCACAGGCCAACATTGCTTCCTCGTCTGACTATGATGCTACTGCAACAAAGACATCATCTAATCAAGACTCCCGTGATCCAACAGTCCAACTCTCCACCACATACTACTCCCAATGGATGCAACTGCTGCAGAACTCTTTTACCACTGAGAGCATCCCTACTGCAAACATGGCTACCATCTCAGCTATAGTAGCCAACTCTGACTCAGCCACAATGTCCACGTGTATTATTGACTCGGGTGCGTCTATTTGCTTGACCAAAGAAGGTAGTCTATTGACCTCCTCTGAACCATCTTCCATTGTGAAGCTAGTTTGCACGTCCTCCTATTACCACAATTAGGACTAAATAGAGTTTTCGTGCAAAAAAAACACATGCTCTCTGGCATTTTTTGTTCCCTAACTTTTCTTTAAGCCTTCTATCTATTCATAAATTATGTCTTGAATTGAATTATCAAATGATTTTTTGACGAGTTCTATTGCTACTTTCAAGACATATGAATGATGCAAATTTTCAATATGGGCATGAGAATGGCCTATGCTATATTGGTATCCATGGTGATTCCACTTTTGCCTGTGTTATTTTTGTGTAACTGGCATGTTCCTATGGCATTTGCACCTTAGTCATCCCTCTGCTCAAGCTCTTACTTAGATGTTTCCCGAACTGTTATCATTGAAGCCTTTTGAATGTGAAGCCTGTTTGTTCAGAAGACCCACAAAGGTACGATCGTTATTATGGTATATGTTGATGATATCCTTGTTACAGGAGATGATGTGCAGGGGATCAAAAAGGCAAAAGAATCTCTTGGTCAACAACTTGTCACCAAGGATCTTGGCACTCTACGGTACTTTTCGGGGTTAGAGTTTGCCAGAAATCAGCAGGGTCTTGTGGATGACCCAAAGAAAATATGTTACAGATATTCTAGTTGAGACAGGCATGATCGGGTACCGACCTGTCACTACTCCTATAGATCTGAGCATGAGGCTATACAATGACGATACAGAGGAGTTGGACAGGACAAGATACAAAGAATTGGTGGGAAAGCTACTTTATGTTTATGTTACCATCACTAGGCCAGACATCTCATTTGTTGTTAGTCAGGTCAGTCAGTTTATGGAGCAACCTAGACAGGTACATATGGATGCAGTTCATATGATCTTGAGGTACTTGAAGTCATCTCCATGTGCAAGATTGTTGTTTAAAAAAAGGACATCCCTCACTATCACAGCTTGCACAGATGCAGACTACATAGGATGTCCTAAGGACATGAAGTCTACATCATGATTTGTTGTATTTGTTGGTGGCTCTTTAATGTCCTGGAAGAGCAAGAAGCAGACCGTGGTTGCCAGGTCTAGTGTTAAATCAGAATATAGAGCTATGGCACAAGGGATCACAGAGATGATATGGGTCCAAGTTGTTTTAGCTGACTTATATATTGATGTGCTACTTCCTATGCAATTGCAGTGTGATAATCAAGCATCATTATTCATTGCAAATAATCCTGTTTTCATGAGAGAACTAAACATATTGAAGAGGATTGCCATTATACAGGGGACATGATTCAGAAAGACTTTATTTCTACTTCCCATGTAAGCTCAGGGGAACAAACTGCAAACATTTTCACCATGACCCTACTTAGAGGACCCTTTCAGAAGTGTACATCCAAGCTAAACATTATCGACATCTATGATCCATCTTAAAGGGGGTGTAGAGATATTATTATGTCTTTGAACTTTTTTATATTTACATTTATTTCTTATGTCTTATGTAATTTACCTATGGGCTTTTCCTCTATATAAGAGAGCCCTAAGGTTCTTTGGAGCATAATTCGATCATTTTTTCCCAACAACTATACTTTTCATTGAGGGTGGCAGGGTGGAGGCGAGAGGCATATCTATGGTCTTGGACCTTTTTGGTGAGTTATATTTAGTATTCATCAACCGGTCAAAACCGATATATGTCCCTTTTGGCCTTTCGAAGGATGAGATTACTAAATGTGGTAGTGTGCTTTCCATGCAAAGGCATCTGCCTTTACCCTACTTGGGCTGGCCACTTCTGGTGGTCATATTCGCCAAATAGACGGGCTCTATGTCATTGAGAAGATGGAGTGCGGGCTTTTCAAGTGTAGGTCTTCATGCCTCTCATTTAAGGGTCGCCTTGTCCTATTTAAGTTTGTGTTGGTGGCGATCCTAGTTTTTTTATCTGTACTAAATTGCTTGTGTGGAAGTAAATGAATAAATTATTTATTATGAGTCCATATGGCTCCTTTATATAGAGAAGAAACCTTATAGGACAAATAACTATTGAAGAAATTATATAAACATGAAACAAGAACTAAAAAATACTATTTCCTCTAACACTCCCCCTAAAGATGGGACATAGATATCTATCATGCTCAGCTTGGAAGAAATTTCTGGGATCAAGGTTGCAGAAAACGGTAGTCGGTACTCGGTCGGGGGGATCACTGACTAAGGATTAATCGGCAGTCGGACGACTAATCGGATTTAGTCGGTTATTTGTCGGTTTTGAATTTTTTAATTATTTTAAACAAATAAATCAATTTGTATACACATATTCTTATACATATACATTGATTTCTACATTTTCTATACTATCATAATGAAATAAAAGAAGTAATTGTCTTTAAATATAATAATAAGCATATTAGAATAAGTTTGCTTTTAAAAAAAATCGAAAAACTAAAAAATTAAAAAATCTCTATGTAAAAGTCGGCCTTGTAGTCGGCCAACTAGGCCGACTAGTCGGCCCGATTAGTCGAGTTGACCGACTAATGGCCGACTAGGCCTAGTCGAGTCGGCTACCCCACCGACTCGACTAGTCGGGCCGACTAATCGGCCTAGTCGGCTGACTTTTACAACTGTGTCTGGGATGGCCCCCGGCTAGGGCCTATGTAGAATGTATGTCGTATGTTCCCCTAAGCTAACATGGGAAGTACATATGAAGCCCTTATGTATCATATCTCTAGTGTAGCGGCAATCCACCTTGATGTGTTTCGTCCTCTATTAGAAAGTTAGATTGTTGGCAATGAATAGTATAGTCTAGCTATCACATAACAACTGCATGGAAGAGGTGCTTCAATAGTTAGGTCAGCCCAGAACACACCTGACCCACATATTCTCAGTGCTTCCTTGTGTCATGGCTCTGTATTCGGATTCAACACTTGACCCAACAACCACAATCTGCTTCTTGCTTTAGCATGAGACTGGTAAGCTTCCTATGAACGATGCAACTACATAGGTAGACTTCCCATCTTTTTGAGCATCATGCATAGTCAGCATCTGCACAAGTCGTGATGGCAAGAGATGTCTCTCTGCTAAATAGCAACTCTATACTATGAGATGACTTCAGATACCTTAGGATAATGGAATCTGCATCCATGTGAGCCTCAAGTGGTTGCTCCATAAACTGATTGAATTTAATCACTACAAGAAGATATCTGACCTGGTGATAGTCACATAGAGAAGCTTGCCAACGAGCTCCATAATCGCCTCTTGTTTACTTTATTTGTATCATCATAAAGCTTCATGCCAGAATCCATAGGTGTAGTGACAGGTCTGCAATCTATTATCTCAGTATTTAGAAGAACTGTAATATACTTCCTTTGAGTCATCAAAATACCTCTGACTCATGGCGAATTCAAGCCCAAGGAAGTATTGTGGTTTACCAAGGTTTTTGGTGACAAACTTATGTCTACAGAACTTCTTAGCCTCACAGATCCCCTATAAATCATGTCATGTAATAATAATGTCAACATAGACCAGAATAGCAACAATATCCTGTTGTACACTGCGTACAAAGAGCGAGTGATCTGAAGTTGATCTCTTAAAATCATACTGCTCTATTATGTCAGAGAGCTTCTAGAACCATGCTCTAGGACTTTGATCAAGGCCATAAATTGCCTTTATGAAGTTCGCAAATTTTAACACTCCATTTTAACAGAAAACACATGTAATTGTTGCATATAGACTTCCCCTTACAGATCGCCATACAAGAATGCATTATTGGCATCAAGCTAGAAGAGCGGTCACTCTCGTACCACAATAACAGAGAGGAGGATCCAAAGAGTAGAATGATGTGCCACGAGAGAGAAAGCATTCTCATAATCACCCTCGTATGTCTGGGTGAATCCGCAAGCCACAAGTCTAGCCTTGTAGCGATCAACACTGCCATCTGCTCTTTACTTCACTGTAAAGATCCACTTGCAGCCAACCACATAAGCCCTTGTTGAGGTAGTAAGCAAGCTCCATATGCCTCATCACCATAGTGTAGCCATCTCTTCCTCCATAGCAAGACGTCATTGACTGTCCTGCATAGCCTCCTGATATGTGTGGGGGCTCGTAAAGACTAACAATCCCACCACAAACCTCTTAAAGTCTTCTGATAGATGCCCTAGTGAAACATGGTCTGGGAGAAGATACGTAACACATGTACGCCTCCTCTTCCGAAACACAATAGATTGATCAAGGCCCTCTAAATCATTTGTCTCGTATATTAAAATCTCATAAGGAACTACACTCTCATCCTATAGAGTCTCATGTTGTGTGAAAACATCAATAGTGTAATCAGTGGTAACCAAATGTGAAGTGTCCATATGAGACATGTTGGATGATGGGGAAGGCATAGGAGCAGAGGGTGTAGTAGTCGGCCTGCGAATGTACATACAAGACAAAGTCTGAGCGACAAGAGGTGTGGTAGGAACTGGAGGCAAAGGAGGAGGTGGAATGTAAACCTCCATCAAACTCAGAGGAAGTCATCATGTCACCTATGGGAGAAAAATACATAGTTAACTCAAAAAATGTGACGTCCATCTGACAATATCAAAGCACCGGGACCCCTTCTAGGTCCAAAAGTACCCAACAAAGACACACTTGACAACTCTGGAGGAGAGCTTGTCTTAGTCAGGAGTCGGGTAATGAACAAAGGCCACATCACCAGATACACAAGGTGTTAGAGAGAACAGGTCTTTTTAGGGAAATGCCATCAAATAAGGAACCTTTTCTCATAACATGGAGGACGACATACGGTTGATGAGGTAGCAGGCAGCGAGGACTGCAACCCCCCAGTAAGAGTGGGGAGCATGACTCTATATAAGGAGAGTCCTAGTAACACCAAGGAGATGACGGTGTTCTACGCTCCACAAAACCGTTCTGCTGAGAAGCATTGGCATATGAGGTCTGATGGAGAATGTCAAGAAACTTGAAGAACTGAGGGAGTTGAATAGTACAGAACTCCAAGGCATTATCAAAGTGAACATACTTAATAGTAATAGAAAAAAGATTATGGGTTTTAATGATGAAAGTTTGTATAATGGAACCAGCCTTAGACTTTTTTTTACTAGAAAACCCCAAGAAAGTCTGGAAAAATTATCAACTATAAAATAGAAGATGTGTCCCTGATGATCAAAGACACAATTAGAACCCAAATATCAAAATGCAACAACTCAAATTATGAACTACTGCTAGTGTGTTATGACTCTAGTAATTGGGAAAACGGGTACAATGATGCTTCCCAAATTTTTTTTTTTTGAAATCAAAACGATTCGGGGGAGACACATGATGGTGTTCGCCCCAAATTTTATTAAAAACCAAACGATGCTTCCCAAATTGGTAAGCCTCAAATTTAAAAGTGGATTGAGAAGGAATCTGCTTAGGACTCTACACAGCTTCTACAAAGGAAAATGATTGAACCAAAGATGCCACATGTATGGAGAAACTGATCCAGTATGAATATAAGATTTGCATGCATAAGGAGACTGGAAGAATCTGTAGAGATCCCATCACTCACTGCCACATCCAATCACCATGCCCATGAGTAGATATTGAAACAGAAAATGGAAAAATGGCATGACAATTCAGATCCTTGGTAATTTGATTGATATACAATAAATTCATACAAATGACAGGTACATGTAACCCACTCTGCAGATGCGTCAAGGGTGTCAAATGAATATCTCCATGTCCTGTAATAGGAGAATGTCTCACATTGGCAATAATAGATCAACTAGGAGGAACATAACTATAAGATGTATGTCGCTACAGAGATGGTGAGATGCTCCTGAATCCATGAACCAATCTGAAATATCTGTCCTATGACAGGTGGTAAGTGCATAAGTTGTACCTGAGGTGCCGACAGAGACTGCAATACCAGATGTGGTTGGAGGAACATTAGTAGATACAATGATAGGATCCATTATCTCCCTAAGACAAGATCGTTATACTTCTGATCAGCAGAAGTGACAATAGCCTCAAACTGCTCAGCAACAGGAGCATATGCAGAACGACCGTGCTTTTGATGGTATGTATCTTCGAAGTGCCCTACATGTTTGCATTATGTACATTGTGGGCGAGGCGTCCACCTCCACTTACATAGACACTGCATCTTTTGAACTGTGTTGAATCTCCTCTACCATAAGATACAACTATCGTAGAAGAGATCTGAGTGGTAGACGTAAGGGGTATCATGATCCTCCTCAGATTGTTGCAAGGCTCCTCCATGAAAGGTATAGAAGCGCGTGTAAGAAGCTGGCTACGAGGAGCATCATATCCGGGATCAAAAGTTGCGTGAAACACACCCACTATCGTGGCATTCCTATACGTCATATGTTGCTCGATGGTCACATTCAAAGGCATGAAGCTATGGAGCTTCTCGAACATGCCCCTGAGCCAGGAGTAGGAGAGGACGATCATTCTGCTTCAATGGGAAGATGTCATACTGAAGTTGAAGAGTCTTCATCTCAATCCTCGCTTGATAATATGTGGCAGCAAGAATGACCCACATTGCCTTGGCAGGGTGGGCTGATGTAGAATGGCATTGTCTATCTCTTTAGTAAGCGTAACAAAGAGACAAGCGTGTGCCAATGCATTGTCTTTCTTCTACGAAGCACTGGCCCCGATCTTGTCGTCAGCTCAGGTTATGTCAGGATTTATTCTTTGTTGTTTATCTCCATAATACTCATTAATTACATTGCCCACAATTCATATTTGGTCTCATCCATCTCGACGAAGGGTGTGGTTACTTTGAAGGCCCCTGAGGAGAACATATTAATGTTGTCATATGTCATGACGTACGAAGGAGCCCAAGAAGGATATGATGGGGGTGTAGAACAATCTGATTTTGCCTGCACAATCATGTAGGGAACAAGTTGTGTGTGCATACTCAGAGCACAACCTTTCCCATCAACTCTGAAGGTGCTTTAGTGAATTTAGAGGCATGAAATCCCTTTTAACTACATCAAAATCAGACCACAATGTGGTCTAGGATGGTAGTGCGTGACATAGGGGGCCACATAGGCAACCAAGATAGCTGATGGGCGATTCATCGGTGTCGACGTAGAGGGCAGTACGCACCAAGTACTGTTACTGGCCTGTGGAGAGACGTACTACATTGGGTTGAGTCAGGCACAGTGACGTACGGGGTAGAGGCGTACTAGGTGGCATGCTCGGTGGCTATACACGAAAGCGAAGGCAGGTGAGGAGGCGTGCGGCGGCAAGCGATGGTGGAGGCACGAAGGCAGACAACAGGAAGTGGGGTTAGGAATCTGGAGGTCAGGGCCCTAGGACCGTTGCTCTAATACCACGTGGAAATAAATGAATGAATAGTATTCTGAGGCCATAGGGCTCCTTTATATAGAGGAGAATCTAGGGCAAATAATCACTAGATAAATTACATAAACAGAAAATAAGAAATACATAAATAATATTTCCTCTAATAACTTCTGATCAGGGTATGTCATCAGCTTTGGGCAATTATAAGGTAATTTTCTAGAGTAGCTCTAACAGGATGTCCTTTAGGGCCCGTTCGGCACCCAGTTTACCCGCGGGTTAGGGGAGTTTACCTCCCTTAACCCACATCCCCCTCTCTCCCCGTGGGCCCCACTTTATTCCTTTTTTAAAAAATTAAATAAATCAATTTTACATCATCAATCCTATCAAAAATAATATATTATACCATCATATCATATAAAAATTATAAACTACTCCACTTCTACTCACTTTTCCAAACTTCAATACAATCACATCACAATAACTACTCACTTTTTCAAACTTCAATACAATCATATCACCCCAAACCCACTTCTAACCCACCCTTAGTTTAACCCTCTATCCAAACACCAAAACACAAAAATGGGTTACCCTCTACCAGTTTAACCCGCCAACCAAACGCACCCTTAATGTCTATCTAGTTGATTGGGACATTGTTATGCTTTCAGTGAAGATTGGAGGCCTCGAATAGTGGTGGCTTAAGGACATGAGAAAGGACATGATTCTAAAGCGTGGCTTGAATTTGGGTAGTGGCGAGAATTTGACTTGCAAGCTGATTAGAGAGATTTACAATATTCACACCCAACGGTCAATAGCTCCATGTGCTCACCATATTTCTTTGACCTTTTTGGAAAAAGATATGCTCTCTTCTCCCTGAGCTCTCGATTCACATGCATCCAGTACTGGGCGAGGATTATGCTCTCTAGTTTTGATTCGATGATTGGATGTGGACCGGCCATCTGAGGGGCTACTATCGTTCCATGTTTGCTCTAGCATCTGAGCAGAATATGTTTGTGTCCAAGGCATGGATCAATGGCATGAGGCTTCCTACTTCTATAAAACATTTTCTAAGCATTGTCTCCTTGAGTTCAAGGCTATCACGATGACTTATAATATTTTTTTATCCCAGAGATGTTGTGCATAAGTACAAAGTTATCTAGGGTTGTGGATTACTTTAAAGATCAAGATCTTTTCTAGCTTCTACAGTCGAAGAGATTGATGACCTATGAGGCAGATCAAATTTATTCCAGTGATGGCAGTCGTTTGCCTTTTGGGAAAGCCTTACTCAGATTGGTCATCTTTTCTTGTATTGTGATCTTTCACAAGGGATTGGGCCGTCATGAATATCTCTTACAGGACCTCCCCAATCTTGAGAGATTCTAGGGTTTTGTTGGTGGATGCGTGATTTCGAGGACAATGTAGCAATTGAGACCCATTACGATGCTATAGACTCCTTGGATTTCCCATAACGATGTTGTTTTCAGGGGAAAACATATATAGAGAAAATGTAGTTCACCACATGTACACTTATCTTGAGTCCTTGCCTTGTAATCTTCTTATAATTTATTAATATCTACAGGGAAGGTGCCAACAAGTGCTTCCTTCTCTTTGCAACGAAAAAAATTAACACACTTATATATAGAATACATAGTATTACAGATAATGTTGACTCAAAGCATACTCCTTTAGCTGTTAAAGGTGACGAAGATGCACCTCGATCATAAATTTATAATTATGAAAAAAGGAACTAAGGGATGGGTCTAGAATGATAAACCATTGAGCAACTAGGTAGAAACAAGGTGCTCAGGCTTCACATCTACATCGATCTGAGTCATAAGCACTCCAACAAGTCTCTCTCTGAAGATCTTTAACCCATAATTTATCTCCTCGATGACAGACTTGTCTCCTTAATGGAAGATAGCTTCATCTCTCTCCAAGGCCGGAAAAAGTTCTTGTAATGTCTATACAAAGATCTAGTAAATGGGACCATCTCATCGGGAACTTGAATTGAGCCTTTCATATGAAAATTCGAAGAATCTCTCTCATATATGGAACTAAAAAAATAGGTTTTCTCTCATACATGGAACTCAAAAAGCAAATTATCTCTCATTGGAACCTCATAAAGGATTTCATAGTAGGGACTGTAATCAAAAAAGGATGGAGCATAAATCTCATCCCTCTACAGGATAGACAGGAATCTCCCTTAAGAGAACTCAAACAACAGTAGAGTTTAAAATTATTACTCTCTCCCACCACATCCTCTGCTACTTCTCGATTCATGTATTAGACTTTCGAGCCCTTTCATGGTTTTGATAATAAATATTGATAATATTGAACATTATGTGTTATGCAAATATATTATACATCTATAATCATCTTGTAGGAATGGACTTTGAATGATACAGTGGTGCAAAAAAAAATTTATACAATGCAGATATATTAAATGATGTTTTGAGTTGATTAATTTAATATAATACGGGTTGCCGAAGTTGAATCAAAGAAAGTCTACAAGAAGATGATGATTCTCAGAAGACTGTCTTGTTCTATTTTATCATGATAGGATTCATGTAAAAAGATACTAAATCAAGAATCCACTTAGTACACAAAATTACTGTCCAATTGACTGATGCAATAGGCCAGTCACTAAGCCCTTGGTCAACAAAGTTAAAATTTTGATAAATCTTACAGTTGAGGTTAAACTCTGTTGGAGCATTAGTAGTATGCGCCTATTGTGTTGTAGCAGGGTAAATGGATCCCGGAGGAGATCCATTTACCCCATCCAATGTTTAGTCCCACATCGTCCAGTGGTGGGACTTGGAGGCTCTGGAGAGGCTATATAAAGAGCCCCAGACCTCCTGTAACAGTTGAGAAAAAGGAATGCAAGATCCGCCCCTTTGAGGGCTTCTCCTGTGGTTTCATCCCGCTCCTCACGGAGTAGGGTTCCACGTAAAATCATGGTGTTCTCATGTTTATTCTTTCTTGATTATTGGTTTGTTTATCGTTTCCGCTTCCGCTTCCGATTTTCTAACATGGTATCAGAGCGGGTTCGATTTTCGAGGATTTGTTCTTGAGAATATTTTTTTTCGAGATTCGATTCAGTTTTCCGATTGTTTGATTAAAGTTGGAGGAGTATTGTTCGGTTCTTTCAAGTTCCAGATCATCATGTTCTAGGGTTTCTTAAGCCCAAAGTTCTTCAGGCACATCGATGCCCTTTTCCAGGCAAGCCCCTGTCCAGGCTCCATAGCGAGCCATGATCCAAATGCCGTGGCGGCTGCATCCATCAGTTCACGCAGGCGCAGCAAATCTTCCAAGGCCAAGGTCCCTACAGCCCCCAGGCGGCACTGGCATCTGCTCCTGGTCGCAACCCTAGCGTACAGAGCGGATCGGCCTGGGGCAGGATCTCCCATCAAGCATCGCGCAGCTCAATAGGCGCAGAGCCGATCGATCGCGCGCTCAACAGGTCAACAGGCACAGAGCCGATCGCGCACGCCCTCCAGCGATCCCAGCGCTTCCTTCAATAATGCAACCCCCGCTCCAGTTGCCCAAGCGCCCCCGCGCTCAGGCCCCCGAGCCCTCGACCCTGCGCTGCACCTCTCCATCTTCAGATATCTACGGCAGCGGCGACGCATCTCCAGCCCTTATGTCTCTCCGATCGCGCGCTCCTCCTTGCAATTTCACTTGCGCGAGACACCGCGCATCTCCTCCTTCGCGCGCACCCCAAGCCAGATGCGCGAGTTCAGTTCCCAAGAACAGGCGCACAGCCCCGGCGGAACCTCCCCTCGCACGCCTCCTCGCGGGCGATCCCTCCTTGCGCGCTCTCCAGATCTAAGACACCATCGCGCGCAAGCCCCTCCTCGCGGCGAGTTTATCCCGCACGCATCCCTGTTCCCAGGCGTGACTCCCAGGCGGCGCCGACCCCAAGCTCCCTACATGCGCCACACCTCCAGGTGGTATCTTCATGCGATGGTGGCACGTCCCAGTCCCAGGCGGCGCGAGATCTCTCCAGCCGCGCCCAGGCGGCGCTCCGATATCGCGCGCGCCTTTCCATGCGCGGCGCGAAGAAGCCCTAGCCCTCGGCCCTTCTCCTTTGCGGTAATTTTTCAGTGGCGGCAGCCCTTGCGTGAGGCGGTGTTGCTTTGTTGCGAGAGGGTTCCCACGTTGGAACCCTACGGGTTTTATTAAAAAAAATTAAAGTGCTGCTGTAGTTCGACCTTGTGGGCTGTGTGTTTAAGAAAAAAATGAGGGGGGGAAATAGTGCTTGGAGCGGTTCTTAGGCACCAATTGGGCTTAAAAAAAAGAGTAGAGGAGAGCTGCGTATAAAAAAAAAGAAGGGGGAATGAATCTTTTGGGCCCAGCTTGTTGGGCCAAGCTATCAAAAAAAATTGAATGGAAAGCCCAACAGTGGGCTGAAAAAAAGAGAAGAGAGGAAGAGTTGGGTCCAACTTTGGGCCGAAACTTTCAAAAAAAAAGGCGTATACATGGAAAAAGCCGTACGTATTTTCAAAAAAAAAATGTGCGAAGCAAAAGCCGAAAAAAATGAACGGCTTAAAAAAATTGTAAAAAAAAAAGACGGCTTAAAAAAAACCGCAAGTGATGTTTGTTTTCCCCATTATGTTGTCTTCTCCCAACTTTGTCGTTTTGTCCATTTTCCGACAAGTATGGGAGAAAGGGGGAGTATATGTAGAGTCACAGGTCTTGTATTCCAGATTTCAGATTTCAGATGCCAGTCTTCAGACCAACAGATTCCAGACTCTACGACGATCATTGTTCCGAGTCCAGTTTCAGACAC
The DNA here is from genome assembly GCA_037367405.1 of Ottelia alismoides. Classification (NCBI taxonomy): domain Eukaryota; kingdom Viridiplantae; phylum Streptophyta; class Magnoliopsida; order Alismatales; family Hydrocharitaceae; genus Ottelia; species Ottelia alismoides. Next base: position 84,898 of record JAZKJV010006671.1, read on the forward strand.
GCACGAGTGTGCGGTCATTGTTAGATGAGCATAAGTTGCCATCATTGTCAGAGGTCCCCATCATTCTTCTAGTTGTCAGGCCAGAGTTTTCATGTGAGCCATAGGGACTCCAGAGCAGAGGACCATTTCCTTGAGGGCAAGGATTTTCATGTGGTATCATAGGTACACCAGAGAAGTGCACCATTCTCTGAGCCAGATGGGAGAGACCCAGTTCTCCGACGAGGAGACTTCAGGCGCAAGTTCAGACTCGATGGTCAGGTTATGAGTCTTCAGTTGACTCACTCCAGCCCGTTCGTCCTCCTCACCTGCACGGCATGAGAAGCAACGTCCTTGACTGCAGCATGTGCGCGTTGGGTTGATATTGTCCGTAGTGTCCTGTAGCGTTGAGTTGAGTTTATTTTCTGTTTGTCCAAGCTGAGCATTGCATGCTCCAGCTTGAGGGGGAGTGTTGGAGCATTAGTAGTATGCGCCTATTGTGTTGTAGCAGGGTAAATGGATCCCGGAGGAGATCCATTTACCCCATCCAATGTTTAGTCCCACATCGTCCAGTGGTGGGACTTGGAGGCTCTGGAGAGGCTATATAAAGAGCCCCAGACCTCCTGTAACAGTTGAGAAAAAGGAATGCAAAATCCGCCCCTTTGAGGGCTTCTCCCGTGGTTTCATCCCGCTCCTCACGGAGTAGGGTTCCACGTAAAATCATGGTGTTCTCATGTTTATTCTTTCTTGATTATTGGTTTGTTTATCGTTTCCGCTTCCGCTTCCGATTTTCTAACAAACTCCATTTCAGTCAACTAATCTCAGCTCCAATTGACTAATTGTGTGCACTTATGTGCAATTGATGAATGTTGAGTATTTTTGTCAACTGTTCCAAGATTCCAGTTGACAAATTGTGAACAGTTGCATGCAGTTAGTGAACTTTGAGCATTTTAGTTGACTACTGATATCCAATCGACTAATTGCAAGGTAGTCGACTTACTCGTATTTTAGTCAACTGAGATTGAGTTTTGTGCCTTTATTAAGAAGTAATTATTACACTCAATTGATGCACATGCCTCTTGGACAAAGGAAGCATCTAAACTAGGCTAACTTCCTCATTTAATGTACTATAAAAGAAGGTTTGCCCCTTTCAGTCTAAACAACCTATTACAACAGTTAGAGCACTACATTTCCTCAAGCTTTCAAGCCCCCGTCTTTTGAGTTCTTAATTCCTGACATGAAGCTCCTATTGCCATCCAATCTTCAAGATAAAGGAAACCTCTATGAGCTCTGATACGATCGTAAATCTTCGCTTCAGCTCGATAGAAATTGCTTCCAGTTTTCTATGCAATCCACACTGCATTTCGGGGAAGCCACTTCAATGCTTTAGCCTGAGTCATTGTAATCTAAAATGCCATTTTAGATTGTTGATTTTATTAAGTTGTACTGTAGGTACCTGGTGTGTGTGTTCCTGTTGAGGTAAAATTATTTCTTAAGTGTATTCGAGAAAGGGAGACTTCTTGTACTTGGGTTTGTGTAGAGGTGTCTATCGAGCTCAACGAGTCGAGTCAACCACAACTCAGACTCGAACTCGAGAAAAAAGCATGGGCTCAAGCTTGGGCTCGATAAGGTTCGAGCCTTGGTAGCCAGCTCAGACTCGAACTCATCGAGTTCGAGCTGGCTCACGAGCCTCTTAACAAGCCGAGTTCAATGAGTCGAGGTCCAGGTAAGTATAAACCAGCTTACTGGTGGGCTCTCTCCCTAAAAATTAATGTAATATCATGTAGGCCCAAGTATCAGATATTAGCCAAAAGATCGAGAAAGGTATGCTTTGTAACGTGAGAGGAGATGGTCTATCTTTATAGCTGCTCTGCCTCTCGTCACTTCTCTGCTCAATCGATGTGGGACTAAAACTTGTTCCCAGTTGGTGTTCTTATCGAGTTATCAAGTCGAGTTATCGAGTTGAGCACGACCCAACTCGAGCTCAACTTGATAACCCTAACTAGCCACAAATCCAACTCGAGATCGGGCTTGATAAGTTTTTGAGTCGGGCTCATGAGCTCTTAACAAACTGAGCTCAAGTTGAGCTCATCGAGCTCGAGCTCAATATACACCCCTAGGTTTGTGTTATACTAGGTTTGAAAGTAACAAGTGATGAAGTAGGTGACTCTGTCAGAGTACGAGGGGAGAAATCTTAGAACGAAGTTATAAGTCATGATTTTTACCCAATGGAGTTTCCACGTAAAAAGCAGCTATGCAATTGTAAATTAGTTCTTACTTTTTATTTACATAAGTTTTTTCATTTTTGGGGTATACAATTCGATCCCCCCCTCTTCTTGGGACATTTGATCTACTTTAAGATAGTTGAACAAGTTGCGAGAAGAAACAAAGAGGGTGCATAGAAACTTTTTTCCCTTTTTTTCTTCTCTTTTTCTTTCTTTCTAATATTCTTTCATTTCTTCTTTTTTTTCAACCTTTTTTTCCTCTTTTTTAACGTTCCCTTTTTTTCTTTTCTTTGTAGATATTTTTGGTCCATTTTTTGTTATTTTCCTTTATTTGTTTCTCACTAAAAAATGGTGGCACACGTTGATCTTACAAAATAAAAACAAATACATAAAGAAATGGGTCACAACCTAACTACGGCATCACCGCATATGCCTTCTTGTGCAACAAGGGTTCTAGAGGGTACCCATCATTCTTCTCCTTCATCATCACCAACGATAGTTGTTCCTTTCCAAAGCGCCAATCATGTGACAGGACCTCTAGCATTCACCTCTCCTCATTGTCATGTGATCTAATCCTCATCAACACTTTCATTGCCTCATAGCTCATATGATTTGTAACCATGGACTCAAATATCATCGATATTCAATTGTGGAATTAGAGAATGAAAAGATAATTTATTCTCAGCCCTAGAGCTCTCTTATATAGGAGAAAAGCTCTATGGGTAAATAGCATAAACAGGACATAGAAAATAATTAATACAAATATCGCAACACTCCCCCTCAAGCTGGAGCATATATATCAATCATGCTCAGCTTGTAACAACAATTGTGAAAAGGACCTCTAGCGAGAGCCTTTGTGAACATATCTGCGACTTGGTCTCCTGATGATACATGTAACGTTGAAATGAGCCCCTTCTGGATCAGATCTCGAGTATAGTGACAATCCACTTCAATGTGCTTTGTTCTTTCATGAAAAGCTGGATTATTAGCTATAAACAAAGCTGCATGATTATCACATTTAAGAAGCATAGGTAGAGGTACATCAATAGTTAAATCAGTCAGGACTGATTTAACCCACATCATCTCAATACTACCTTTGGCCATTGCCCTATATTCTGATTCCGCACTAGATCGAGCAACCACCATTTGTTTCTTGCTCTCCCATGATACTGGTGAACTGCCAACGAACACAATAAAGCCTGAAGTTGACTTTCTGTCACTAGGACACCCAGCATAATCTGCATCCGCACATCCTGTAACTGAGAGAGAAGTATCTCTTTTAAACAGAAGACCCGCACCTGGAGATGACTTCAGATATCTCAGGATCATAAAAACTGCATCCATGTGAGCCTGCCTGGGTTGCTCCATGAACTGACTCACCCTACTCACAGCAAACGATATATCAGGCCTGGTAATAGTAACATATAATAGCTTCCCCACCAGTTCTCTATATCGTCTCTTGTCCACCTCATCAGACCCATCATCATAAAGCTTCACATTGGGATCCATAGGAGTAGTAGATGGTCTACATCCTGTCATACCTGTCTCAGATAACAGATCAGTAACATACTTTCTCTGTGTCATAACCATACCTTGCCGATTTCGTGCAAATTCCAATCCAAGGAAGTAGCGGAGCGTCCCCAGGTCCTTGGTGACAAACTGTTGTCCAAGAAAATACTTCGCTGCTTGAATGCCATATTCATCACTGCCAGTGATAACAATGTCATCCACATACACCAAGATGACCACACAACCTTGGTGGCTTCTCTTTATAAAGAGAGTATGATCTGCAGTAGATCTAACAAATCCCTTCTGTTCAATCAAATCTGAGAGCTACTGAAACCAAGCCCTCAGACTCTGCTTAAGGCCATATATAGCCTTATGAAGACGGCATACCATACTAGACTCCCCCTCAGCAGCAAACCCAGGTGGTTGCTGCATGTAGACCTCCTCCTGTAAATCACCATACAAAAAGGCATTCTTGACATCCAACTGAAAAAGAGGCCAATCTCGTACCACAACAACAGTAACAAGAATCCGTAGGGTAGAGTGACGTGCCACTGGGGAAAACGTGTCCCGATAGTCCACCCCATATGTCTGGGCGAATCCACAAGCAACCAACCTTGCCTTGTATCCATCAACTGTACCATCAGCTTGATGCTTCACAATAAAGACCCACTTGCTGCCAACCACAGACGCACCTGGTGGAGGATGGACTACACTCCACGTACCACGCGACCGTAACGCTACCATTTCCTCCTCCATCGCTAAGCGCCACTGACTACTCTGTAGTGCCTCCTAATACGAGCGTGGTATCTCTATAGCTGACAGGCCGACAACAAAGTGCTGAAAATCCTTGGACAGACGTTCCAAGGAAACATGAGAACCAAAGTCCACTCCATATTTAGGATTCATCGTCCTAGCACGTTTTTGCCGCCGAAGAGCAATAGGGGCATCTAAATCATCAATATGAGGAGTAGTGATATCATCGATGGCCTGTACCTCATTCTGAACATGCAAATCACCCATGCCATTAGAAGAACTCAATTGCTTAGTACATACCTCAAGCGTGCTGGATGATGGAAGAGGCGCAGGAGCAGGGGGTCGTCTCTGGTAGACCTGAGGAAAGAATGCAGGTGACGGTGATGGTGGTGGTGGTGGTGCTTCTGATGTAGGTGATGCTGGAGAAGATGGTGGTGGTAATGGAGGAGAGCACGGTAATGACGGAGGAGGAGGCATGTAGATCTCTTCTCCATTTTCTGAAGGAGTAAGTCTGTCACCCGTGGGAGAAAAATACATAATGGACTCAAAGAAGGTGACATCAGCACTGACATAGTACCGTCACCGAACCGGATCAAAACAACGATATCCCTTTTGGGTTTTGGAATACCCCACAAACACACATTTAACAGCTCTAGGAGAGAGCTTGTCAAGACCAAGAGAGAACTGATGGACAAATGCGACCGACCTAAAGACTCGTGGTGTAAGGGAGAAAAGATCCGTCTCGGGAAACGCAATCAAGAACAGGATCTTTTCCCCTAACACATATGAAGGCATACGATTGACTAGATAACATGCAGTTAGAACCGCATCTCCCCAATACGAATGAGGAGCACGACTCTGAATCAAGAGAGTTTTAGTCACATCCAAAAGGTGGCGATGCTTTCTTTCAGCCACTCCATTCTGTTGGGAGGTATATGCACATGACGTTTGATGAACAATCCCATGAGACTTAAGGAATTGAGAAAGTTGAGTACTACAAAATTCTAAAGCATTATCAGACCGAATGTACTTAACTTTAGCAGCGAAAATATTCTTTATTTCATTAATAAAGGACTGAATGACAGGACCAGCATCAGACTTATTTTTAAGAAGAAAAACCCAAGACAATCTAGAAAACTCATCTACTGCAACTAGATAAAATCTGTGTCCCTGAAGATCTGGGACACGACTCGGACCCCAAATGTCAAAATGAAGCAACTCAAACAGACCATGACTACTCGGACCCTGACGACTCTGGAAAGAAGACCGGTGATGTTTCCCAAGCTGGCATGCCTCACATTGAAAGGTGGAACGAGGAGAAATCTGAGGAAGAACATGAACCATCTTCTGCAGAGGAAGATGACCAAATCGGAGATGCCATGTGTAAGGAGAAGCGGATCCAGCATGAAGAGAAGCAGCACCAGCATAAGGAGAATGGACCAGTCTGTAGAGACCCCCTTGCTCACGGCCAGTTCCAATCACCCTGCCCGTGAGAATGTCTTGAAACACAAGAGTAGATGGATCAAATATGGCACCACAATGTAGATCTTTAGTGATTTGACTAATTGAAAGTAAATTCATTGAAAATTCAGGGGCATAAAGGACATTCTGAAGCCGTAATGCAGGGGTCACATGTACCTCCCCCTGACCAGTAATGGGAGATTGTGTCCCATCAGCTATCACCACTGATCGTCCTGTCTGAGACGGACGGAAAAACTTCAACTGACTTCGATCATCACATAGATGGTGAGATGCTCCTGAATCCATGATCCATTCTGATAAATCTGCCCTGTAGCAACTAGTAAAGGCATATGCTATACCTGAAGCGGATGCTGAGGCTGATGCAGCTACCTCTGAAGATCCTGAAGAACCCGCTGATTCATGACTCGGCATAATCTCTCTAAGTCACGCCACCAGATCATCAAACCTCTGATTAGATCCATGGGAAGAACTCCCTTCTTGCTGAGTCTGTTCGGCAGCACGAGCTATAGTAGTAGGAAACCCATGCTTGGAATAACATGTTTCCTCAGTATGACATGTTCTGCGACAGTAAGTACATGGCTGCCTAGGGGGTCGACTACCCCCTCCTCTGCCGCAGCCACCTCGTCCTCGAAACTGTGAAGATCCTCCCCTACCACGGGATGCTGCCATGGCTGAGGATGTCTGAGATCCACCAGGAGATATGGAGAGTCTGCTCAACCTACGATATGCCTCCTCCATAGGAGGTATGGTGGCCTCTGTAAGAATCTGTGCTCTGGCTGCATCATACTCATGATCAAGTGCTGCTAGAAATACTCCTGTCATCACTGAGTCCCTATATGCTTTGAGTTGTTCTGGTGTGAATATAACTATGTAACTTCTCAAACATACCCCTTAAAGAGGTATACAGGGTATTGAGAGGACGATCATTCTGCTTCGAAGTAAAGATGTCGTGCTGAAGCTGCAGAATCCTCGATTCATTCTTTGCAGGAGAATATGTAGCAGCAAGTATATCCCACATATCCTTTGCTGTGGGCCGATTCAGGATGTCATTGGCTATCTCCATGGATACTGTGCCAGATAACCACACACGTGCATAGGCATCGTCTGCCTCCCATGAGGCATTAACCCCAGTCTTATCAACAGGTTCCTCTTGTGTGAGGATATGCTTCTTGCCATTGCACTGCATCAAACTCATGAACTGCATGGCCCACAGTTCATAGTTCGTTCCATCCATCTTCACCATGGGTGCTAGACCTTTGAAGGCACCCAGGGATGGAACATCTGTCTTGTTGTCCGACATGACAACACCACTTTTCTATAGATTGGGGTTACACGTTGTTGACAAGACTGTCTACGCGGACATATGTGAAGGCGATTGTGGGTGTAGACTCATACCACAATCCCTTCCATATCACGAAAGTGTCTCTGAAGACCTAGGCTGTAACCTTCCTCGAGAGAGCGCGCGGGACACAAGATGTGCGCGCTGGGGCACAGCCAAGCACGCAAGAGATGCGCGCGATAGGGACACACCGCGCGAAAGGACAGGCGCGCAAGGCCACGCACGGCGAGTGAAAGAGCGCAAGGGGGAAGGAGCATGACTGCGGCGGCGCTAGGGCTCTGGACCGTCGGCGACGGCGGCGGGACTTTTGGTGGGGGCACGGATTTAGGGCACAGGCTCCGGTCTAGGACCGTCGCTCTGATACCATGTGGAATTAGAGAATGAAAAGATAATTTATTCTCAGCCCTAGAGCTCTCTTATATAGGAGAAAAGCTCTATGGGTAAATAGCACAAACAGGACATAGAAAATAACTAATACAAATATCGCAACATCAATTATATGGTGCCAATATATCAATATGGTCACCAGTGTTATCAAAATCCTTATATAATTTTTCTTGAATTGCATGTCAGTGATATTTTGCCTAATTTTACAAAAATGTGAAAATTCCTTAGTGAATTTCCTGGATACGTACAATTTCATTGATATTTCTCTTAATTTCATTTTATTTTTTCATTGTTTTAAAGAGATACTTTTACGTTGTTTCTTTGATTAGTCCTCTTCTTATAAAAAGACTTGGATCTGTGGATTGCATAGTCTCATATATCGCTAGATTACATGTGATTGTTTGCAATAATTTTAAAGCTTGCATAGCCCCTCTCACTATGTAAACATGCCTGATGTATAGATCTTATTATAACCAACTCAAATAATATGCACATTTTTATTAAGTTTCGGAGGCTCTGCCACCCCCCCCCCCATTGCTTGAGCAACTAGGGATGCAAACGGACGGATATAGATACGGATATAGGTATTACCATATCCTTATCCGTTTTTGAATACGAATACGGATGCGGATACGGATGTTGACGGATATTAAAACTATCTTACCATATCCTTAAAAACGGATATGATGTAAAATGGATACTGATCGCATACGAGTAGTGTTAGAAATACTCCATAGAATCGACTTAAATATATACGAATTGAATGGAAAACACATGATATAAGTTTACTAAATGTGTTTGTATCATAAACATTATACAAATATGGTAAAACAAGGTATATAATTATGTTATATAGGGTTAAAAATAAATCTACGACTATATTTATATACGAAAACGGATATACGGATACAAATACGGATGTTTGTGGATATCAAAACGATATCCATATCCGTATCCATTTTAAAATGGATACGGATACGGATGTTATAATCTGTATAAAACAGATGGGGTGACGGATCGAATACGGATATATCCGTAACCGTTTGCATCCCTATGAGCAACACAAGACCATTGTTTTAGGGGAGGGCTATTCCCACATTAATAAGAGAGGACGTGAAACAAAACCCAACTACAACTAATTAACAAGTTAGGATTCAATATATACCATCAAATTATAGCTCTCAAAGTACATATACTTATCGTTACATCTACCCCTCCCTCGTTGTACACACATATATATATGATTGTTTATATATAGATGTTTGTAATTAAAAATAACACCATGTTCTCCTATTTTGTGGAAAGACGTGGAGAGAAAAGTTGTATTCCTCATAGCCCTAGACCTCTCTTATATAGGAGAAAAGCTATAAGGAAAAATTACATAAAATAGATTGGATAAACAGAAAAACATAAATAAAGCCATAGAGATATAAATATCTCAACACTCCCTCTCAAGCTGGAGCATATATATCAATCATGCTCAGCTTGGAACAACAATGGTGAAAAGGACCCTCGCAAGAGCTTTGGTAAACATGTCTGCAATCCGATCTCCTGATGCAACATGAAAAGTGGAAATAAGCCCCTTTTGGATCAAATCATAGGTGTAATGACAATCTACTTCAATGTGATTAGTTCTCTCATGAAAGGTTGGATAATTAACAATGAATAGAGCCGCTTGATTATCATGTTTTAAATGCATAGGAAGAGGCATCTCAACTGTTAGGTCAGCCAAAATTGACTTAACCTACATCATTTTCGTGCCCCCTTGAGCCATGGCCATATATTCTGAGTCAGCGCTGGATCGAGAAACAATTGTCTGTTTCTTACTCTTCCATGAAACCAACGAGCTACCAACAAACACAGTAAAGCCTGAAGTGGACTTCCCGTCCTTGGGATACCCAACATAATCCGCATATGCACATCCAGTGACTGTAAGAGACGTATCTCTCCTAAAAAGAAAGCTTGTCCCTGGAGAAGACTTCAGATATCTTAAGATCATGCAAACTGCATCCATGTAGGCATGTCCGGGTTGCTCCATAAACCGAATGACTATGCTCACAACAAATGATATATCATGCCTGGTAATAGTAACATATAACAACTTCCCCACTAGCTCTTTGTACTGTCTCTTATCCACTTCCTCAGAGTCATCATCATAGAGCCTAGCATTGGGATCCATTGGTATAGTGGCAGGTCTGCATCCTGTCATGCATGTTTCAGATAGAAGATCAGTAACATACTTCCTTTGCGTCATAACCATACCCTGCTGATTTCGTGCAAACTCCAAGCCAAGGAAGTAACGTAGCTTGCCATGGTCCTTGGTCACAAACTGTCGGCCAAGAAAATCCTTAGATGCCTGAATGTCGTGTTCATCACTGTCAGTAACGACTATGCCATCAAAATACACTAGAACAACAATCGTACATTGATGAGTTCTCTTTACAACAAGAGAATGATATGCAGAAGATCTGACAAACCCGTTCTGCTCAATCAACTCTGGGAGCTTCTGAAAACCAAGCCCTCGGACTCTGCTTAAGGCGATATGACTTTATGGAGATAGCATACCATACTAGACTCCCTCTCAGTAGCGAACCCTAGTGATTGTTGCATGCAGACTTCCTCTTGTAGGTCTCCATACAAAAAGGCGTTATTGACATCTAATTGGAAAAGTGGCCAGTCACGTACCATAGCAACATCAATAAGAATCTGCAGTGTAGACTGTTGCGTAACAGGAGAAAAAGTATCCTGATAGTCCACCGCATAAGTTTGGGCGAACCCACGAGCAACCAATCTGGCCTTATATCTGTCCACATTACCAACAGCTCGGTGTTTCACAGAAACACCCACTTGTTGCCTATGACAAATACACCTGGAGGAGCATGTACAACACTCCACGTACCTCGAGACTGTAAAGCTGTCATCTCCTCCTCCATTGTCGGACGCCACTGACTACTCTACAGCACCTCCTGATAGGATAGTGGTATCTCCACGGCTGACAATCCTAAAACAAACCACTGAAAATCCTCGGAAAGACGATCCAATGAAACATGGGAAGCAAGAGGATGCATAGTACATGCACGCCTCTGTTTCCATAGAGCAATAGGTACATCCAGGTCTTCAGTACTCGTAGAAGATGTAGCATCCTGGACATCCTACACCTTAAGCTGTACATGCAAATCACCGTTGTCATTAGAAAAACTCAAATGCTCAGAACATACCTTGGGCGTGATGGATGATGGAGGAGGCATATGAGCACGAGGTCGACGCTGGTAAACCTGGGGAAAGAAAGTAGGTGTGGAAGGTGGTGATGGAGGAGGTGGTGGGTTGTGGAGGAGGAGGAGGTGGTGTGGTGGCGATGATGGTGTAGTGGAGATTAGAGGTAGAGGCATAGAGACCTCTTCCCCATCCTCTGAAGAAATGAGCTTGTCACTTGTAGGAGAGAAGTACATAATAGACTCAAAAAAGGTGACATTTACACTAACGTAATACCTTCGTCGAACAGGGTCAAAGCAACGATATCCCTTTTGGGTCTTGGAGTATCCAACAAACACACATTTGACATCTTTAGGAGAGAGCTTGTCAAGACCAGGAGACATCTGATGAACAAAAGTCACTGAACCGAAGACACGAGGCGTGAGTGAGAAAAGATCCGTCTCGGAAAACGCAATCAAGAACGGGATCTTTTCCCCCAGAACCGAAGAGGGCATACGATATACCAGATAACAAGAAGTTAGAACCGCATCCCCCAATACGAATGAGGAACGGCTCTGAATCAAAAGAGTTTTGGTAACATCCAGAAGATGTCGGTGTTTCCATTCAGCCACCCCATTCTGTTGGGAAGTATACGCAGAAGATATTTGATGCACAATACCACGGGACGTAAGAAATTGGGCAAGCTGAGTACAACAAAATTCCAGGGCATTGCCAGAATGTATAAACTTGATTTGTGCTGAAAATGCCCTTTATTATATTAATAAAGATCTGAATAACAACACCAGCATCATACTTGTTTTTAAAAAGAAAGACCCACGACAATCTTGAAAACTCATTAATAGCAACAAGATAAAATATATGCCCCTGCTGATCTGAGACACGATTGGGACCCCAAATATATAAATGAATTAACTCAAACAGACTATGACTACTTCAACCCTGACAACTCTGGAAAGTGGACCGATGATGCTTCCTAAGATGGCAGGTCTCGCACTGGAAGGTAGAGCGAGGAGAAATCTGTGGAAGAACGTGATACAAATTTTGCAAAGGAAGATGACCAAAACGAAGATGCCACATATAGGGAGACGCAGACCCAATGTGAAGAGAAGAGGCACCACCATAAGGAGATTGCACCAGTCTGTAGAGACCTCCTTGCTCATGGCCAGAACCAATCACCCTGCCCGTGAGATTGTCCTGAAACACAAGAGCACACGGTTCAAAAATGGCACGACAATGTAAATTCTTGGTGATTTGACTAATATATAGTAAATTCATGAAAAACTCAGGAGCATAAAAACATTCTGAAATCTCAGTGCAGGAGTTAATTGCACCTCCCCCTGACCAGTAATGGAAGAGTGTGTCCCATCTGCTATCACAATAGATCATTCGAGTGGGTTGGACTGAAAGCACTAAACTAACCTCTATCAGTGTTTCAGATTTCGCGAAATTTCGATGAAATTTCGGCGAAATTTCGATTTCGACAAGGAACCGAAATCTCGAGCGAAATGGCGATATGAGGGTAGTTTTCGATCATTTCTTAACAAATGGTGGTCGACATGGGCGAAATGTCGTCGAAATTTCGACGAAATATCGTATCGACAGGGTATCGATACGATATCCGAAACCGATATCTAAACCCTTGACCTCTATCACCACAGAGATGATGGGATGCACTTTAATCCATGATCCATTCTGACAAGTCTGCTATGTAACAACTAGTAAAGGCATATGCTATACCTGATGTAGATGCTGATGTAGAGGCAGCTACCTCTGAGGATCCTGAAGGAGAGCTGGTCAAACCAGGAGCAAGCATAATCTCCCTGAGTCTCGCCACAAGTTCGTCAAAACTCTGATCAGATGCAGGTGAGGAACTGCTAGCCTATTGAATCTGTTCTGTGACACGTGATGAAGCTGGGAACCCATGCTTGGAATAGCATGTTTCCTCATAGTGACATGGTCTGTGACAATACGTGCAAGACTGACGAGGGGGCCGAATACCCCCTCCCCTGCTATGACCACCTTGACCACGAAACTGTACAGGGCCTCCTCTACAACGAGTTACTGTCATGGATGAGGACGTCTGAGACAGCTGGGTACCACTAGAAGGAGATATGGAGAGCCTACTCAACCTGTGATATGCCTCCTCCATTGGCGGTATTGTGGTGTCAGTAAGAATCAGTGCTCTAGTTGCATCATACTCAGGGTCGAGAGCTGTTAGGAAAACTCCTGTCATCACTGAATTCCTATATGCCTTGAGCTGCTCTAGTGTGGCAGTCAAGGGAATGCAACCATGTAACCTCTCAAACATACCCCTTAGAGAAGTGTAAAGGGTATGGAGAGGACGACCATTCTGCTTCGATGTGAAGATGTCGTGTTGAAGTTGCAGAATCTTATGCTCGTTTTTCGTCGGAGAGTATGGAGCGACGAGAATGTCCCACATAGCATTCATCGTGGGTTAACTCAATATGTCATTGGTTATGTCCATGGTCTGTTACAGAAAGCCATACACGTGCATAAGTATCGCATGCCTCCCATGAGGCGTTAACCCCAATCTTATCAACAGGCTCCTCATGTGTGAGGATATGCTTTTTACCATTACATTACATAGACTCATGAACTACATGGCCCACAGTTCATAATTCGTTCCATCCATCTTCACAATGGGTGATGGACCTTTGAAGGCACCCAGGAATGGAATATCTGCATTGTTGTCTGACATGATGACAACAATCTCTAAGACTGGGATAGCACGCTATAAGAATAATATCTACACAGACATATGGGAAGATGATTGTGGGTCTAAACTCATACCACAACCACTTCCATTTTTTGGTGACTCCTTTGGGTGATTAGGGTGTTTTAGATAGTCACGCTACACCCTAAAAACCCAAGAGTGAGGAGCTCGAGGCAATAGAGAGCAGCACGAGGTGGTTGCTATTAGATGGCAGGCCGTAGGGGCCGTTGCAGCGGCGCGCAGGCGCAATCCTGCAGCGGCACACAAGCAGGCGCTTGCCGCAACAGCGGTGCGGTGAGAGGGTAGGCGCAGGCCTGCAGCGACGGCACGGGAGGCGCGTGAGGTGCGGGCGGCGCAGCGCGAGAGGCGCGCAGGGGAGGCGCGACGCGGAAGGGGGTCGCACAGGTGCGACGTACGAGCGATGCGGCGGAAGTTGGCACGGCGTGCTTAGGGCTTTTAGTCGGGTGGGGCGTTAGGGCACAGGCTCCAGTTTAGGACCGTCGCTCTGATACCATGTGGAAAGATGTGAAGAGAAAAGTTTCATTCCTCGTAGCCCTAGAGCTCTCTTATATAGGAGAAAAGCTCTAAGGAAAAATTACATAAAATAGACTGGATAAACAGAAAAACATAAATAAAGCCATAGAGATATAAATATCTCAACAAAATAGTTACATGGTATGCATATTCAAACATATGTCGGTATTTCAACATGTCGCATATGATATAATATTAGTTAAACCTCCCAATTAAACCTCAATATTAGAAAACAAGTACATAATTCTATATTATCTAGTGATTAAAGAACATTGAAAACCTTAATTTCATGGCAATCGATTTTTATAGTTATTTCCACGCTTTATATATATATATATATAGTTTTTTAGGGAAAACATGGTACACAATCAAAGGAGATGCCTACCCTTAAGCTTTTATATATTCACACTAAAAGTAGTTACATAGACCAAAAAGTTTTTAGGGTTTTTACATGCTCGATTGCATTCTCCATATACATTTGTTTGTTCATGAACATAGAACCATCCCGCGTAAGCCACAAAGACCAAAGAATAGACACCACCTCGATCTTCGTCGGACTACTCCCATGACCTAAGGCGTCCAGGGAGACCTGGAAATCAGCCCAGACTTCATCAACAAATGTTGTTGCCCACACCTCCTTTGCAACTATACACCCAAAAAACTATATATATCGACGATATGTCGGCAATGCTCCCCGATAATTCATTTTCCACACTTAGTGAAACAACATTGATATCGATATTTAAGCAATGCTTATTGTGCTTACAGCATCGTCGTAGGACTTCCTGCATCCTCACATGTCACCTCGCATGCAAGGTTTCTTCGAAGCTCCCTGTCATGGATGCATACATCTAAGCCACAACCTCTTTGCACCACTTGCAGTAGTCCTTTGCTATCTTGAGGATGTTGTGCTACCTCCTCGAACTTAGCTTCTTGCAATGGTTCCCCTTCACCGAAGCCAAAATCCTTGGTGGAACAACATCATCAAACGTGAGTGTTACAACTGCACAACAAGCTACGGTGTTTGTGTGTTACTATGTTGCCTTTATAGTCACTGAACCCCAATCTTCATCGCACAAAACATATCTCTATGTGCATCATGCTCAATCTCATCATGCAGTGCCCACAATCTCTAAACAAACATGAACTTTGAAGAACAACGAACAAAAATATAATTGAATAAAATCTAACCTCGAGATGGATAACTCCAAGAATGTCTTGCTCTAATACCGTGTTAAAAACTTAAATAAAGATGAATGCATACCAAACACAATATCAAAAATAGAATTCAACGGTTTAAAATGGTTGAGGACCATTCTACTCCATGGGAGAAGCGACTTAATAATAGTGTTTGCACATTAGATCTTCTCACTAAATATGTAGTAAAAGGCCATGCATATAGGGATCCACTCACACCAAACTCTCACCATAGACAACATAAAACTAAAGAAATGATCATTAACCATACAATAGGTGGATCTTCCACAAGATTTAATTACCCAATTGATTAACCATTCACTATTTCAAGGTTATAAATTTCACCATTAATAATTTGTCCTCATTATTATACATATAGATAGTAATGGATATCACATCTCTTGTCAAAGTAAAACAATCTAAATACCTCGTTGGTTTATCAATTCCTCATCTATTAGACTTATTTATGCTTTTCGGAACTATATAATATTAAATTGTAAAGAATTTGTCGATTTTGATTTATTTCAGCACATTCCTCATATTTCCTCGGCATTTGCCACCTTAATGATATGCCTTAAGCATATGCCTTCGAGAAATGATGAAACAACATCATTTAGATTTCCAAGAAGTGTCTGAGACCAAGGGATGCACAACTTATGATATTCAAGGTCCTGTTTTTGGACTTGCACATGCCTGTATTTTGTTAATAATCCCAAAATAAACCAACAACTTCTATATTATAAATCATACCAGGCCGACAAAAAAACGAACTACAACTGCTCCAGAACGCACGGCCTCATACTGGAACCATGATCTCCGAGCAGCCATCCTGTGCTTGAAATTATTTGCAGTGGAAAATATGCCAATCAAGAGATTTACAGATTTGTGGGGAGGCAAAGCAGGTGATTTAAGATTTTCTATATCTACGACATGATCAAAATCTTCTGATGTGGGTAAACCGCTGGCCAGAACAGATATCAGCTTAATATCTCCAGAAACTCTCAATTCACTTACAAGCCAAGGCTCCAAAGACTGGAAAATTAAAACATTCAATTAGAAACATGTTAAAAGATATACTTATTAAACTCACATAAATAGATGAGATTTGAAAGTACTTCTCTATAAGCGAAGGATGTAACATGCTTCCCATCAACGGTCATATGAAATCCTTCTATGCCAACCCTAATAGTTGTCACGGCGATGTGCCCATGCTTGAAAGGAAAATATTTTCTCTCTCTAGCAGCTCGTTTTGCCAAGGGATAACTCCTTGATTTATTAGAACTTTCTTTCTGCATTGGCATTTGCCTGATATCCTTCCCCATCATTTTGTTGCATTGGTATAAATCGTCAACTGGAAAGACAAAACAGAGGATTTTGATGGTGATATTTTCTTCCAATAAGAACCACATCCATTATCCCCCATTAATTTTGAATCAACAATAAATCAGAGGGAGACCCTCGATATAGATGCAATTACTGTTGAGTGTCATGCTTCGCGAGTATTTTATACTTCTTGTTTCTGATGGCCCTCATCAGTCCTAAGAGACATCCTATGCAAGAGGTCATTTTTTAGCCATGAAAGTAGATGTTCAACCTAGAAGATACTACTAATTTAAGTTTTCAAATATTGTAAAAAGGATAGATTGAATATGAACATAAATCATTACAGTTAACAGATATGGAAGAGGATCATGACCTCAGTTGCATCAGGTCTTTCTCACCATAATGAAAAGCCTTATATCCAGAGATTCTAAACATATCAGTGCAATAAAATAAATAACACTATTAACACACAAAAAATGAAAGAAAGCCAAAATGTATTAAGAAATTAAAGTGATTCAATATCATAATATCTAAAAAGAAGCTATCTTGACTCATATCAGTGATCTGTTGATGAGTTTGAGGTAGCAAAGTTCACATATCAGCCATTATCGGCAATGCTTATGCAAGTAGTGACATTATTTTCAAGATGACTGGATTTCCTGAACTAAAGTATGACAAACACATGTGGACATGTGTGCATATTATATGGGAAAGATAGTTAGAAAAGAGTTGTTAAGATAATGCATAAAACAGCATGGAGAATGTCGCTGCAAGCTAACACAAACCAATTATAAAAACATTGAGAGAAATTACAAGTTTTAAATAATCCATTATCTAATAACTTGGTTGCAGATCGATAATACATTCTTTAGAAGCTTGTCTTCAGAAAAAATGTATAATTTAAAAGCTATCAAATAATCACAGAGGACTAAGAATAACCTACTTTTGTTATTGTCGTCAGAATCAAGAGATGGACAACGCTCCTCTGAACCCCAATCCTGAGCTAAGGTCCAGGAATTCTGGACAATAACAGGATCATCTGTTACCTTATCACCGCTAAGTCTGACATTATAGTGCAATATAATAGGAGGGTCGGGTTCTCCAGGAAAGGAAGCCATGGTTAAGTCGATGCGAAACTCACCAAGAAGACCTTCAGGTGTCCCAATAAAAGTAATGGATGAGCCTTGGCTCAATCCACAAGGTAATTTCAACCTGAACTCATCACCATTAACTTCTGATATGTTCATTTTTCTAATAGAATATGGACATTGTTTCTGTTTTTGTCCATTAGGGGCACTAGCATTTCCAGAGCTGAGCTGTTTTTCCTCCTGGACGGAATGCATGAGGCTTTTCCATGCAACTTGTGCTTCTTTCATAGCATCTATAACCTGTGGTGTGCCCTCAGAGCTTCTGGCCATCTGCTTCAGGTAGTACCATGTTAGTAAAGAATTCTGTTCTTCTAGGGAAAAATTCTGCTTAGCAAAGAGATCAGCAAACAAGGTATATGCTGCAACCACTTTGGAACCTTTCTGCGAGGACTGAGATCCAAACGAAACCCCGTCATCCCTCAGGTGATACTCGCTTGACGAATTGACGTTGAATGTCAATAAATTTTTAAACGACCTTTCTGCAAGAGGACTTTCTATCAAACCATATCTCAGAACCACCAAAATGAACAAAACACCCACTAAGGCCCCTCCAGACCATTTCTTCATTTTTCCAACTCAACAGCTGGGCAAACAAGTGCAGAATCCTAAACTACTCATCTGAAAGAAACCCTTGCTGAAGAGGAATCCACCAGGCAACCTCATTCCAGGCAAAGAGAACTAACAGTGTGAAGAAAGCTAAACTCTTCAAGAAATTACACCAACTTGTGCGATGCAATTTCTAACCCATGCCTTCTGATCATCTATTCTGGCCTTTTAAGCAATCCCACTTGAGCAATTGGAGCTCCCTTTTATCTATCAATAGTAAATATTAAAGAAATGAAGAAACTACCTGCAAAGAGGGTGAAAGAGCGTAAACACAAAGAGTCCTAAAAAGAGCATGTAAGCATTCTTAGCAAGGAAAGGCAAGCGCGTGCCCAAAACAGCCGAATATTAGAATACCAACAAAGCCCTCTCCGCCATTATCAGAAAAGATTCTAACTTTAGCCTAACCAAAAGACATATCAGCAAAAGAATACTGCCCATTAATCCAGACCCTCCCAGATCTCGGTTATTCTACTCAATAGAAGAAACCCGATAACTCAAGACAGTCCAATGCAGCATCATTTAGTCCTCCATGCCAACTCTATTCAAAGAAACCAAGTGGGATACTCAAGAAACCTTGCTATAAACTTCAGGAAGAAGAAAGAGGTATGTTGGAATTGTGGAACCACCTGATGTTGACGGGAAACAAACAGCAGATCTACAGAAGGAGCTACCGATAAGACCAAAAGCCCAACTGGAAATTCGTAGATAGCAGGAAAAATATGATGCTGATGAAGATGTTGGTGGTACCTCTGGGTGTAGTACAGAACTCGATCCGAGGAGGCAACTGCAACGGCGAGTATGGTCTTCCCAAGTTGAACTTCAAAATCGACGACCTGGGAGCAGAGAATATGTCAAGAGGACCCGGTTTGGTTTTTCTTCTTCCTCTTTTTATATTACTTTGTTCTTTTTCTTTCTTCGCTGTGCTTTCTCTGCTTTAGAACAAAGACGTGGGGCTTGGACTTTCAAGGAGAGAGGAGGGCAGTCTTGTTGTCTGCAACCGCTGTTTTGGTTCATATGTAGGCAACTCCTATGCACCCATTGCTCCTCTCCTTCATTAAATGATAAAACCCTTTAAGTTATGGACGGGAATGAAAACATCATATCCGTGTTTGTTTTATGTTATATCAATGCTCATATATTTAAACTTGATTTGGTTAATGTGGGTTTGTAATGTCGTGGTGGTTAGATGCAATGTCACCTATTCCGTACACCTGCTTGTTTTTTTGGGTAAGTCGTACACCTGCTTGTTCGTGACGACTTTCTAATATATTTTTATTTTAATTTTAAATTTTTATAGTGGTGTAAATGAATTTAAGTTTTGTTTTTAGTATGGTGAAAAAATAGCATGAAGGTATTATATAATTTTTTATATGATATTGCACATATATCCTAATTGGAAAAAGAACATGAGTTCTAAGGTAGCGTCCGGCTACCGGGTTAAGGTAGCGTCCAGCTACCGGGGGAGTTTACCCCCCCTTAACCCACATCCCCCTCTCTCCCCATGGGCCCCACTTTATTCCTTTTTTAAAAAATTAATTAAATCAATTTTACAATATCAATTCTATCAAAAATAATATATTAAACCATCATATCATATAAAAATTATAAATTACTCCACTTGTACTCATTTTTCCAAACTTTAATACAATCACATCACAATAACTACCTACTTTTTCAAACTTCAATACAATCATATCACCTCAAACCCACTTCTAACCCACCCCCAGTTTAACCATCTATCCAAACACCAAAATCCGAAACGGGTTACCCTCTACCAGTTTAACCCGCCTTAACCCGCCAACCAAACACCCCCTAAGTGTTCTAAGTACAAATTCAATTTCACCTTTGATTGATATAAATGAACCTAATTTGGATTATTAAATGAATATCTTTGAATTCTTAGTATTGTATAAATGTCCTTCCATCCAACATAACTGCACATACACCTACATCCTTCATTTATCTAATAATATAATTATTAGCTTTGTATGTCAAACATATAATATGGCATATATTATATGAATGAAATACCACAAAGTTGTTACAACTTAATAATAAAAAATTCATGACCACATTTTTTTAGCATGGTTTTCTTGTGCTTTTGATCATATATTTTTAAATATGATTTCTTGATATTTAAAATTTTGATCATATATTTTTAAATATGATTTCTTGATGTTTAAAGAACATGGTTTTCCTGTGCTTTTGATCATATGTTTTTAAATATGATTTCTTGATATTTAAAGAACATGGTTTTCCTGTGCTTTTGATCATATGTTTTTAAATATGATTTCTTGATATTTAAACATGCCTGTGTCGATTTTCTTAAATTTAAGACGTGTTCGGCAAAAGTTCAAAATAACAAGCAATGTATTTACTATGATGATAGCTTTATTATTTTACATACTATTTTTTTCTCATCTTATCAATACAATCTATGTAGCATACAGGGAAGACATTAGTATATGTTAAAGCCAATGGAACATTTTGTGAGATAACTTGGATGAAGATATTATTTGCATTTGTTGCACTAGTGGAAGGAAAAGACGGCATAGGTGAGAGGCAAGTCGAAGAAAGACGAAGGTCACGCTTTAATCAATTATTGTAGAATACATAGGGATAATTCTACCAAAGTCATACCACAATAACCAAATATATTGTAATATTTTACATGTGTCCCTTTGAACATTGTCATTATTACTTGTGCTCTTGCATATTTCATAATTACACGTTGACTCTCATAAAACATTTTTATTAATAGGTTTCTACATGTGTACCTTTCTTAGATTATGCAATATCAATTATGCCCCTCGTTTTTGTAATATTAATTGTGCCCCTATGTTTTTGTAACATTATCACTCATGTCCCTCGAGCTAGTTAACATCCATCCACCTCCCAAACAGATGTCAAAATTTGTACACAGAGGTAATTTAAAAAAACTAGGTAAAATATACGATTTTCTTGTTCTTCTTCCTCATTATCTTCTTTCTTCTTCTTCCTTCCTAGCCCCACCTTCGACCTCAAGAACCACTACAACAACCCATCCCCTCTCATGATACCCTCGCTTATGCCAGTTACCATGTCACCCCACTCTTCAAATCTCTCATCCAGCTTGTATGGTACAACACTACACCCATCGAGTTCCTCATCAGCCTCTGCCTCCAAAGCTAGCAACCCTTTCATTGGGTCTAGAATGCCAACCAGTGTTGAGGCAAAAGGAGGTATATCACATAGTGAACTATGTAGAAACATGGCACTGACGAACATAGTGGTGGATGTGGGGCGTACAGGACCCTTTCGAACCTCTTCCTCCATTGCAACCGTTTTTCTAGCGACCTCCTGCCCCTTGTCTCTCCACATTCCCTTGAATGCCTCAACCTCTTCAGGAATGCCTTATGTGGGGGAGGAGGTCCCACGCCTCGACCTCATTGAGAATGTCTAGATTGAGACCTCCCAAAGTTAACACAATAACATATCCCTCTTGTTGTGCAAGATGAAGTTGTTCTTGGGGAGGATCTCGAGGTTGACAATGACTTTATTAGCAGTGCGGGTGAACTAAACAAGAGTGTCGTCAACTTCGGCGAGATTTTGAGGTTGTTAGCGGAGACAAGCAAAAGGTGAGCATCAAGAGGTCGATGTCCAGCCAATATGTTATTATTTATTTATCTAAATTGGAGACATCATTATTCAAATGGAATCCCTCAATTCTATCTCTTACACACATTTTTAATGATGAATTGAAGACCAAATTGACCTTTTAATCCATCTATTCCCTACTCCTTAAGTTGGGTATATCTTTATCCTCTCGTACAAGCAGCAACAACCATAAATTTCATCTTCTCATTTATTGAGAGGCATAAATGTTTAAAAATTATTACTTAGGGAGATTAATTTAGATAAATTATGGTTTGATTATCCTCTTTTCATCCTATTCTAACTTCTTCTCTCTTTTGAAGGGGTCGCAAGCTTCTCCTCTATTTCATCTTCTTATAACGTCTTCTCTCTTCTGAGAGGGTCGCAAGCTCATTAGGAGAGATGATGCCAGATGCGGTTGCAATGGGGATCGTCAAGAGAGGAAGGAAAAGTTAGAAGATGATGAAGAATTATCTATGACGAGGAAATAACCCTAAAAAAGGTATATGCCTCACAAAAGGCTAAGGAAGCAAGCATAAGCGGCAAACTAGAAGACAAAGCATAAATGTTCAGCTTAAGCAAGAGCAAAGTATGGATGCTTTTGAAACTTTCCTCCAAAGATGGAGGAACTCAAAGTCGGAAGGGACTACATCGAAGGGGACTTAGCCATCCATGATCTTGTCTTATTTTCTCACGAGCTTGTGGATATCGCTGCTTAGATCCTAACCAATAGAGCTTGAATCAAAGCTCAAATCATCAAGTATGGTGAAAGAAAAATGGATGTTAGATAAATTGTATTGAATGAACGTGGGGCTTTATATAATGGCCAAGAATGGAAAGTTATTGAGAATAAAATTTGAACCATTGGATTTAATTCCAATGGACCTGAAATTATAACACATTAGTTACACATATTTCGGATCAAGGTCTAAACGGCCTCTACTAAAAATGACTAAAAATTTTGAAATAAAGACGATTGAATACCTTTTAAACTACACCAAGATACTTCGATCCCACAAGAATTGAACAACTATGGTAAATAAAAAACTACTAAACACATACTAACTCATAATTCAAGAATAAAAAATTGATTAAAGAAAAAAAGGGGCATATAATATTTGGATTATTTTTACAAATTAAAGTATATTATTCGATATGTAAGTTAAAAGTGAGTTTGGTTCGATCGATTTTTTGTAATTAGTTACAAATTTGTGAAGTTTATAAATGTATTAATTGTATGTGTAATTTACTCATCAATTTGTTTAAAGGAACTTTCTTGATATTATTAGTTTATACTCGTATTATATTCTAAATAATTATTTCAATTCTTGTTAATATTAAAGATAAAATTATTCAAAGTTGGTTCTTAATAAAAATTCAGTTGTACATGGGGTAAAGAAGTGAATTTTTAATTTTAAGCTTTGTGGTTTAATATTATTTTTACAATAGAATTACTTTTATTGTGAAGAACATGTGAGATGTTGATGGTATGTTGATGGTCTTGTTCTTAAATATCCACGAAAAGACTCGATTTAGGAAGCGAGGGAATGGTTTGAGAAATGATGATAGGGGATTCTTGGTGTCTTGGTGTCCCTCTAAAGTGAGGAGTGTGTGTGCACAATCATCACAAGTAACTCGTTGAAGAAGATCGTCAATGGACAACCACGGAGGACTTGGATAGCATTGGCATCAACAATGAAAGCATGTTTGTTAACGGAGGTGGGACGGTTATCATAAAATTCTACCATAGTGAAAGTTGAATTAAACTCAATGGTCGAACCCAATGGAATAGGGTTGAATAAGGGATCAAAATATGTGGAGGTAAATAGCATGGAAAAGATGTGAGTAAGAGGAAAACTTGTCTCAGGCAGGCCAATGAATCAGACAGTAGTAGTAGAGGTGAAGGGCAGTCAAACAGGGGCTGAGAAAGTATGGGATCTGACCATAATCGCACGGTGGCCTCTATGTACCTTTTAAAAGGTTTTTTTGTCTTCGGGAGGGGGTTTAAGTTTTTCATATAGAGGGAGACAAGAGAATCCCGATGATACCAAAAGAATCAAAATATATCACAAAATGATGAGAAAGAAAATTAAGTAAGATTTCCAGGAACATGTTGATCGATATATTGGGTTCTTGAAGTTGTTGTTGTTCTTCCTATCATAATTGGAAGTTTTCAAAATTTTGAAAGAGTAAAAAATTCTACTCGATTTCCAGTTTATGGGTTGGTCCAAGAAGTCATTATTCGAGAATAAAAAAAGGACTTGACCATATATGATTAAAATCCATGAAAAAGATGTGTTCTCTAAAAAAGCGGTGCAATACTAAGGATAGACATGTTGTAGTAGTGTCAATTATAAATGAAATCCCTTGAAAATTGATACAAAATTTGGAAAATACCACATTATAAATCAAAGTTGATCAATTAGGCTAGTGTGGCGATCGTTCGGATGTTGATCGATCACCTAGAATGTGTTGATTGATCGGAGTAAGAAAGACTCTTAATTTAACTATAGCTATGAGATTATAAGATACATCTTTCAAAGTACAGATATCTAATATCTTCTAACTTTCTCAAATTGAGAGGTAACAAGGGGCTTTATAAAAATGTATGCCAATTGATTGTATGTGAACTGAATTTCATTGAAATTTCTCCGTTGAGGATATTTTAATGAAGAAAGTGATAACAAACATCAATGAGTTTAGTTTGAGAATATTTTATGATTTTTGATTAAGTTGATTGTACCTTTTTATTGTCACAGAAATGTGATTCTGAGCTAAAGTTAGACAAAAATTGGAGAGAATTTTCTTCATCCTTAATAACCGGAAACATGGGAAAATGGTGATGATATATTCTTCCTCAAATATAAAAAACTCAACGCAATTTTGCCTTTTAAAATATTGAGATACTAGAGCGTTCTCCATAAATTGGCGGGTTCCATTAGTACTTTTTCGTCTATATGACCACTTGAATAATCGATATCGGTATATGATAAAAGATCAATGCAATGCATCTTCATATAAATAAACCAAAGTCAAAGGTAGAAAACCAAATAATGAAAGATCACTTTTCAGCAAGTAGGTTAGTTTTTTAGAATTCATCTGAAACCTTGCAACTAAACAAGTGCTAAAAAATGAGTATACTCGTTATCAAATAATGAATCAAACATTCCTTGATGTAGCTTTTCATCAATGGTTTTTCCTACTTCATCTTGATCAAGGTGAGTTATTAGAGATATATGTGTTGATTTTCATTTACTTTGTCTTGATCAAATTTCTTTCAAACTACTTCTGTGTGTATTTTTTTCCATGAGAAGAAGATCCTTTGGTCAAGTTGAGTGATTTCTAATCTAAAAAAGGCCTTTGTTTCTCCCATCATGCTCATCTCCAATTCTTCCCACGTATCTATAGCAAAAATCTTCCCAAAGAGTTACATTAGTAGAGCCACAAATAATATCATCAATGAAAACCTGAGCAATTGCAAATAAATGGCTTTTCTTTTAATAAACAAATTGTAGAACCACAAACAATCTCAAGAACATAAACTTGAGAAATTTGCTAATTGATACCTTTTCTTTTATTGAACAAAGTACAATATAATTTACCTACTGGAATATCAAAGTTAATAAAAAGTCATTTAACCTATCATACTAAGCTCTTGGTGTTTGTTTAAGTCCACAAGAGGCTTTCTCAAGGGTAGTAAGACCAAGCTATGGTCTTTTAACTCGTCCAGTTTAAATGAAAATGGAACACTTATACATCTAAGAAAGAGTGGTAAGACCACCTGAGAGGTATGGGCTCCATGTATCAGGAGAGTCTGATAATGATCTGACTTCATATGATGAAGCACTAATGGATCATGACATGGATAGATGGATGCTAGCAATGAGGTCTAAGATAGACTTTGTGTACAAGTTTGATGTATGGACCCTCGGAGATCCACATAGAGGGGTTTATCCCGCCGGTGTAAATAAATCTTCAACCGAAAGAGTGGACCCGATGGAAAAGTAAAGATATACAAAGCATGGCTTGTAGCCAAGGGCAATACACAAAGAGAAGACATAAATTATTATGAGACATTCTCTCCTGTGGTCATACTTAAATCCATCAAAATACTACTATCTTTAGTTGCATAACTTGGCAGATGGATGTCAAAACTGCATTCCTCAATAGATACTTAATCAAAGATATTTATGTTAAGAAATCACATGGCTTTATTGCTGAGGAAGGCAAAGTGAGCGAACTGAAAAAATCCATCTATAGCATTAAATAAGCTTCTCGTACTTAGAACATCTGATTCATTGAAACCATAAAGTGATATGATTTCATAGTCATGATGAACCATGTGTATTCAAAGACATTTAATGGGAGTGTTGTTATGTTAATCATACTTCAAATAGATGTCATTCTAATAATTAGGAATGACATGATGATGACTGGTGTCTTATGATTAGCTTGTCCCAAATCTTTGCGATGGAATATTTTAAGGATGTATTGTATATCTTAGATATAAAGGTGTTCAAAGAAATTAAGAGAATATGGAACTATCCCATCATATATATATATATATGAGGATAGGGAGCTTGCACCAAGGTGCATGTAACTTTACATACACCGGAGCTTATATCTTCTACATTTTTTACTTTTTTGAAAAATACCACCATGTATATTCATCTATATATCCCTCCAATATGTCACTCAAATTTCGTCAGAAACAGAGACTCCTATGACCACCATCCAGAACAGGTAATTTTAACGGTCTTAGAATTGTTGTAATCGACCTATTCTGGATGGAGGTCATAGGAGTCTCTGTTTCTGACGAAATTCGAATGACATATTGGAGGGATATATGGATGAATATACATGGCGGTATTTTTTAAAAATGTAAAAAAAATGTGGAAGATATAAGCACCGGTGCATGTAAAGTTACATGCACCTTGGTGCAAGCTCCCCATCCTATATATATATATATATATATATATCTTTAAAAATTCTACATGAATAATTTTAGAAAAGGCTTCTTATTAGTTATTTGTTTATCTTCAAATTTATTTTAAAGATGAGACATATACATACATACATACATACATACATACATATATCACAGACACTTGCTTATATAACTGTTTAGAATGCTACAGAATACTTCGTCGATGACAACAATTATGATGTGAACTATAGTCTTTAGATTATCAGATTGCAAATGCTCAAAGTTCATTTATTGAATAAAAGTTGTAATGTTGTATTATACATTGTATATGGCAAAGTTGTAACCTTAAGCTATGCACTCAGAACTTTCCAAATCAGAATAGATCAAAAGAACTCAGAACTGATCAACCATCTATCTTGGTTGATCAACCAAAAATAATCGATAAACCTTGTTTCACCGATCAATATGCATTAATTGACCTTCTTTTATGCATGGTAGATCATATTTTGAATTCAGTATTCCAGATGCCATCAAATAGTCGATCACCTCTTTTGACTAATAGATCGACTTAAAATGATCAATTGCTCGAGTTTATCTTGTCGGTTATTATTACATAATCTCTCTAATTTCTTTCTTATTTTGTTTCCAATGGTCATATTTATTGGACCGCTATATAATGGACCCCATACCCAATTTTGGAAGACACACAACTCACTACCACTCTCTACAAGTGAAGAAAGTTCTCTAAGTGATATTCTCCTATTTTGTCTTTGGTTCTTCATGTTCGTTGAATTCTGAGAAAAATAGTTCCGAAGATAGCTTGTCAGTGAAAGCTATGGATAATCAATGACTGATCGTCTCCAAGTATTCTAGTTCTTCTGATAGTAATTAGAATACTTTTGGTAGGATGCAGCTTTGGTATATTATTCTTTGATATATTATCATTCACCAATGCTATTAGAGATATAACTGCTAGTGCTTATATTCTGATAACATCTGCAATTATCTCTATTGTTGCTTATTAAGATATCATTGTGCTTTGAGAGTTATCTATGATATTACTAAGGAAGCTATTATGAAATATCATTTTGATATTCTTTACTTAACCCTTCTCTACAGGAACTTTTACTATTAGATCCTAAAGTTTGCAGGTAGTTCTTGGATCAGCGGAGCATGCTCTATCTATCCAAGGAAGTAAGGGTACAACCGGAGCTTGTCCACCCTTGACGTTACTACAATGTTAGATCTCTAGCAATTATTTTGGGGTTTGATCAAAAGTTGTGAAGTTGGAACTTTAAAAACAGTTGAGATATTCAAAGCAAATATATCATGCTTTAATAAAGCAGATGGTTGACTTGATTAACCAGAAATGCTAAGTTAGGTGACTCATGTCTGACTTTCATCCAGTTGGGTTTCTACGTGAACATCTTATGCATTGAGCTTGATTAATTAGTTTGATTGTGTTGTGCTCAAGTATGTTCGGCGAGAGATTTTATTCTATCATCTACAATCTATTCACCCCTTTATAATGGTATCTCAACCAAGGAACTCACACTTCCTTCCCTTAAGATATGGTCTGACCTATCTAAAAGAATGGCGCCTCAAAGTGTTGAGCATGAGAATGTTATGGTTGTGTTCCTTACACATTAGTTATAGGAAGCCCAATGTATGTCGAGATGTGTGCAAAGATTAGATATCTTCCATTCGGTGGGAGTGATAAACTGTTACCAATCTTAATAGGAGATAAACACTTGACTATTGTAATAAAACAATTTTCAAGGGCTTAAGACTACAGATAGTTATCTCCAAATTTTATCTTCAGATAACTAATTGAGACTTAAGATATCTATGGATATAGTAAACTACACTACGATTGTTTCAACTAGGTCGAATATTGACTGCATTGAATGTAGCAATCGCATCAGATGTGATCACAGTTATCATAAGATATGTAAAAGAACTTGGCATAGTCTATGGGGACATAGTGACCAATCACTTGATCGAGATATTTTGACTAAATAGATGAATGATTAGCACAAGGGTGTGGGTTTAAGACTAGCCCATGAGTGGTTCTTTGAGATAGTGGGAGACATTTGAACATGTGATCCCATAGCAAGTCATTATGTAATATATATGTATTTATTTTACTCCATTATTTAAAATAAAACATAAATTAAGTTCTCACTAAGGTCCTTCTGTATAAATAAGGTTATGTTCCAAGACCATCTTGATATCGTACAATTGTTGATCTAAAGAGTTAGATAATAGAGGTTGATGCAAGGTTGTAGATCTAAAGATATAGATTGAAGACACAACTGGCTTCATCAAGTGATATTCAAGAAGGATCTCCAGTCTGAAAACACATGGCAATCTTCTCTAAAGACTGATATCTAATTAGTACTCTTGATGTAGGTTCTCTACATATGAATATATATTCAGAGGTATCGGATGAGTCAAGCTAAAGAGTTAATTTGACGAGATTGGGATGTTAAATACTCGTATCGTATACTATCAGGAGCAAGCATACATCCTTTGACCATAGAGAGATATACTTCTATATGTCTAAGTATGTATATTTGGCAGACCGATAGGTTGATGATCTGACAAGGTCTATATGTCAACGAGTTGGTTTGTATACAAGGGCATATGAGATGTATGATTCTGTCAAAGGAATCATGTTGTTGAACTGTGAGACATGAGTTCACTCATGAGGTAGTAGGGTCATACTGAATTCCATAGGTGGTCATCTTGTCTAGTAAATAAGATAAGAATTCAAGAGTATTTATATATACTTTTGGAAAGCATATGATTGATACGATCGTCTAATGATTGATTGAAAAACTTACTAATAAGCACTAGAAGGTGACAACTGAAATGTAATTGACTTCGGTTTATTCAAGGTCGTCCGCTATGTAGGATGTATGTGTATTGAGAGATCTCAAAAGGTTGTATACCATGACGCTTCCAATTCAAGGGAGTGATGAAACCGAATGGATTTTAGTGACTTCGCATTGAGCCTAAATGAATGGGATTTAAATTTTAATTCATAGAACCATATTCCAAATCCAAAGAGTTGGAAACTAATCTGAAAGTGTTAAGAGTCAATTGGAGAACTTGGTTCCATATATGATTAAATCAGATAACTCAAAGTGATTTGAATCATGATATTATTAGATATTAGATATTTTTTATCATCTAATAGCAAGTCATTATACATGGACTACACTATCTACCTGATATTGTCTTCAAGTATTCACATATGTACCACATGATTCCTAATTGGACTAGGAGATGTACAGTAAGAAATTGGTGATCAAGATAATAATTTTTATTATCGTTGATTAATTATATGGAAAATTGCAAACACGATTCACATAGTTGAAGTTTTATTAATTTGGATATAGATCCACAATAAATAATATTAATATAATGTAATTTATATTTAATATTAGGACTTATGTGTCGCGACCCCGTTTCTCGGGCCGTCGGATCCTCCCATATCCGGATCTGGTTACTCAGCAATAATTTATTCAGCAATCACAACTAACATTCAGAAATATACTGCAAATAAAAATACTCGGAAGAAAGTATTTCAACACTTTTCCATTCACAAAATAAAGTTCAGATGATACACTGTCCCACTATAACCATTCCATGTACATCAGCCTGAAAGGAAAATATATAAAAGATTACTAACTACCTTAAAGAGTAAAGCTACTATGGCTGGCTGGATGTCTAGTATGTAAGCCGGATGGATTTTTAAAGTCCTTGCGATGGCTCACCGATACCTATTGGGTTTTCCATAAGTCATAGGATAAAAATTAGCGAATGCTAAGTAACGAAGAAGAGAAAAGCAAACAAATTGTGTAATTTTTCAAAACTTGATATCACAAAAATTTCATTCCTTTTCATTAATTTAAGTCCTATTCCTTTCTATTCCACATCAGGGATTAGTCCAGGGGAACCCCGCTATTCTTGGACTCCGAAGCTGTGGACGCTTCGGGATTGGAGATTGTGTTGATCTTGGTAAGCTTATGTTGTCGCATGTCGCCTCAACCAATCCTCCAATACTACCCTGACAATTTCCTTTTCTTTTATTAAACAAGGTCTCAACCCTCAGTCTGGAAAAACAAAAGAGCACACCGTCCTCGAGGACTCGGTTGCTTAAAACCTCAGGCTAACATTTAATCATATAACCTAGCGGCTTTAAATACATGTTATCGTGACCCAGCCGCTATTGAACCACCCGTGCCTCCACATGGCACGACCACATCTTCCGTCGTTCCAACCCGAATATATTGGCTCCCGGTACCACGCATTGCAAAACATTCAATTTGTGCGCACTTATCATATCAGGGCAACCGTGTACCACCTAGGTTGGGAAACGCCAATACGGGTTCCTTCCGACAACCTACAGGTTGCATGCCCGACCTGTAGTACTACTCCAATCATCCTTATCGTGACACATGATCCTTTTCAGGATCCAAATCAAATCACACCAATTCACATGATGTAATTCTTTCGTTAAGTCTTTGATTTGCATAAACCGCAATACTTAGTATCGACTCACATATATATTATTCATAACCATATGTATACTCCTATTTATGCCTATTTTAACTCCCAAACCCTAACTTTCAGAGCCAACGCATCAATTTGATGCGTAAATCTTATTTTAGTGGTAATCACAAAGGAAGTCTTCATACTTTTTCAAAAATAACCAAAATTAGGGTTCTTCGTAGCAAAGAACACAAAATCAAGAATTCTAATAATTTCGTATGAAAACCCAACAGCAAAAGGAAGGATTTCATTACCTAATCGAGCTCTCTCTCGTGTATGCAAGGCTTTATCGAGTTTCGTTTTAGAAAGGCTGTTTTGAGGCTCCTGAAAAGATCGAATTTCATTTTTCGTATCAAAACGCTAAGAACATGTTAAGAACGCGAAGAACGAACGAAGAACGTGAAGAACACGAAGAACGTCAAGAACATATTTTCTCTTAAAATTTCGGCAGAGTTTTCCCTTATATCGGGACATATTTCTTGGAAAATTTCGGCAGAGTTTCCCCTTATATCGGGACATATTTCTCGGAAAATTTCGGCCGAGTTTCCCCTTATATCGGGACATATTTCAAAATAAAAATGAAAAGAGTTTCCTCTATAAAATCAATCGAGAGGAAAATAACAAAGAAACTGAAAGAATATACTCAACAAAAAGAGATGAAGAACCGGTAGACACCACACATCTTAGGTGAGTGAACGTGTGAAGAATCACAGGGTCACTGACGTGCATAGCCGCCCGCACCTAAGTAGGGTATTACACAGATTTCTCCATCAAAATAACTATAAAAGCATAATACAAAGAATAGAAACATAAACGATGGAGAATCGGTAGACACCACGCGTCTTAGATGAGTGAACGTGTGACGAATCACAGGGTCACTGACGTGCATAGCCGCCCGCACCTAAGTAGGGTATTACACAGATTTCTCCTCGAACCACAACAGGAAAACGAATCGGAAAGAAAGATGAATCAAGAACAAACTTGGAAGAACAAGAGTATGAATTGAAAGCCTAGCTTACAAAGCTACTAAGAGAGGATCATACCTTTCTCCTCCTCGTTCTCCCGGCAGCGCTTCGCTAGCGCTCATCCCTCGCCTCCCACTCCTCCTCCCAACCTCTCGACCCTAGACCTTGGGGTGGTGGTGGTAGTGGAAGTTGTAGAGAATGAATGGGTAGGGAGGTCTATTTATAGGCCCCAGAAAACCACTAACCATGGTTAGAAAATCATGGTTTAGACCTTAACCATGGTTTAGAGGCCCATGGTTTTGGCCCATGGTTTTAGCCAAAACTTATCCCAAACTTGGAGCTTAAGTTAGAACATTCTAGAGGATTCTAGATTCGCTAATGATGCTTAATTAACACTAATCGTGATTAACTTTCACTAATCACCATTTAACTTTCACGGCTTACGCTTATCTTTTGTTAACTATTGATTAGTGTTTACTAATGATCATTAGCGGCTTTCAATCATCATTAATTTCTTTAATCATGTTTAATTAGTCTTAATGATAGTCATTATGCATTAATGACTTCTCTTTCTTCGGAAAATCATAACAATTCGAAACAAAGTCCGATTCACACGAAACAAATTTCGTTGGTTTTCTCTTAACGAGCCGGATCTTATTATATAGGATCCGAGATATGCCAAGTTCAAGGTTTTACAATTATAACAACCTTAAAGGAAGTCTCGTCCTCGAGACTAGAAATGCAGGCATAACAACCTTAAAGAGAATGAACGTCATGTCATTTAAAATGAACATATACATAATACATAATGTTATCATTCAAACAAGTACGGGTATTTCTCTCTCATTTCTGCCTCAGGTTCCCATGTGGCTTCTTCAAACTCTTGGTTTCGCCATAATACTTTAACTAGAGGCACCTCTTTGTTTCTCAACTTCTTGATATCCCTTTCAAGTATTTGCACAGGTATCTCTTGCTATGTCAAGTCTGGCTCAACATGTAAATCATCATAACTTATCTTATGCTCTGGATCCCTAATGTACTTTCTCAGATTTGATACATAAAATACATCATGTATTGTCGAATGATGTGAATGAAGTGCAAGTCTATAGGCAACTTTTCCAATCCGTTGAATAATTTCAAAGGGACCCACGAACCTGGGTGCTAACTTCCCACGCAAGCCAAACCTCTGAACACCCTTCATAGGTGATACTTTGAGAAATACAAATTCACCTACCTCAAATTAAAGGTCTCTTCGCCTGGTATCACTATAACTTTTCTGGCGACTCTGGGCAGTTAATAGTCTTTTTCTAGCAAGTTCTACAGCTTCCCGTGTCTCCTGAAGTCTATCTGAATCATAAAGGTTCTTTATTCCGACCTCTTGCCAACACAAAGGAGTAGTACACCTTCGTCCATATAGTGCTTCAAATGGTGTCATGCCAATACTTGTATGGTAACTATTATTGTAGGTGAATTCTACAAGAGGCAAATGTTTAATCCACGATCCCTTCCATTCTAAGGCACATGCTCGTAGCATATCCTCTAGTGTTTGAATCGTACGTTCTGACTGACCATCTGTTTGTGGATGATATGCTGTACTCAAGCATAGTTGTGTACCTAAAGCTTTCATGAAGTTCTCCCAATAGTGTGAGGTGAATCATGAATCTCGATCAGAAACTACTTCCTTCGGGATACCATGGAGGCGAATCACATGTATAATATATAACTCAACCAGCTGGTCTGGAGTGAAAGATAAGCTTATCGGAATGAAGTGTGCTACCTTTGTCAGACGATCTATTATAACCCAGATACTATCTTTACTACCAGTCGTCTGAGGTAAGCCAGTAACGAAATCCATGGAAATGCTTTCCCATTTCCATTCAAGTATAGGGAGGGGTTGCAATAATCCTGGTGGCTTTTGATGTGAAGCCTTTACTTGCTGGCAAGTGAAACATGAATTCACAAACTCAGCAACATCTTTCTTCATTCCCGACCACCAAAAGTATGAATGAAGATCCTTATACATCTTCGTAATTCCTGGATGAATAGATAATCTAGAACAATGAGCTTCATGTAAAATATCTTTCCTCAATTCAGGTATGTCTGGTACACAAGCTCTGTGATGGTTATATAGTAACCCATCTTGTATCTGGAATCCCTCTATCTCATTCTTCTCAAGTTGTTGTTTCAAGTCTTTAAGGACTGGATCATCCTCCTGTCCTTTCTTTATTTTATCCCATATCTCTGGTTTGTATCGATGAGGAATAGTTATAGTATCAACACTACTATCAAATGGTTTCCATTCGCTTAACGTTGATAGTAAACCCCAGAAGTGGATAGCACTCACTAACCCGGGTGAATAAGTTCTTCTGCTAAGTGCATCTGCTACGACGTTCCCCTTACCAGGGCGGTAAAAGATAGTGCAATCATAATCTTTCAACAACTCTAGCCACCGTCTCTGTCTCATATTGAGCTCCTTTTGATCAAACAGATATTTCAAGCTTTTATGATCGGTGAAGATTTCAAAAGTAATACCATACAGGTAGTGTCTCCATATCTTTAAAGCGAAAACTACGGCAGCTAATTCAAGGTCATGTGTTGGGTAGTTCTTCTCATGTGTGCTTATGCAACTACCTTACCATGTTGCATAAGAACCGCCCCAAGTCCTTCTTTAGATGCATCAGTGTACACTGTAAACTCTTCACTCCCGGAGGGTAGAGTAAGGATGGGTGCAGATGTTAGGCATTCTTTCAGTGTCTGAAAACTAACTTCACATGTATCAGACCATAAGAATGGGACCTCCTTTTGAGTTAGTCTAGTCATTGGCAATGCTATCCGTGAAAAGTCCTTCACGAATCTTCTATAATATCCAGCTAAACCCAGAAAAGATCGTATTTCTGTGACAGGCTTTGGGCGTTCCCAACTCATCACCGCACTAACCTTTGTAGGATCAACTGATATACCTTCCCCAGAAATAACATGGCCTAAGAAAGATACTTCAGATAGCCAGAAGTCACATTTTCTATATTTAGCATACAGTTTGTTCTTCCTTAAAGTTTCAAGTGCCTTCCTGAGATGATGTTCATGCATATACTTATCCTTTGAGTAAATAAGCACATCATCAATAAAGACTACTAAAAAGTGATCTAAGAACTCCTTGAATACTCTATTCATGAGATCCATGAAG
Source organism: Ottelia alismoides (assembly GCA_037367405.1). Taxonomy (NCBI): domain Eukaryota; kingdom Viridiplantae; phylum Streptophyta; class Magnoliopsida; order Alismatales; family Hydrocharitaceae; genus Ottelia; species Ottelia alismoides. The sequence goes on from JAZKJV010006671.1 coordinate 120,593, forward strand.
GCTGCTGGGGTATTTGTTAGTCCAAAAGGCATAACTAAGAATTCATAATGCCCGTATCTAGTTCGAAAAGCTGTCTTGGGAATATCTATATCTTTAATTTTCAACTGATGGTATCCAGATCTTAAATCAATCTTGGAATACACAGTTGAACCTTGTAACTGATCAAAGAGATCATCTATTCTTGGCAGAGGATACTTGTTCTTTATTGTCCTCTTGTTTAGTTGTCTATAGTCAATGCACAACCGCATCGACCCATCCTTTTTCCTAACAAATAAGACGGTGCACCCCATGGTGAAGTACTAGGACGAATGAATCCTTTATATAACAGTTCTTGCAATTGTACCTTTAACTCTCGTAACTCAGCTGGTGCCATTCTATACGGAGGGATAGAGATAGGCTGAGTATCAGGTATGAGAGAGATTTCAAATTCAATCTCTCGCTCAGGTGGTAATCCAAGTAGTTCCTCTGTAAATACATCAGTAAACTCGCACACTATAAGCACATTTTCTATCATTATTTCTGACCCTGATGTAGTGCATACATAAGCTAAATAACCTTGGCACCCTTGCTCTAACAAATGTTGTGCCTTCAATGTAGAGATATATTTGATATTATCATTGGATGTCTTTCCAATGAACTGGAACTCTATCGAGTTAGGAAGGTGGAATGTTACTGTCTTCTGGAAACAGTCAAGACATGCATGATGCCTTTCTAATCAATCCATTCCTAGTATAAGATTAAAGTCCTCCATTTCGATTAGTAGTAGTGAAACAGGTAACTGATGTCCTGCTATCAGTATTATACAATTATCCAGGATTTCTCGGATTATAAATACTTGTCCTCCTGGTCCCTTGATCAGATAGGACTGTTGTACTTCTACTCGTATCTTACCCAAAGTGGGTACTAACCATCGAGCAATAAATGAATGTGAAGCACCAGAATCAAATAAGGCATGTACTGAAAAGCCATGAATAGTAACGGTACCTCGTACGACTGTGCCTGAATTGTAGGCTTGTTCTTCAGTAATTGCATTGAGCTGGCCGTTAGGAATAGGCAAGCTAGAACCCGCAACACTTTGTGGTGGTTGTTGTGTAGGAGACGCTCCTTGTGAGCCTCGACCTCTACCATGTCTTCCTCCATGTGTTGCTCCATTGCTCGAGGTGGATGTTATACTGTTAATTGGGGTTGATTTAAACCCTGAACCTCTCAACTTCGGACAATCTTTCTTGATGTGGCCTTCCTGATGACAGTAAAAACACACACATGCTCATGTTTGAGCTGAAGATCCAGCCACAGAGGTGCTAGCTCCTGCTGCTGAGTCACGAGGATATAGTGGAGGTCTAGAGAAACCCCTTCTTCCTGATAATTCCTGACCCAAGGTCTGTGGTGAGCTTATATTGAAACCGGCTGGATGATAGCGACGATCTCTACGATTATAATGTGCCTTGCTTTTGGATGGTCCACCATTAAAGTGGAAATTTCTTCTTTGGCGGTTTTCATCCCTCTCCATCTCAATACGAGAGGCGATGTCCATTGCTTCATCTACGGTTGTGGCTCTAAAACCAGCAAGCTTTTCTCGTAGATCTCCCTAAAGACCGCTAACAAATTTGGTAAGACACTCTTGTGGTGAAGCTTCTAGAGCTGGTGAGTACCGTAGTAGCTCAGTAATGTGGATATGATAATCTCGTACAATCTTAGAACCCTGATTCAGAGAAGACAACTCTCTCCTCTTTAATTCTTCCCAATGAGAGGGACAGAAATGAGCTCGGAACCTCTCTTCGAAGATATCCCATGGAACAGGGTCTGCTAACTTCTTGGAAATTGCTCTCCACCATCGTCTTGCATAGTCTGCTAAGGAGTAATCAGCAAAGTGCACCCAAGTATCTGCTGGTGCGTGTATTATTCTCAACATCCTACTGACGTCATCAAGCCATAATTCAGCCTCGGCAGGTGTCTCTACACCTTTGAATCAAGGGATTTTTCCCTTTCGGTAATTATCTAGTAATGTTTGGTGTCTAAGGAGGGCCTTCTCCATTGCTCCTTCAGTTGGGGTAGGAGCAGACTCAGTTGAAGGATGGTAACTAGATTCTTCCTCAGAAAGATGGACAGAACCTTCAATCCTAGCATCCGCAGGCTTAGATACCTCGAGTCTCTCAGCTTGTGCATTGAGCCTCTCCTCCAATGCTTGTTTCCTTTGCCCCATGTCTTGGAGCATTGCCATCATAGCCGCTAATTGTCTAGACATGTCTTGGTCTGCCATGATCCTGGGATGGGACAAGGTCAAAGGTCAGATCCTATATGTCTTACCATGATGTACATAAGGGACAATGACTTGTGAATGGTACTACAGTCATTTATTAAGATCAAAGGATCTTAATACAACCTTAGTTTCTGAATACCGCTCATAGTTATTAATTACTAAATAAATTACTGGACTAACCAAGCTCTGATACCAATCTGTCGCGACCCCGTTTCCCAGGCCGTCGGATCCTCCCATATCCGGATCTGGTTACTCAGCAATAATTTATTCAGCAATCACAACTAACATTTAGAAATATACTGCAAATAAAAATACTCGGAAGAAAGTATTTCAACACTTTTCCATTCACAAAATAAAGTTCAGATGATACACTGTCCCACTATAACCATTACATGTACATCAGCTTGAAAGGAAAATATACAAAAGATTACTAACTACCTTAAAGAGTAAAGCTACTGTGGCTGGCTGGATGTCTAGTATGTAAGCCGAATGGATTTTTAAAGTCCTTGCGATGGCTCACCGATACCTGTTGGGTTTTCCATAAGTCATAGGATAAAAATTAGCGAATGCTAAGTAACGAAGAAGAGAAAAGCAAACAAATTGTGTAATTTTTCAAAACTTGATATCACAAAAATTTCATTCCTTTTCATTAATTTAAGTCCTATTCCTTTCTATTCCACATCAGGGATTAGTCCAGGGGAACCCCACTATTCTTGGGCTCCGAAGCTGTGGACGCTTCGGGATTGGAGATTGTGTTGATCTTGGTAAGCTTATGCAGCCGCACGTCGCCTCAACCAATCCTCCAATACTACCCTGACAATTTCCTTTTCTTTTATTAAACAGGGTCTCAACCCTCAGCCTGGAAAAACAAAAGAGCACACCGTCCTCGAGGACTCAGTTGCTTAAAACCTCAGGCTAACATTTAATCATATAACCTAGCGGCTTTAAATACATGTTATCGTGACCCAGCCGCTATTGAACCACCCGTGCCTCCACATGGCTTGACCACATCTTCTGTCGTTCCAACCTGAATATATTGGCTCCCGGTACCACGCATTGCAAAACATTCAATTTGTGCGCACTTATCATATCAGGGCAACCGTGTACCACCTAGGTAGGGAAACGCCAATACGGCTTCCTTCCGACAACCTACAGGTTGCATGCCCGACCTATAGTACTACTCCCAATCATCCTTATCGTGACACATGATCCTTTTCAGGATCCAACTCAAATCACACCAATTCACATGATGTAATTCTTTCGTTAAGTCTTTGATTTGCATAAACCGCAATACTTAGTATCGAGTCACATATATATTATTCATAACCATATGTATACTCCTATTTATGCCTATTTTAACTCCCAAACCCTAACTTTCAGAGCCAACGCATCAATTTGATGCGTAAATCTTATTTTAGTGGTAATCACAAAGGAATTCTTCAGACTTTTTCAAAAATAACCAAAATTAGGGTTCTTCGTAGCAAGGACACAAAATCAAGAATTTTAATAATTTCGTATGAAAACCCAACAGAAAAAGGAAGTATTTCATTACCTAATCGAGCTCTCTCGTGTATGCAAGGCTTTATCGAGCTTCGTTTTAGAAAGGCTGATTTGAGGCTCCTGAAAAGATCGAATTTCATTTTTCGTATCAAAACGCTAAGAACATGTTAAGAACGTGAAGAACGAACAAAGAACACGAAGAACACGAAGAACGTCAAGAATATATTTTCTCTTAAAATTTCGGCAGAGTTTCCCCTTATATCGGGACATATTTCTCGAAAAATTTCGGCAGAGTTTCCCCTTATATCGGGACATATTTCTCGGAAAATTTCGGCAGAATTTCTCCTTATATCGGGATATATTTCAAAATAAAAATGAAAAGAGTTTCCTCTATAAAATCAATCGAGAGGAAAATAACAAAGAAACTGAAAGAATATACTCAACAAAAAGAGATGAAGAACCGGTAGACACCACACATCTTAGGTGAGTGAACGTGTAACGAATCACAGGGTCACTGACGTGCATAGCCGCCCGCACCTAAGTAGGGTATTACACAGATTTCTCCATCAAAATAACTATAAAAGCATAATACGAAGAATAGAAACATAAACGATGGAGAATCGGTAGACACCACGCGTCTTAGATGAGTGAACGTGTGACGAATCACAGGGTTACTGACGTGCATAGCCGCCCGCACCTAAGTAGGGTGTTACACAGATTTCTCCTCGAACCACAACAGGAAAACGAATCGGAAAGAAAGATGAATCAAGAACAAACTTGGAAGAACAAGAGTATGAATTGAAAGCCTAGCTTACGAAGCTACTAAGAGAGGATCATACCTTTCTCCTCCTCGTTCTCCCGGCAGCGCTTCGCTAGCGCTCCTCCCTCGCCTCCCACTCCTCCTCCCAACCTCTCGACCCTAGACCTTGGGGTGGTGGTGGTAGTGGAAGTTGTAGAGAATGAATGGGTAGGGGGGTCTATTTATAGGCCCCAGAAAACCACTAACCATGGTTAGAAAACCATGGTTTAGACCTTAACCATGGTTTAGCGGCCCATGGTTTTGGCCCATGGTTCTAGCCAAAACTTATCCCAAACTTGGAGCTTAAGTTAGAACATTCTAGAGGATTCTAGATTCGCTAATGACGCTTAATTAACACTAATCGTGATTAACTTTCACTAATCACGATTTAACTTTCGCGGCTTACGCTTATCTTTTGTTAACTATTGATTAGTGTTTACTAATGATCATTAGCAGCTTTCAATCGTCATTAATTTCTTTAATCATGTTTAATTAGTCTTAATGATAGTCATTATGCATTAATGACTTCTCTTTCTTCGGAAAATCATAACAATTCGAAACGAAGTCCGATTCACATGAAACAAATTTCGTTGGTTTTCTCTTGACGAGCCGGATCTTATTATATAGGATCCGAGATATGCCAAGTTCAAGGTTTTACATTATGTGAATATGATTCACATAATAACTAACGCTTATGTGAATTGGATCCATATTCTTCATTAAACAAGTGTAATTTATTTGGACTAATGAATTGCATTAATTAATTGAGAGGGAAATTTGGTAATTGACCCAAAGAGATTAATGGTAGTTCTCCTCATATGATAATTATAGAATTATCATGAGATAATTAGTGAACTACCTCAAATGATAATTCAAGAACTATCAAAGTGATAATTGGCAATTATCAAGAAAGATAACTCCAAAATTATAATAGACTAAGTCCAAACATGAAGTAATATTGAACTACTTTTTAGTAGAGGAAAATACCCACCATTATCTCCTATGACTGCCCACCTTATGGCTATAAAAAGGAGGCTTGGTCTCATTCATTCAATTCAACTCGAAGCTATCTAGACTTTCCTAGAGAAGAAGAGAAGAGAAAAATCTCTCATCATAATGGCTTATGGAATGTCTATCCCTATCCTTTCCATAGCGGTCATCCACCATATTGTGTTCCTCACCTTATCAGTCTTCCGGACTGCACGAGGAACCTTCTTTCCTTCGGTAGTTCATGCACATTAAGAAGAGAATGCTTTCATGAGATGAAATCGGGGACCCGATGTTAATAGCTAATTTCCGTCTCTTAATTATGTCATCTTGGTGTAGTTGGGAATTCAATGATTAATCAGAACCAACCGCAGAAAGATCTCTGTGAAGACGTGTGGTTGGTGTTTTATTTGTTTTACGTAAGCAATCCCCATGATCGTCGTAAAGAGTCAGTTGAGTTTGGTTATATCTAGGGTTAATTAATTGATTTGATCAACTTCTAACTCGATTAAGTGGACTTGGTGAAAGCATGAATTTTTATCAATTTTCATGCAAGTAAATATGCAACAAAATGAGTGGAATGCAAATAAAATTAAATGCACACAAACATGTATACGACCCTCTTAAAATTCTTGCTTAATCTGAAGCTAACATGTTAATGGAATTAATCTCCACTTAAAGATAAGTTTAAGCTCCAAATTCCATCTATAAAAACTGTGCTCCAAAACTTAATCTCCCGACTCAATTAATTCACTAAGGCACTCAAATGAGGGAATTAAATCCTTCTAAATATATAATTAATCCTAAAATAAGAATTTAGGTGAATCAAGCTTTCCAATGCATATTTATTTGCTAAAATTGGATAGACATGCAATTTATGGCAAAAAAGAAAAGTAATGCAAGTTAAGCAACCTATCTAATTAATACTTGTCATATATAGCATACCTTATGTCATTCTGTAGAGAATTAAACTACCTTTAAAACAAGATCAATTTCATACAAATTAGAAGTAAGATGCTCAAGATATTTACAACAATGTCTAGGGGCATAAATGTAAGAAAAACACATATTAAACTAATTATAAACTAATAAATCAACACAGCAGAGGCTTATCTACAATTAAAATAACCATGGGGAGGGGACCTAATGTCTAATTTCTCCTCAAACGACTCCTTTTTGCAATAAATGGAAGGTGGAGAGGCTAAAGCCTAATTCACCTAGCCAGGGCCATGTGTTCAGCATTGAGGTGGTACTTGGATGCAATATCTAGGATTCGATGGGTGGTCATTGTAAATAGCCCATCCGCATGACATATTCATGTGATGGACCACGGTCTGGGCGAGGCTCGGTGTGGGCACTCCACGTAGCTGTAGCGAGGTGGCTCGAGCAAGCCTCGGTGATCTCAAGCCCGATGGACTGTCGAAGAGGCTCGGATGTGATCCAGAACTGTCAGATGGAGATAATCTTACGGTCCAGATCTCAATAGAAGCAGACGACTGTGATGGATGCCTACAAGTGGTCATACAGTTGGGGGAATCATCTAGGGGCTCTTGTGGACTGTTGGATGAGGATGAAGCCCTCGATCCAATGGTAGTTTTATCTCCTTCCTCCTCTTCCTACAATGACGTGTAAGCTGATCTCCAGCTAGTTCCTGAACGCTCCTCCAAGGTCGGCGCTAGTGCATGACGATGCTTTGAGCTCCTACAGGCGAGGGCGAAGATGTTGGTGACTTGAGAGAGGTGTTGTAGGGCTAAAAGGAGGGCGGCAGTACGAGCTCGTGGAGGTAGAAGATGCGTACGGAAGTTGCCTCACTCCTTCTGACTAGTGAACAATGTAGGTACTTGTAGGGGCCAATGACAAAAAGCTATGAGAAAGGGAGTTAAATGGAGGGACTAATCAAGGTGATCAAAGTGGGGGCCTAATGGGTCCTCCTCTTATGTAAACAAGAAGAGGAACGAGGTAGGGAGAGGTCTAGAGAAGGGGAGCGTAATGTCAGGAGTGAAGATGAAGATCCCGAAGAGCCGAAGAAGGTGATGGAGTGTGTAGTTGGATCATAGAGTGAGATGAGTGTGTAAATAAAACGTGCAAAATCGGAAAGGGGGTGAGGTTGGGTATACTTGAATGGAGATGGAGTGGATGTACGGACTAGGGAGCAAGTTGGGTGATGAATAACCATTGATCTACCTTTATTATTCCATTTTGTATTTAAATCTCTATCAAAATACATGTAAATATAGACAAATTGTACAAATTAACATTCATTATTTGTCTATAAATACTGTCTAAATATATATTTTTAAATAAAAAACAAAATAATAAAGAAAAGAAAAGGAAAATAAATGAATTATCAAAGATATTGAATGAACCTAAACCCTGAGACCAAGTCAATATTGACTTGATCGACAAGGAATAAAGTAGCGGGAGATAAGGGTCTATATTGTATATAGAACCCTAATTCTATAATATTCAAAATACCCATTTTACTCTATTTTATTCTTCATAGTATGAACATCAAATAATAAATCTACATGAAACTTGTACAGAAAAACATAAAAAAATAAAAATAATTCTCAAGAAAAATTATAATTGTGCAACTGGGATACACAGATTATAAAAGTCGCAGATCGAACTTCACATATTAATATCTTCTCCATACAAGCTCAAAATTCATCAACCTCACCTCCAATGTAGTTAAAATTAAATTATATATCTAATGAAGGTGGTTTCATTTAAAAAGGAGTTAAGATGCAAAAGTCGACTTTTTGGGATCCTATTGTACTATATACATGTATATTTTATTCATATATTTAATTATTTAAAATTTTACACTTATTATAATTTTAAATAATTGTATACATTATTTGAAATATATTAATAATATAAACATAATAAAACAATTAAAAATATATTAAAATAAATAATAGAATAATATAAGTATACTATACCTATAATATATATAGCTCTATTTATTTAATTATGTAAATAAAATAATAAAAATAAAATAAAAATATGTAAATATGTATTTAAATATATTATAAACATATAAAATATGTACATAAAATAATACAAATTTAAAATACAAAATAAAAATAAAATAACCTAGAATATAGGTAAATATACCTATGTATATACTTGCAAAATTAACACCTATTAAATAAGATCATAAAAATAAATAAAAATACCCATAAAATAGTACATAAATCATAAACATTTTTCATGTATTTAGTTTTAATTAATAAATTCATATAATATTTATTATTGGATTAATAAATGCCTTTGTACATGTTTTTTCCTGATTGGTTCACGTGGACTAATCAGAGCCCAGCAACATTTGACCTCAAGTCACCTGTCTTACCTTCCTCAGACTTCTGTCAGAAGTCATGAGGGACCCTTCTTCTCCCATTTCTACACCATCTCCCTTACCTTCTTCCACCTCGAGCTCCTCACACCTCTAAATATTCCACTACCCTCTTGTTCACCCATCACCTAGACTCCACCAACCACTGTCGACCTACATGCAAACCACCACCCAAAGTCATCTGATACCTCTTCCTATAAATAAAACCTCTGACTTCATTTTTGAGTTTCGATCCCTCTCTCTCTCTCCATTGTAACCCCAAAGGGAGCTTCCTAGAGTTGGTTCTTGGTGACAGTAAGATCCCCTAACTTCCTAGACGTGGATAAAGTGGTGAAAGAGGAGGTCAAGCCATCGTCAGAACCTACCTCAGGTGAGGTTCCCATATGCTCCAGGTACTCATGTTAAACTGATAGTGTATTACTTTAATTAGGTTTTCGTTCCTGCATTTCCATTACACATGTTATTTGGTAATTAGTGGTAGATTTAGCTGTGATTCCAATTACTTTCGTTCGTCGGTGCTTAGATCTCCGACGACCATATCATTGTGAACCTACTTTGTTCTGACCGCATCCACCCCTCATCTCATTCCTCATCATCAACTTAATGATAACGACCCATCAATCCACCCTTATCCTGCGTAGATCATCGAATCAAAGCTTTCTCTCTGCTGTTCTCCTGAGCTTCTCTGCCTATTGCATTCCATCCACTACAAGTTTCAATATCAGGTCGAGAGCCTCGCTCTCGAGCCCTAGAATCTTTTTATGCAACCCCGAGACTCAGACAAGCCACTTGGTGTGGAATCGAAGCATGAAGATTAGTTCGAGGTGGTTGTATACGTAGGATATCTCTAGGTCCCCATAGTTGGGACCCGGATCCCATTAAGGTTCCCTGCAGGTGCGAATGTACTCCAGGAAGATGTGGAGCTGCTCAACGTCGAAGAAGACCACCTGAGGCATGAGGAATCGAAAATCAAATGTCAGGGAAGAATATGTTCTTCCTCATTCTTGCAAGCCCTTCCAAAGCCACCGGATGAAGCTTTCGACCCAGATCTAATCCGGGTCGTCGTTGATTGGAATCGAAATGATGTGTGCTTCTCAATCGTTGATCAACTTAAGTGGCGCCTACGTGGAGCACTCACATCTATTGGATGGCACATCTCTAGGGTAATTTTCTCGAAGACCCCTCTGCTTTTTGTATTTTATAATTAGTCTTGTAACTATTAAATATAGTGTAAACTTTTATATAAATTTCAAGCACTGAGGCTGACCTTTCCATCAGATCATTGTCAGAGGAGGGCCAATCCTGCCAATCATTTCCAATAAGCCAATCAATAGAGGAATTAAGTACTCACCTCGGTAAGGACATGAACTTTCTTGTATTTGTTAAATGGTCCTCTCGCCTCACGTATAGGGGCATGTGAGTCCATTTTAATATTGTGCATGTACCCTTGAACTTCTAAGACTTGTTATTAAATAGATTAAATGTTTTATAAATTACAAATAGGTCCATACTAGTTCAATATTTTATTTTTGTGAATATTTATCTTTATAAATATTTTTTATTTCTAAAAAAGTAGTAGGAAAATTACGCTAAGCGCTTGGTAGCATGTTTATTCATGCCTAATTTTCTTTTGGTATTTTACATTATTTTCTTATCTATTAAAAATATGAAAACACGTATTTTTGTTCCGGATAATTATTAAAACCCATAAAAATTGGAAAAATAATTCTAATTTTTTTTAAAAAATATTAACTATATTAATATATTATCAACCGCATATCCAAAATTAATTAAAAATTACACAATATAAAACCTATAATTCACAAAACCATAAAAATCTTATAAAAATTAATAAATTTTTTTGAAAAATTCACAAAGTATATGCCTTTGTTTCTGAATTTTCTATATATATTATATACCATATAGTAAAAATAGTTATAGGTTAATTTTAGACTTATTTATACATATCAAACCTAAAAAAGTTTGGATATTTATTCCGTACACTATTTTGATATATTTAATACTTTAAACTAAATAAAATTAGTAAAAAAATCTATAAAAAATTACAAAAATAGAGAAAAATATAAAAAAACACAAAAAAATATTTTATTTCACGTATTTTGAGTAAATTAGTGTAAAATTAAAAATATAAACCTTATATATATTATATAATATGTATTACTTATATAATATATAATATAATAATAATATATTATTTTAGGAATAAAAAAGTAAAATTTTGTAAAATTAAAAAGAAAAAATAAATTATAAAACAATTAAAAATCCATAAAAATTTAATATAATTAAAACCCCTCATAAAAAAGGGAAAAACTAAAAAATACAAAATAATAATTATTAATTATCAATAATTAATTAATAATGAAATCTATCCACCGTTTGCATTCTGTGGTTCATCACCCTACTACTTATCCTATACACACATTTTGTAGAGTTAAATAAAATAAATTTTAACTCTACCTTACATTTATTGCAAAACTATATTGTGGGTTAATTATTGATTGATCGATTGGATCGAGTACCGCACGCTAGAGAGTGGTCGATACAATGATTGTTGAATTTGACTTGTCGGAAAATGTAGGCCTTCCAGACCGGACCCTGGTACCTCCGGTTCAGTCGATCACATCACTGGGTGGCTCCTTGGGTCTTTGCTTGACAACGGCGGCATGAAGCTCGTCCAACTACATATGAGGTGGAGCTGCAATGGTAGTGGTGCACCACCGGATCTCAGTGACGAGAGGAGGTGTTGTCGCTCGACCTAACCTCGCTCGTATGTCACAGGAGGATGAAGGGGGTTCTCTCCCTTTCTCATGCATAAAAGTGGATGGTGAGGGAAGGTGGCTGTGGAGGTGAGTAATTGCGTGGAGGGGAGGTTTGTAAGGCATGGAGACGAGTGTGCATGCATGGCGAGCCCATGTGAGGTGGTTGGCTTGAGAGAGGAGTAAGTAGTGCATCGTCTGGTATTGAACCGAAGAGGAGATGACATGTCATGCCCTCGGGACCCAAATACTTGGCATTCCAATCCATGCTATGCAATCCCATATTCAAAGCACACAAATTATGCCATAACCATATCATAAAAGTCAGTAGAAAGTGCAGTAAATATTTTTCATTATCATTTACATATGCATTCATCATGCAACCATATCCACAAAAAACTACATAGATGTATCATTGTAATGTCCATACACATATGATATACATCTCTCAAAAAGGAGTACAAGTAACGACAGTAGCAAAAACTACGAAAGTACACATACCCAAAAGTAACTAAGCAAACTCCAGAAGAACTTAACCAAACTAGCAAGCCGCACACCACTGCATTTGTTCTTGAGAACCTACCAGATTCATGAAAGTGGGTACATCATAAGCAAAGTTGCCCAGTGTGGTGCTAAACAACTAAGCAAGAAAGAACTAAAAGCTAGAAAGTGTATAAAAGTCTGTAACTTGTAAACCCAAACCACACACAAAACTGACTAGTAAAACCTAGATCCTCGATCCTTAACCTTATCCTTGTTATACGACATCTCGGATAATATGTGATCTCGATTCATGTGGAACCTCGCACTATAACTCTAAAGCATTGTATCCTTAGGGGTGGGGGTGCCTCCGTAAGCATGCAATGAAGTATATCATCCTAACTAAGTTCCCACCACGTCCACTAGCTGCCTTTGATTCAACCGTGTAATTTCATACTATACTGTGTGCTAAACCAATCCTCATACTTTACCATGAGCCAAGTCAAACCCCATACTTTATTGTGTGTCAACCCTCACCGTTTGTAATTGACCCCTGTAAAGTCTAGTCTTGAAACCATCCTGAACTGTCTCGTTTAGGTATACTACAACTCCCAAAACTCTTCACTTAAAGCTTCCATCCAGAATATCAATCAATGTGCCCTACACTAACCAGAATACGAGTATCAATGTTAAGTGAAAGAAGCGAAGAATATAAACAAACATGACTAGTTGACAACTCACATTTGTAAACCGAGTCTGACATTGGGCAAAAGGGCACACCGGTGTACCGAATAGTATGTCCTCGACCAACGACTTGCCGAGATCGCGGTCTAAGCTTCCAACTGAGGCCCCAAGGGTGCATGCCCCTCACTTGACAATGCTACTCCAAGCTACCCCAATGCCACTGAATGTCAGACATGGTGGCATGAAACTAGAGCTACAATGGAGAATCAATTATCGGTCCTAAGAGCCCATCTCAAATCTAAATGTGTATGTACGATGCTCAAGCTCATCCTCATCAGGCCTTACCGAATCCATTAACATCCTTTATTCTCAATTTAGGATTAAACCATATTCATTTCACTTGATTATCACTTTATTGTTATTACCCAATCATTTTATATAGGGATTTTTACCCAGCAGACTCTATAAATGTTTTAAAATTCCTCTACGACCTTTTGCATAACGTAATTACCCCATCGACCCTGTAAATTACCCCAAGAACCCCCACAGGCTTAAAATATATTACCTAGAGGGTTCATAGGATAAGCGTTGACAAGTTTATGGGGTTGAGAGGGGAATTAGATTGTTTCAAAGGTCATGGAGGTGATTGGCAAAGTTTATAGGGTATGCCGGGTACAAATCCCTTATATGTATTAATGTCCTATATGGTATACACCATTTTCATAATCAAATTTCATAAATTTTAAGGTCCAAATGGGTTTGCAGTTTCAGATTGATCGATCATTCAACTTTAGTGGTCGATCTGTAACGATCGATCATAAGGTTAGCATGATCTATCATTTGGACCAAATGATTAATCAACTAATTGGCATGATCCATCAAGCATGATCGATTATATAAAAATTATGATCGATCATACCTGGACAGTGGTCAGAATCGTTTCGGCAATGTCCCACGAAAATGCTCTGATCGACGATCCAACTTCACCATTGTGATCTTGCTAACACCCACATCACAAATACATGCTTGGATCACACATCCAGGCCATAGATTGGCCGAAAAATCTGAAAATGTGATGTGATAAGTTACCCATTGCGTTCAAAACTGTGATGAAATGCGATAAAAACTCTGGCAATGGATATCTCATAAGCCCCACAACCCATCAATATAAAAATCCCGGGAATCTAGTAGCAAACTGAGGTTAAAACCATACCTCGGGGTTCATCTCCTATGACACTCCCTCATCCGGAGTGTTTTCTCCATGATGTTTAGCATGAATTCATGACCTCCATGCAACTCCCCACGCTGAGACCTTCATGTCGGTGCCCTCAAATACTTGATCGACCGTGAAAAATCTCTCTATTAGCGGAGCTACAGTGAAGGGTGGCGGAGCTCCAACGAAGGGTGGCAAAGCTCTGGCAAGGGAAAGTGGTCTTGTTAGCTAGACCACTTGGGTGCACCTCCTTATATAGGATCGGGCCTAATCAGATTCGAATCCGAGTTCGAAAACTATAAACATTTCATATTTTCCTTGTAACTTTTTCATATGGACTCTGATTTTGATGTTCTTGGTCTCATTGGAAAGGTCTCGACGAATACTATGAGATAGAATGACCATTTGTCATTTGAACTCTAGATCAGGTCTGGAACGTAGAATTGGTGATTTCCTACATTTAGAGGTCTTACCCGACACACGGGTGCAGCGATAGAATGGTGTGGAGGGTAAAATATTGAACTTTGTCATCTCTCGGATCTTGTATCATAATACCCGTCTCATCAAGAGGAAACCAATGGAATTTTTTTCGTGTGAATTGGACTTTATTTCGAATCATTATGATTTTCTGAAGAAAGAGGAGGCTTGAAACATCATTAACCCTAATGACCATCATTAAGACTAGCTAATCATGATTAAGAGACTAATAATGAAGGATCACTAATCATTAGAGAACACTAATCATGGATATTAAAGATAATCGTAATTAGCGAAAGTTAATAGTGATTAGTGAAAGTTAATAATGATTAGTGCTAATTAAGCATCATTAGTGAATCAAGAAGCTTCTGGAAGGTTCTAACTTAAGCCCTAAGTTTTGAGATAAGCCTTACCAAAAACCATAGGCCACTAACCGTAGTTAAGGGTAAACCATGGTTTACTAATAAGATTAGCAACTTTTTGAAACCTATAAATAGCCCCCTACTCATTCATTCTCTATGATTTCCACTACCATCACTACCTCGAGGGCTAGGGTCGAGAGGTAGGGAGGAGGGAGAGGGGAGGCGGGGAAAGAGAGCTAGCAAAGCGCTGTTGGGAGGACGAAAAGGAGGGTGAGATCATCTCCTAGTTGGATTCATGTAGGAGGTAAGTAGCTCTAACATGAGCTAAGTCTTCGATTCATTTTCCTTTCTAATTCATTTTCAATTGTGGTTCGAGGAGAAATATGAGCATAGCCATGCTCGGGTGCAGGCGACTCAATTTTCAATGAGCATACGAGTTCTTTGTATGACTCACCCCCTTGATAAGATACTTGTCGATTATGTAGTTTTCATCAATTTTATAGTTGTTTTGATGGAGGAATCCGTGTAACGTCCTACTTAGGTGCGGGCGGGTAGGCCATCAGTGAACCCTGTGATTCATCACATGCTTCACTCACCTAAGACACGTGGTGACTACCGATTCTCCATCGCTTGCAGTTCTGTTATATTCTTTCTGTTTCGCTGTTGGTTTTTCTCTCAATGATTTTATATGAGAAACTTTATCGAAATTTTCATGGAAATATATCCCAATATAAGGGAAAACTCTGTCGAAATTTTCCAAGAAATATCATCCCTTATAAGGGGAATCTTTGCTAAAATTATGAGAGAAAATATATTCTTCGCCTTCTTCGTTCGTTCATTCTTCACCTTCTTGGCATGTTTTTATGTTCTCGAGATGAAAGTGAATTTCGATCATTTCAGAAGTCGTAGATCACCCTTTCTGAAAATGAATCACGATACAACATTGCATATGCAAGAGAGAGCTCAATTAGGTAATGAAATCCTACCTTTTTCTGTTGGATTTTCATATGAGATAATTAAAATTCCTAATTTTATGTTTTTTTCTACGAAGAACCCTAACCTGGCTATTCTTGATAAAATATGAAAATTTGCTTTGTGATTCCCACTAAAATAATGGTTAAGCATCGAATTGATGCAGTGACTTGGAAAGTTAGATTTTGGGAGTTAAAATAAGTATAAATATGA
Source organism: Ottelia alismoides (assembly GCA_037367405.1). Lineage (NCBI taxonomy): Eukaryota > Viridiplantae > Streptophyta > Magnoliopsida > Alismatales > Hydrocharitaceae > Ottelia > Ottelia alismoides. The sequence continues at coordinate 136,675 of JAZKJV010006671.1, forward strand.
TTATATATACATAGGAATTAATATGTATGTAAGACTATACTCAATGTTGATGAATAAGCAAATCGAAGGCTTAATGGAGGAAATACAACATGGGAATTGATGTGTATTGAAATAGATCCTCAAAAGGATTGCATGTTACGATAAGGATGACTGGGAGTAGAACTACATTTTGGGCATGAAACTTGTAGATTTGTCGAAAAGAACCTATATTGGTGAGGCCCTACCTAGATGATACATAGTTACCCTGTTATGATAAATGCGCACAAAATGAATGAATAGTTGCAATGTGTGGTATTGGATGTCAATATTTTCATGTTGAATGATGGGAGATGTGGTCGTGCCATGTTGAGGCACATGGTGGTATGTTAGCAGATGGGTTACGATAACACTTGAAATAAGCCGCTGGTAAAAATATTAAAGTGAAATTGGCACATAGTTTTAAGTAATCAGGTCTTCGAGGATGGTATACATCTGTAATGAACAAACGATAGGGACTAAGGACCCTGGATTACTAATAAAAGAGATATTGTCAAGGGTAGATTGGAGGATTGGTTAAGGCGACGGACGATAAGCTCATCAGTATCAATGTAATCCCCAATTCCGGAGTATCCATAGCTTCGAGGTTTGTGAAGGAGAGAGGACCAATCCCTGCCATGGATTAGAATGTATAGGACCTAAAATAAAAATGAAATAAAGGAACAATTGTATATTTGGCTTGCTGAACCTTTCAAATATCATGCCTAGTCTATGTTTCTTTTCTTTATTATTGAGCACTGGCTCATTTCTTTCTTATATTTTCTGAAAACCCAACATGCATCAGAGAATCATCCCACAGACAATAGCCATCCAATTAGTCACAATAGCATTACTCCATAAGGTAGTTGGTAATCATTTTGGTGCATTTTCTTTCCATCTAATGTACATGTAAATGGTTGTACTGGGACAATATCCCATGTAAACTTTATTTTATGAATGGAAAAGTGTAAAATGATTTCTTCTTAGTATTTTTAATTGAAATCTGTTTCTGAATGTTACTTGTGATTGTTGAATAAATTATTGCTGAGTAATCATATATAGATATGGGAGGATATGATGACCAAGAATCCAGGGTCATAATAGTTTTGTATTAGATCACGATTACTCAAGTAATTTATTCAGTAGTTGACAACTATGAGTAGTATTCAATAACTAAGGTTGTATTAAGATCCTTTGATCTTAATAATTGATTGCAGTACCATTCACAAGTCATTGTCCGTTATATAAGTCATGCTAAGACGTATAGGATCTAACCTTTGACCTTGATTCATCTTAGGATCATGGCAGACCAAGACGTGTTTAGGCAATTAACAACTATGATGGCAATGCTCCAAGAGATGGGGCAAAGGAAGAATTCATTACATGAGAGGCTCAATGCACAAGCTTAAAGACTTGAGGCATCCATACCTGTTGATGTTATGGTTGAAGGTTCCGTTCACCTTTACAAGGAATAATCTAGTTACCATCCTTACACTTAGCCTACTTATACTCAAGTTGAAGGATCAACGGAGAAGACCCTTCTTAGATACTAAAAATTACTTGATAATTAAAAAGGAAAGATTCCTCGATTCAAATGCATAGAGGCACCTACTGAGGCTGAATTATGTCTTGATTATGTTAGTAGGAATTTAAGGATAATTCATGCACCAGCAAACACTTGGGTGCACTTTGATGCTACTCTCTAGCAGACTATGCAAGACGATGGTGGAGAGCTATTTTGAAAAAATTACTAGATCCCGTCCCATGGGATACCTTTGAAGAAAGGTTTCAAGCTTACTTTTGTCCCCTCCCATTCGGAAGAATTAAAGAGGAGGAAGTTGGCTTCTCTAACCCAGAGCTCCAAGACTGTGCGAGATTAGCATATTCACTTCGCCGAGCTACTACGTTACTTTCCAACTTTAGAAGCTTCATCACAAGAGTGTCTTACCAAATTTGTTAGCGAGCTTTAGAGAGATCTTAGATAGAAGCTTATGAGTTTTAGAGCCACTACTATAGATGAAGCAATGGACATCGCTTCTCATTGAGATGGAAATGGATGAAAATCATTAAAGAAGAAGCTTCCACTTTAGTAGTGGACCATCTAAACACATGAAGAATTATAACTACATATACCATCGCTATCATCCAGTTGGTTCCAGTATAAGCTCGCCAAAGACCTTGGGCCAAGAATTACCAGGAAGAGGGGGTTTCTATAGACCTCCATTATATCCTCGTGACTCGACATCATAACCTAGTACCTATGTGATTAGGTCTTCAACTCAAACATGAACATGTGCATGTTATTATTGTCATCGAGAAGGCCACTTTAAAAAAAACTATCTACAGTTGAGAGGAATGGGGTTTAAGCCATCCCCAACTAATAATGTAGCATCTGTCCTAAGCAATGGAACAACACATGGAGGAAGAAAAGGTAGAGGTCATGGCTCACAAGGACCGTCTCCTACGCGTCAACTACCACAAAGGGTTGTAGGATCCGGCTTGCATATTCCTAATGGCAAGCTTAATGTAATCACTGAAGAACAAGCTTACAATTCAGGTACGGTTATACGAGGTACCGTTACTATCCATGGCCTTTCAGTACATGCTTTGTTTGATTATGGTGCTTCGCATTCATTCGTAGCTCGACGATTAGTACCCACTTTGGGTAAGATACTGGTAGAAGTACAATGGTCCTATCTGATTAAGGGACCTAGAGGACAAGTATTTATAATCTGAGAAATCCTAGAGAATTGTGTAGTACAAATAATAAGACACTAGCTACTTGTTTCCACATTACTTATTAAAATGGATAACTTTGATCTCGTCCTTGGGATAGACTGGTAAGAAAGGAATCATGCATGCCTTGATTGTTTCCAAAAGATAGTAACTTTTCACCTTCCTAACTCGATAGAGTTCCAATTCATTGGAAAAACATCCAATGAAGATGTCGAATACATCTCTACTTTGAAGGCACAACAATTGTTAGAGTAAGGGTGCCTGACGATTCGGAAAATACCCTATTTAATTCATCGTTTCTATGTTGTAGTTGGGCACTTACGAGTCAGTCAAAAATTAACTACACAAATAATTAATTTAATCAATTTAAGTAAGGAGTGGCAGTGTGTTTATTTAACCTAGGCAAGCCACATGGTCAACACCAAGAGGCAAAGGAACAACTTAGAGCTCAATTTATCCAATTAATGCATGATTTTTCGAGTATTTTTTTGGTATTTTTATGCAATTATTGATGAAAATGTAATTTTAGCAAAGTTTAAGGACTACAATGCAAATTTCTACCAAATAAGGTCCAAAAATCCAAAAAATTAGTAAGAATGTGAAAATATGAAAAATTAGACTATTGTGATTTTTTAGATTTTTCAGATGTAAAATGAATTTATTATGAATTAAAAATACAAACTATATGACTTCGAGTAATTTAATTTTAATAAATAGCAAACTTGAATATTTCTAGGAAATTAAATTATGCTAGATAGGACTATGTGAGAGGTATCCAAAACAACTTTGATTTCCTTAAAATACTAAGTGTATCGTTAAATAAAAATCAAATACTCAAATCACGACATAATTTATGTTAACCTAGATATACGTGCAAATGCAATGATTCTTGGGCATTGACAGATAACAACTAAATCTTCTTAATATGATTTTTTTAGCATTTTTTGAAGCATGGTTAAATTTAATAAGAATTACAGAGCAACCAGTGGGTAAAATATGTTGATTTTCACCAAATTAATTAATTTAAATCAAGCATATCTCACATAAATACCATTGAATAACCACAAGGTAGAGGATAATGTGAACTACACCATGTTATTTTTGGAAGAAAAAATGGATGATAAATGATAGTTCAAATGAAGACATAGAGTGAATGTTCTCAATGCAATACAAAAAATAAATAAAATAAAATAAATACAGCGAACAAGGATGAAATGGTAATTACTAAAACTCATAGGAGATTGGGCGGAAATACTCTGTGAGGCAGGTGTCGCGCACATGCTTCTGGATGGAGGGTCCTTTTTGTTATTTCTGGAACATGGAGGGGGCTGATGCAATTTTGCTTCTTGCTCACGTGCGTCGCACATGGTCGCTGATGGTGGGGACCTCCTTGGTAATTTTTGGAAGCACAGGGGATCATGTGCAATTTCACCCTCGATCGCATTCCTTTCACATGAGGTCAAGGGGTAGATGAGGGCGGACAACACATTGATTGAGGTGGACATGTGGATCAAGGCAGACAGAGGAAGCGTGAGGCTGGAGCGGAGGCACGTCAGCGTCGAGGCTTTGCGGTGGCGAACCAAGAATGAGCCAAGGAGGGGGAGATGGCCGATGAAGCTACTGCTGCTGCTTAGGGTCGGTGCAAGGAGTCGTGGGTAGCTGATGGCGATGGAGTCGGTGGCGAGTGGTGGATTTCGAGGTGCGAGGATGGCGAGTGGTGGGGAGTCGATGGTAAATGATGTCGTCGATGGAACTTGACGATGGAAGAGAAGGTGGCGGTAAACAACGAGGTGGGTGGATTGAGGAACAAGGGAAGTACAGAAGGAAGACAAAGAAGAAGAAGGGGAGAAAGAAGAATGAGAAGAGAAAAAGGGAATTACTTGGAGGTCGCCGGAGACATGGAGGAGTAGTGATCGCTCCGTTCTTCGCTCAAGAGCCTGGAGAGACTCGAGCTCTAGCAGCCACACAAGTAGGGTTGCAATGATGAGGGGTCCCTTATCGGATCTCGCCTAGAGAAGGGGAGTATCGCCGCTCGACGGTGGCCAACCGTAGTTGTCACCTACGGTCATCTGGAACCCTCTCTCCTCTCTTTGTGAAGATGGCGGATGAAGAGGGGCAGAGGGGGGCGGTAACTTATGTGGGAGGGGGCAGAAATGGCTGAGGGCCTTAACAGTTGGAGGAGGATGGGCATTGTGGAAGAGAACGGTCAGGGGAGGTAGGGGACCACGTGTTCTGCACGTGGTTGAGAGAGAGAAGAGAGGGGAGAGAGAGAGAATAGAGAGAAAGAAGAGTGGGGAGAGAGGAGAAAAAAAATAAAAAATCTAAAATAAAAATTACATAAATTAAATAAAAGTAAAAGTAAATAAATAAAATTAAACTAAATTACGGATTAAATAAATAAAAGTAAAATAAAATATAAAAAAATAAGAAAAAACATAAAAAGAAATAGTAAATGAAGTCAAATAAAAAAGTTTCAACATGAAAGTTGTTCGTCTCGACGAGATCTACTGCTTTTACGAAGGACCCAAAATCAAAAGATGTCATCTATATAAAAAATATTTTTGGAGGTACTCTTTAGATAATAAAATATCATATTTTGTATTTTATGATTTTGTGATATTTAAATAATATAAAATCAAGATAAAAAAATAAATACACAGTACTATAATTTTTTATTTTTAATAATTAAGAAAATGTGAAATAAAATTAAAAAAATAAAGTATGTAAAAATATACAATATACAATTAGATCCCAAAACTGACATTATGCAAACGAGCTCTGATTTTAATGAAATCACTTTCATTGGATAAATAATTGTATAACTTGAACGTTAAAAGATTGGAGTTCATACATAGCAGGAATTTAGCCGAGAAGTTTGACTTTATGGTTTTTTCGGTTCAAGATCTAAGAGTATTTATTCAAGGTAAAAAATTATTTTATATTTTTGTAATCTTATACACACTTTTATGTACAAGTTAGAAAAAGAATTAAGTCAAAAGGAGTTAGTACAGATTTATTAAAAATCAAGGAATTTTGGGTATTTACGAAGGATTATTTACACACATTTTTCAACACTTTATTATTTTATATATTTTTTTTGCAAATTTTATTTTAATTTTTTGTGGAATTATTTACAAGATAATTAGTTCATTTTATTAAGAGTTATAGTTTGTTTAATTTATTTAATTTAGGGACTTTTATTTGGTAATTTATTCAAAGATTCAAGCTAAGATCAATGTATTAAGATGATGAATCGCAGATTCATCACCCCCTATACTTAAGCTTTTCTAGTCCTCAAGTAAATGAAGAATGAATGAGTTAGATTAATCCCTGACTGTTTATATGAATGTACAAGACTTGATTCGTTGAAGAACTCTCGGTTTTAGTGATCCTAAAATTCTAAGTTGAACCAGTTTCTAATAAAAGGTATCCTACTCCCCTAATCATGATATGTATACATATAACATAAGGATATGACATTAAGTGTGGACTGTAGTTACAAGAGTAGAGTCAAAGCGTCATCCAATGTTCCAGTCTTAGAGACTCCTAAGAACCCAATCCTCAACACTAGGGAATAAAATCATTTCTTGTATCTAATTCACTGTCTCTTTAGTTTTCATTCTTAAAAGTGAATATTGAAGGCCAATTGACGGAGGGCATGTAATGGTATCTTTTCTTCTCTCACTCTCATTGAACAAGGATCCTCTCGAGTGCCTTATTAACTCAACGCATATATTTTTGTTGTTAATCAATGTGTCCGTAAAGAGTTTTTGAGTCACATGTACTTATTTTCCTGTGAGTACACCGGGGTGTGTCTTCTTTAAGTATCTAATAAACTTACATCCAGACTTGTATAGCTTATAATGCAGAGCCCTATTTGAGGTACTAGCCTGATTCATTTGGCCTAATTAGCTTTGGCCCAAGTGAACACCTTAAAATGGCTGGGAGCACTAGCATTTGGTGTAAGCTCTTTTGTATTTGAATTTGTAATGAGAGATTTTCTTTCATCATTCTTCTTTTTTGCTAGATCTACTACTTTTACCAAGTTAGCGCATACTGATCAATAAATTTATTAATTTCGTCACACCCTGGCACATAGGTCAATATCACTAGATTAGTACAAGAACTTATTCTTATACCAGCTTAAGGTTGCTGACTCTTAGGTTTCATGAAGCTTTCATCAATTTTATCCCATCCTCGAATATCATAAAATCAATTACAGACTCAAATCCCTCATCCCAGTTCCTCAAGTGAATCATCAACTCATCATAACTGCAGTCATGCAAGTGAGATGCTGATCATATTCTTTAAGGTAAAGACTAAGTATGCAATATAGAAAACATATCTTTCAAACTAGGGAAGTGTGAATAATTAAGTCATAGACCCAAATGATTAAGGTTGGTTAACTCTGAATTGTAAGACCTCATAACCAAGTGTTGTTGAACTTCATAAGTGTTTTATGAATGTGTAATTGTCAGGGATATTTTCAACTCATTGGTTAATTTTTTAGAAAAAGAGATATGTTGGTTTTCACTTTTTTATAAAAAGATTTTTATTTGATTTTTTGAATTTTGAAGGAAGAGAAATTTTTGAAAAGATTTTTGATTTTTTTTTTCAAATAGTTTTTTAAATTTTTTAAAAAGTTAGAAGTAATTACAAACACAAGTTAGCCTCAATTAATACCTAATTTTTGAAAGAATTTTGAAAAGAATTTCCAAACCATGTCACATAATATATAGATTTTCAAAACATTTTCAAAAAGGTTTTCAAAATAAATAAAATCATATTTTTCAAACTATTGCCAAATATTTTTCAAAACAATGTCACAAAGTAAGAAACTTTTCAAAGCATTTACAAATAGTTTACATAAATCAGTTCAGAAGATACTTTACCCTATCCCTAAAAAGTTTAAAAAAATGAAGATATGAGCTATGGATAAATTATATATGAAATATATGTGGTATACCCCCTATACCTAGCTTGTGCTATGTCCTTGATGAATCCACGATTCATCATACTAAAAGATGAAAATATAGCTTTGTTCCAGAGTAATTAGATGCATTTCATCATCTATTCTGCATTTTTACCATTCATGCATCTAAAACTAATATTTGCATTTTAGCACTCATAATTGCATTCATAATCATCTTCACTTTTGCACCCAACTTCATGCATTTTTAGCTAATTCATGCTAACTCCAAATCACCTCAAATCAACTTCGTTGTGTACATATTACTAACAAGATTAAAGGAAAAATACAAAAAATTACTAACTCAAATAATTGGCCCATGAGACAAAACTCCAATTTCAGACCAGACAGACTAAAACGTTCATATCTTCTTCATACAATGTCTAATTTAGGTCTACTCACTTTTAGAGTAATACACATTCAAAGACCTTCAATACAAGCCTACTTTCATAAAAAAAATCGGAACTCATATGTGAAAGTTGGGTTTTGGACCTCTTTTTTTGACCTATTGTTTTATGTACATAATTAACACTTTTTTGCTTATTTCTTTTTCCTTTATATTCTTTGATGATAGTTTTAATAAAATTCACAAAACTAAACTCAAAATGAGACAGAAATCAAAGAATCTGACCAAGTCCGAGTGTCCGTTGCAAGTCAGTACAAATTTCTCACTTTTCTTCTTTATTTTACTTCCTTATTTTCTTATTTCCTAAAAATCCAAAAAATTAGATTATTGTGTAATTTTTATCTTTGATTTTATAGTTATTTTTCTCGATTTTTTTCTTCTTTAAGAATCACAAAAAAAATTATAAAACGCAAAAATCAAGGTATTTTATGTACATGGAGTACCCCAAAAATATTGTTTTGCACAGATGACCTCTTTTCTCTTGGTCTCTTCATGAACGTTGTAGATCTCATCGAGACGAGCAATTTTTGTGTTGAACACTTTTCGATCTGAGGCTGTTTGCTATTTCGTATAGATTTTTCTTTCATTTTAATTATTGGATTTTTCTGGACCTGACACGTGGCAGCTCCTGAAGCTGCCACATGTCAACTGTTTTTAAACCCCTTTTATTTTCATTTTTGCTAAAATAATAAAAATAAAAATAAAAAAATCACCTCACGTGCCATGCACGTGAGGGCCCCCCTCTCATCCCGCTTCTCTGGTCAACAAATCATCCCTGTCTTCTCCGCCAACAGTCCTACCCACATCCGGCCTCTTCCTTCCCCTTATCTCATCGTCGCCCAACGACCCTGCAACCGTCGCACCTTATCCCATCACCGGTTGCCTCCATATATAAGTCATCAGAATCGACGAGATCCCCATCTGCCATCTCCAGTTTTAGAGCAGTTGCGTCGTGGGTGGTGACAGCCCCACGACCGTCGGCAAGCACCCTCTACCTCGGCGTGATCTCGAAGAGTTTCTCGAGCCCTCGCCGGCTCCAATCGAGGCGACGAACCAAGGAGGGTCGTAACCCACCTCCATTCCAGGCAAACCCCAAACCCATATCTTCTTCTACCTTCTTTTCCAAATCCCATGTTTCTACCCAAAAACCATGTTCCCGCTATCGCACCCATCATCTCGCCTTCCACTTCCATGAACTCCAGCCGTGCTCCCCTACGGCCGCACACCGACTCGCTCTCGCTCTCCAACCACTGCCGCTCGCAACGGCGGCCTTCCGCACGCAAGCGTGCCCCATAGTAGGCCAGCCTCCCGCATGTCGTGCCACATCCCTCACACGCATTCCCCCCCTCGATCCGCGCCTCTCCACGACCTTAGGACATGGAAGCTCTCCACCCGCGGACCACACACAACGCACCCTCCACTAGCCAGCCACACCTTTCTACGCTAGAGGCAGCACCACATCTCTGCCCGCCAACTTTCTGCATCACCACCGACCCCCGCGCCGGATGCTTCACTGCGTGGCCCTGCCACCGCCTACGTCCCCACGCCTCCGTGTGTTCCCATGCCTCCTCTCCAGCAACGCCGAGACGCCTGCACCGGCCTACGAATTGCCCCTGCCCTTGTGACCCTAGGGACCATCAACAGAGAAGGGTGCAACACCTCACATGCTCCGAACCCTCCTCTTGGGGCAAATTACAAATGGCCCCACATGAGCAAAATTAATTCTAGAAGGGCCGTATCACGTGAGACCCACATGAGGGCTGGGAAAGTTGTGAAGGAACCCTGGATTTCTAGCAAAATTACGAAGAAACCCTACCAACCAGAACGTCACGTGCAACACACATGCACACTAGGTAATCTGCAGAAAGATCCTCGGGAGTTTCGGTAATTGCACCCACATCCTGTTTGCATATTTATTTTCTGTTTATTTTATTTTCTGTAATTGCATTCAGAACCATGTGCTCCTCTGTTATTCTGAACCTTATTTTATCATCGTTTTATTGTTCTAGAAATTGCATGATGTTCTACAACTAATTCTCTTCATTGTGGCATATGCTTTAAATCTTTATGCTTTGTGGATTATTAATAATTATTATTCTTGCAAAAAATTGAATATTTTACCCAATATGCGTTTAAAAATTTATAGATAATTAACTATAATATCAAAAATCACCAAAAAAATCACAAATCATTGAATTAATTGTTAGGAACATTGTGCCCAAAAATATTCACATTCACATGCATAGTTTTCCCTAGAAAAATCATTTTGTGCATTTCATTGATTAATTTTTAATAGGTATTAAATTCAACATTTTTAGGGTTTAGGATTTTTCTGAAATAGATCACCTAGTGATATATCTTAGATAATTTTATTCCTGAAAATAAGTATATTTAATATTTATTATAATTAATTAGTGAAAATCTCATTATATGCATTCACTTATTCACAGAAAATTCATTTGGCATCCAAAAATCCTAAAAAAATTATCATGCATATTTTTTTTTATCATATTTCATATTCTGGCCAAGTTTGAGGATTTTTGGAATTCATTTGGTTGAAATTTATATTTTAACCCTCGAACTTTGTCAAAATTGCACATCGCGCATTTATTGCATCAAAAAATACCAAAAAGAAAATTCTTCTCTGAAACCCCAATTTCTTGGTCGACTTTAAAACAACCTAAGGAGACAGTTGCCTTCCTGAGTTTGATCTTGGAACTTACCAAGTAAGAAAATTTCGACAGCTCGCTTTAATTTGACATTAATTAAATTTATAGTTTTTGATCAATCGTGAATTTATCTGATTGCAATGAAATTGTTAATTAGACACCATTAAAAGGGTAAATTCACGATTTGTCAAATGGTGCTGTTGCCGGGGAGGCACATCTTAGGTTGTTTTTAAGAAAATCAAGTTTTTAGGTTTTCTATCCCCGGGTAGTCTGACCCCCGATTTTCTTCTAATTACTTCTCTTTTTTTCTTTTCTTTTTTTTCATCATTTTTTATTTTCTTTTATTTGTATATATTTTTCTGTGAACCTCTCTCTAATATCTACTCTTTTATTTTTCATGCGAGATACCCAGTGAATTCAGAGCGGCTTTCTTGGAAACCAACACATCTCGAAGCGATCGAATGCACGCAATTTTTTTAATTTTTGGAGAGAGAGAGAGTGTGTGTGTTTTTTCTTTTTATTTACTAACTTCCAACGGTTCCCGATCAGGTTCTCGCGTGTGTATAAAAATTGGACATTTTTCTGTGATGTGTCGGCCTGTTTCACTCTCCGGTGAGGATGGGGCCCGACTTGAGTGGTTCGTAGTTCTAGGACTGCACATACGGCTATTAGAGATATTAGGATTTTTGATTGTGCTCATAGGACTAAGACCACACTTTCACTAAATTATACGCATAGATCATCTCTCATTTAACCAAATTAAATTGTTCTATCACTCGCTAATAGAAATTCATGATCTAGGTGCTATTTCCCGTGCATGCATTAGATTTAAATTTTCTAGGGAAATTTTAATTCTGTCTAGCATATTGCACGAAGATTGCGAGGAGGCATTGTAAGTATTTCGAACTCATCATTCATCATCGTGTTTCCGCTGCACGGCTTTTTCGATTCTCCTATGTTTTTCACTCACATAGGAATAAAGGAAATTGAAATCCTCGTGTAGACGTGCATTGTTCTCACTCAAATTCAAGTGATAACCAAATTCAAACTAGGGGGCTGCTAACATTATTAATTAATTAAAATTGGATAAAATTGAAACCATTATTTTCAGGAGAGCAACCCCGTCATTGTTTGATTTCAGGCTAAGTACAGAGAGCATGTGTACATACTAAGATAGATCCCAAATCCCCACCTTTTGTATCAACGTACCCCAATCTTCACAAATATCACAGGCTGAAGTATTCGAAGTTCAACTGACCAGCACCAAGTAGCCTCCGCTTGCCTTGGCAAGTAGATAGGGGTGAACCAGCGGTGCAACGCGACAAGTTGCTTAATAACCCCCTAGGGCGAAGCGACAAGCCTTGTTAGCCTCTGCCTACTTCGATAGGTAGATAGGAGCAGATCCCTGAACTTTATCGGTATAAACCGAGTAAGATGTGATAGGAGCTAAGAGAGGAAGGGTGTTGGTATCTTAGGCGACAGGTTAAACAAGGGAGACACAACTGGCATTGGGCCAACTTCCTTATAGGCCATCACGTAATCCTTGCTCAACTTTGCTTGAAAATCATACTTAAACCAACAAGATTAATCTGACCCAGCTTTGGGTCCTTCACTGTGTGAGTTGATGAAATCAGGGTTTGCAATTGTGTATTGAATTGAGTGACAGCGCACTTGCACACAAAGATCGTGGTTTTGCAAATCTTTCTTCCAATAAATTTGAAGATGATAGAATATTGGCATTCATACCCATACTCCATGGGTCGCGCTCACATGAAAATTCCCAATCTTCGTATCCACTTTCTTTTCAGAGGAACCATCTCTTTGAGGTAGTTTCTCCCAGCCACCATTCTCTTCACCCATCCACCCACCCTTGGTTGAAACTTCAAGATACGAACTGCTCACAGAACCGATCATGTTCTTTGAAGACACAGTGGAGCAGGTAGACTCGAGGATAAATATTGTAGTAACTGACTTTGATAGAGGAACACGATTCCTGGTTACGTACGAAAATTCATTGTTTGAACCATCCTCTACTCAGGACGATCCACAACCCGAGTATGACCACTTTTCCTTTGACCACAAAGATGACACCCAAAGTCAAGGAAATTGAACTCATGACCAAACCCTAATTACAGAAGCTGACTATATCTCGGTTAAAGAGAAAATGCCAATGTTGCAGCATATCGAGCATAGTCACTCAATTCAAGTCATGATACGATAATGGATGATATAGCTCGGATCAATAAGAGGACCGAGGTTTTGACTGAACAATTTGATAATGTCATCCAAATAGTAAAAGACATGATCATCAACCAAGAGGAATCGAGACAATCACATAGCAAACCCAAGACTCATCAGGTGCCTGAGTCCCACATACAAACACCACAGATCACTGACCCTTCTACTGAGTTTAGTGAAAATTCCAAAAAATTAAAAATTTAAAAAATTCAAAAAATTCAGACAACATCAATATGGAAGCATTTTACAAAAGTTTGATCTTAGAACTTCCATTAATCAAGGCCATAGAGTATGCACCTGATCTTCAGAGATTTGTGAAGAGTCGACTATCACCTAAGAAGACGAAAAAGAAAAGATCTCGAACAGAATATCATTTAATCACTATGGCCAGTTCAATGGTGTTGATCCAAATAAATAAAGTCCGGAAAGTCAAACAGTTGTCCCAAATGACATGTGAGATTGAGAATATTGAGTTTAATAATGTTTGGATTGACAACAATTATACACTGAATATCCTCCCGAAGTCTGTGTTTGACAGACTCGAACTCGCACCGCTCAGAAAGACCCGAGTAATCATTCAGTTTCCTGATCGATCCACAAAAAGGCCGAGAGGAATCATTTCCGTCGCCATTAATTTCCAAGGTGTCACACATAGAGTGGACTTCATTGTCCAGGTCATTGAACACTGAGGAGATTTATCTGAGTCTCCCATTATTCTGGGAAAGCCGTTTCTAGCTTCTGCTAGAGCAACTATTAATTGCAAGACTCAAGATATCATATTCCCGAAACCAAACCAAATTGATCAAGTTCTCAAGGACACGCGAAACCCTGAGACAAACGAACAGGAAACCGTCAGTCATGATATAGAAGATTCCTTATATGTTCATACCTCTCCACTTATCACAGACTCAAATGAAGGCGAGACATCTTATGAAACAGCTGACAAAACTATAAAGGCGAGTGATATAAAACGAGACGTACCCAATTCACCACAATCGGACAAGGCTATATCGGATCTCGTTGAGTCCACACACGCAAAGCCAACAGATAGTAAATACACAGGACATGTGCTGACCTTACAAGAATATTACTATTTGTATGGAGACTCATCTGATAGGGAACTCATGGGCAGCACCTCACAAACATTACCTCCTGAACCGACTAAAAATGTCACTTTCAATATTTCGGATAAAGTATCTCTTGAAGATTACTCATCAAGTTTGGAGGAGAAGAGCAGTATGAGAGAGCTCAGTTCGGAGAATCTAGAGCCTAATTGGAACAAGAAGCCATATATCGACCCAAGATGGACTTTCCCTGTCTCTCCCTATTATTCGTCTAAGGCCAACTCCCCTGGTCCCAGTCAATACATGGGAACAATACGTTATGACCAGACTGACACTTGTTCATCGAATATTCAGAGGAAGAAAAGATTGACCTGAAAACTGAGCGAGTTCTAAGAAAAAAGCTCAAAAATAAAAAAAGTTGGAGTGCCATGACCTTTGATTATTATTCCAATGACAGCTCCAACGGTGGCTGGGAATCGTCTAATTCATATTCGTCCAATCAATATTCCCTTCCACCACATTTCCTGAAAAAGATCAGCCGTAAACCGCCTTGATCATCGTCCAACCTTTCCCTCACCCCATCAGTTTCCTTGTATATTTTCTTCCTAGACTTAGGCCAAGGCCTAAGTATAAGGGGGGACCGATGCCATCTATATTTATTCATCATTCTACTCCTCATTCGATCTGTATATTCTCCAGATCTCATCGGTTCTTACGCTCACTCTTGCCCTATACTTAGGCTGACCAAAGCCTAAGTATAGGGGGAACCGATGCCCACTCTGTATATATATCCATCCATTTCTCCTCTTTACCTCAACCGGTTCATTTCTTCTTCTTCTATACTTAGGCTGAGCAGAGCCTAAGTATAGGGGGCGGTTGACTTCTTTCTCTATTTTTATTTTATTCTAGTTTTTCTCTCTCTAAGCTTAGCACAAGCTTTGTCTTCATGTCGCTTCTTGTGCTCTAAGGACATAGCACACACTAAGTATAGGGGGCTTGTATATATTACATATACTTTACCCATAGCTCGTACTTTCACGTATTTTTGTATATATTAATTATGAGATAGGTAAAAGTAAAAAAACCAAAAAAAACAAAACAAAAAAACACAAAAACACAAAAAAGATCAAAAAAATCTTGCACCTCATATGCATCTGCATTTCATTTTGCTTGTATAGCATATATAAAGTGGAAAGTTATTGGGTTCTGAACCGAGTAGTGAGTAGAAGTGGAGAGTGGTCTTTGACTTGGCCTTAATCTACTTAATTTCCAAAGGAACTTCACCGAGAAAGAGGACTTTAGAAGCTTCAGGTCTTTTGACTTAATTCTTCAAGCTCCGCATGACAATGTACAACCGTTGACTCTTAGTGTCTAACATGGTCTCTTAATTCTGGGTATAGCTTTTGAGTAGGGAATAAACCTGTTCTCCCGCACTATGCACTTAGCTCAACTCAGACGGGAAGTTGGAAGACTGTGTGAGTCTCTTTTCTGGTAGCATGGACATCTAAAGACCGGGGTATGGGTTGAAATAAAGCTTCGGAAAAGAAATAGACGGATGGGCACAATTTTTTTCTAAGACCCCAAAAACATGTACGGAAAAAAGATTCTGTATCCGTAGGGGCACAAAAAGATCCATGCAGAGTCACCAAAAATCCATACCAAAAAGAAGCCAAATCACCAAATAAATATCTGATCAAAAAGGTCCAAGCTTCAAGAAAACCTGCAGATCTTAGTGGAGACTTGGCTAAACTGGTCGGCTTCACAAGGAGAGGTGACTACACTGGTCACCCTCAAGTTCTTTTCTATTTCTTCTAACTTCTCCCCCTTTCGATTGTGAACACAGCGCGACCGACCTTATAAGGAACTACCTAACTCCCCGAGGATGAGTTACTGGGAGGGGGGTTTGCATGGTAATCCGACATTCTTGTTGGGGAGAGCTAAAACCTTTCACACACATGAGACAGTTGTTCAATGTTCATGGGATATGCTTTGGGAAAAGGATTAATCTAAGATGACTTCTGAGCTAAATCTGTTACAATGATATGTAGAACTTGAGGGCTGTTGATTTTAAAATCCTAAGTCTCACAGAAGTTCTGCCACACTATTAATCCAAAGGTCGAATCTAGCTCCATTTTCACCTTTTGTTCATGAATTTGGTATGGAACCCAAAATCATTTCACTTTTGCATTTCATTTTCGTTTCTCGGGGACGAGCAAGGTTTAAACATAGGGGGTTGATGAATCCATGATTCATCATACTAAAAAATGAAAATAGAGCTTCGTTCTTGAGTAATTAGCTGCATTTCATCATCTATTCTGCATTTTTACATTCATGCATGTAAAACTAATATTCGCATTTTAGCACTCATAATTGCATTCATAATCATCTTCACTTTTGCACCCAACTTCATGCATTTTTAAGTAATTCATGCTAACTTCAAATCACCTCAAACCAACTCCGTTGTATACATATTATAACAAGATTAAAGGAAAAATACAAAAAAATTACTAACTCAAATAATTGGCCCGTGAGTCAAAACTCCAATTTCAGACCAAACAAACTAAAACATTCATATCTTCCTCATACAGTGTCCGATTCAGGTCTACTCACTTTTAAAGTAATACATGTTCAAAAACCTTCAAAACAAGACTAATTTCATAGAAATCGGAACTCTTGTGTGAAAGTTGGGTTTTGGACCTCTTTTGCGCGTTTTGTATTTTACCGGTTTTGACCTATTGTTTTATGTACATAATTAACTCTTTTTCGCTTATTTATGTTTCTTTTATATTCTTTGATGAAAGTTTTAATAAAATTCACAAGAATCTAAACTCAAAATGAGTTAGAAATCAAAGAATTTGACCAAGTCCGAGTGTCTGTTGCAAGTCTGTACAAATTTCTCACTTTTTCTTCTTTATTTTACTTCCCTATTTTCTTATTTCCTAAAAACCCAAAAAATAGATTATTGTGTAAATATTTATCTTTGATTTTATAGTTAATTTTCTCGATTTTTCCTTCACTAAATAAAAAAATTACAAAATCCTAAAATCAAGGTATTTTATGTACATGGAGTACCCCCAAAAATATCATTTTGCACAGATGACATCTTTTGCTTGGTATCTTCATGAAAGTTGTAGATCTCATTGAGACGAGCAATCTTCGTGCTGAACACTTTTTGATTCGATGTCATTCGCTATTTCTTCTAGATTTTTCTTTCATTTTAATTATTGGATTTTTCTGGAGCTGACGCAAGACAGCTTCTGGAGCCGCTACGTGTCAGCTATTTTTAAACCCCTTTTATTTTTGTTTTTGCTAAAAAATAAAAATAAAAAATAAAAAAATCACCTCACGTGCCATGCATGTGAGGACCCCCTTCTCATCCCGCTTCTCTGGTCAACAGACTGTCCCCGTCTTCTCCGCCAACAGTCCTACCCACCTCCGGCCTCTTCCTTCCCCTTATCTCACCATCGCCCAACGACCCCGCAACCGCCACGCCTTATCCCATCACCGGCTGCCTCCATATATAAGCCATCAGCATCGACGAGATCCACATCCGCCATCTCCAGTTTTAGAGCAGTTGCGTCGTGGGTGGTGATAGCCCCACGATCGCCGGCAAGCATCCTCTACCTCAGCATGATCTCGAAGAGTTTCTCGAAGCCCTCGCCGGCTCCGATCGAGGCGACGAACCAAGGAGGGCCGTAACCCACCTCCATTCCAGGCGAACCCCAAACCGATATCTTCTTCTTCTACCTTCTTTTCCAAATCCTCTGTTTCTACCCAAAAACCATGTTCCCGCTATCGCACCCATCATCTCGCCTTCCACTTTCGTGAACTCCAGCCGTGTTACCTTGCGGCCGCACACCGACTTGCTCTCTCTCCAGTAGCTGCCGCTCGCAACGGCAGCCTCCCACACGCAGGCGCACCCCGTAGTAGGCGAGCCTCCCGCAGGACGAGCCACATCCCTCACATGCATTCCCACCCTCGGTCCGCGCCTCTCACGACCTCGGGACCTGGAAGCTCTCCACCTACGAACCACACACCCTCCACCTACCAGCCGCGCCTTTCCATGCTCGAGGCGGCACCACATCTCCGCCCGCCAACTTTCTGCGTCACCGCCGACCCCCGTGCCGGTCGCTTCATCGTGCGGCCCTGCCATCGCCTGCGTCCCCGCGCCTCCATGCGTTCCCGAGCCTCCACTCCAGCAACGTTGAGATGCCTGCACCAGCCCGCGAATCGCCCCACCCTAGGGACCATCGACAAAGAAGGGTGCAACACCTCACATGCTTCGCACCCTCCTCTTGGGGTAAACTACAAATAGCCCTGCAGGAGCAAAATTAATTCCAGTAGGGGAGGCAGGGCTTCAGCCGACGTGAGTGGGGGGAGCAGGGGAGACAGGGCTGGGGCTTCGGGCGATGGGGCGGGGGTCGGGCCTTCGAGGAAGACGGTGGGGAGGGGCGAGGGCTGAGGGTGTGGGGGTGGGAACGATATGTGGAGGAAGAAGAGGGGGGAATGGCATTGAATGTAAATTTGACAAACAAAATGGGTATAATGTAATCGAATATAACAGAATCCGGTTAGTTTTAACGGGCAAATGGATGGGGGGTTAACCATAGGGTCTGTAGGGTAAGGGTTAACAAGTTTACGGGGTCGAGGGAGGAAATACGTTATTTCAAAGGTTGTAGAGGTAATTGACAAATATTATAGGGTCTACCAGGTAAAAATTTCAAAATCATTTTGTGCATTTCATTGATTAATTTTTAACATGTATTAAATTCAACATTTTTAGGGTTTAGGATTTTTCTGAGATAGATCACCTAGTGACACATCTTAGATAATTTTATTTCCTTAAAATAAGTAGATTTAATCTTTATTATAATTAATTAGTGAAAACCTCATTGTCTACATTCATTTATTCACAGAAAATTCATTTTGCATCCAAAAATCCTAAAAAAATTATCGTGCATATTTTTTTTATCATAGTTCACATTCTGGCCAAGTTTGAGTATTTTTAGAATTCATTTGGTCGAAATTTATATTTTAACCCTCGGACTTTGTCAAAATTGCACATCACGCATTTATTACATCAAAAAATACCAAAAAAATTCTTCTCCAAAAACCCAATTTCTTGATCGACTTTAAAACAACCTAAGGAGACAGTTGCCTCCCTGAGTTTGACCTTGATACTTACCAAGTGAAAAAATTTCGACCGCTCGCTTTAATTTGACATTAATTAAATTTGCAGTTTTTGATCAATCATGAATTTATCTGACTGCAACGAAATCGTTAATTCAACACCATTAAAAGGGCAAATTCGCGGTTTGGCAGTCCTCATAGCATTAAGTGATATGAAGCCGTAGCTCATGCTTAGTACAAAAGGATATATGGGAACTGACTCAGATTTCCCCTATCTTTGGTTAAAAATAACCTAAATAAAGAAGAGGATCAAGAAGAGGGATCAATGAGTGAAGAATAAAAAGGAATGATGACGACATGGATGTGCAGAAAAGAGCGGGGTTCTCCCCCCATACTTAGGCTTAAGATAGCCTAAGCACGAGTGAGCATCAACAAGAGAGGGAACCGCTGTTCTAAAAGAATGAACAAATCATGTGTGTGTTAGTAGGAAAAAAATAGTGAATCTTCTTGATGTTGAATCTCGATGTTGCATCTTCATGAAGAGTGGTGTGATGTATCTGCACTGTATTTGCTCTGCATGAAGTGGATGACCTCAACTTGGACCAACTGCTCTTTGGAATCTATAAAGTGCTTCAACAGTTGTCCAATAATCGGAAAGGAACATGAACATCTATGAGATCTGCTATGCCTACACTTCCATTATTGTGCACTTCATTTACAATATAGGCACCCGTCCATTTAGATTTGAACTTCCCATGGAAAATCTTCAACATGGCATTAAACAACCACACATTTTATCCAGGGACAAAGTTCTTGCACCTAATGTGCCGATCATGACACTTCTTAACTTTGTCCTTATAAATAAAACTGGTGTCATACGCATGGTTGCTGATCTCTACAAGCTCATTCAAGTTCAAGTCACAACACAATTTCCCTAAGTGACAAATCTAATTCACTTTCTTGATTGCTCATTCTAATTTGTGAATTAACTCCATGAGAAAATGGCATGGCTTTCCATAGATCATCCGAAAAGGTGAAGTACCGAGTGGGGTCTTGTAGGTTGTCCTATAGGCCTACAGAACTTGGTCTAAGAGCTGGGACCAGTTCTTCCTATCGAGACGAACCAACTTCTGAAGAATGATCTTCACCTCTCGATTCATAACATCTGCCATGCCGTTAGACTGCGGGTGGTAAGGACATGCTATTCTATGCTCAAATCCATAGTCCTTAGCTAATGATCTAACATTTCTATTTACAAAGTGGCTACTTCCATCAGAAATCAAAATCTTGGGAACCCCAAACCTTGTAATGAGATGGTCTCTCAAAAACTTACATGCAGTTTTGTTGTCTACGGCTTGGGTTCGGATAGCCTCCACCCACCTAGTCAAGTAGTCAACCGCCAACAAGATGTAGTCATGCCCATTACTATTGGGAAAGGTACCCATAAAATCTATTCCCCATGCGTCAAAAATATCATAGAAAATAATCGGTTGTGTGGGCATCTCATCTTTGTATTCAATAGTCCCTCCCATCCTTTGACAGATCGGGCATGACCGTACAAAATCAAAGGCATCTCTAAATAAGGTCAGACAATAAAATCCACATTGGAGTACTGTTGCGTGGTTCTCTTTCCCAAATGGTATCCTCCAGACTCAAGTGAGTGACAATGTGTGAGGACACTCTGATATTCCTCCTGAGGAATACATCTTCTACAGACACAATCCGTCCGTTTAAACAAAAGGAACAGATCCTCATAATCCAACCATGGGGAACCTGCTTGGAGACAAGGAAGTTCACCATATTGGCATACCACGAGAGTGAGTCAATAGCATAGATTGACTCGTCTGGGAAGGCCTCTCTGATCTACTCTAACTCAGAGGATTCCTTCAACTCAACTGGGATGAATGATCAGCCACTATATTTTTCACTCCAAGTTTATCCTTAATCGCCAAATCTAACTCCTGAAGTAGTAAAATCCACATAAGAAGACATGCCTTCACATCCTTCTTTTCCATTAAGTACTGAATGGCTGTGTGATCATTGAAAATTGTCACCTTAGAGCCCAAAACATAAGATCTAAACTTTTGGAGGGACCATACTATTGCAAGCATTTCCTTTTCACTCACCGTACAATTCTTCTGGGTAGGATCTAAGACTTTGCTTACGTAGTATATTGCATACCGTATCCCTTCTTGCCTTTGTCTTAACACAACTCCTATAGAGAAATCTGAAGCGTCAGTCATGATCTCGAAGGGAAGAGACCAGTCAGGAGCTTGCAGGACCGACGGGTCACAAATCTTCCTCTTCAAAAGCTCAATGGCCTCTAGACACTTGTGATCTACAATGAACTCTGTGTCTTTTCCTAAGAGCCCAATCAGTGTGCGGGCGATCCTAAAAAAATCCCGAATAAATCTCCTATAGAATCCAACATACCCTAAGAAAAACCTCACTAACTTCACGTTGGTTGGCAGATCAAGTTTCTTGATCGCATCTACATTGGCATGGTCTACCTCTGTTCCCTTCTTGGAGATGACGTGCCCCAACACAATACCATCCGTCACCATGAAATGGCTTTTCTCCCAGGAGAGTACCAGATTCACCTCTCTACACCTCTTGAGGACTTGGTCCAAATGCAATAAACATGTATCAAAGGAATCACCATGGATCGAAAAGTCATCCATGAAATCCTCCAGGAAATCTCCCACCATATCGGTAAATACGAAGATCATGCACCACTGAAATGTACCCGAGGCATTGTAGATCCTAAATGGCATGCGCTTGAATGTGTAAGTGTCGAATAGACAAGTGAATGTGGTCTTTTCTTGGTCCTCAGGAGTGATGGATAATTGATGAATGCAAAATCTGTCTCTTTAATGATGTCGAATTATCGTAGTACAAGAGGCAGATTTTGATCATGCAAAATCCACACCTTCAAATATGTGAAGATGATTTTACTTGGCAAGCATACCAAGGTCGAACACAAGGACACGATCCTCTTCGTATATTTATCAAAAAGTATTGTTGAATTCAAGAGTGAGTATCTTCTAGTTTTAGGTCTTTAGGCAGATATGATGCTAATAAAATATGCAGACAACATAATAGAAGAATGATGCATGAAAGAGATGCAGTTTTTATTTGATTTTATGAAAGTTAAAAGATTATGCATGAATATAGATGCATGATTGATGGAATGCAAGACAAAATTTCATACAAAATGTTAAATTAATGAGCACGGATTATGGTTCAAATTCAGAGTCAAAATCGAGCATGAAAAATAAGAACAAGCGTCTATTAATGGCAAGGATCTATCAAGAAAGAGACACTATATGTCATTACAATTCATCACATACAATTTAGTGTTAAATCAAGAAATTAAACATGTCATTAGATAGAGAATTAAATAAGCTTCAAAATGACACTGAAATCATGCAATTCAGACTTAAAATGCTCAAGATATTGAAGAAACAATGCAAGGGCATAAATGTAATAAAAATACGAGATAAAATAAAGATAAATATTCACAAATAGGCCCATGGAAGGACCTATTTGCAAATAATAAAAATCGGCAGGTTCCTTCTGTAATTTATCCATTGCGTACATGGACTAGTTTATAATTTCCAAAAGTCACGAGGACCTCCTTGTAAATTACCCGGGCATGTACTGAGGCACGCACATGGAGACCTAAATCTAATATCAGAAAATTCCCAGGTCTTTCATGCAATTTACCCATCCCCTCACGTAAGGCCATGCGAGGGAGCTAGCTCGGGAGACATCCTAAACTCGGGCCACATGGTGTCATATGGTGCTCCGGTGCTTGGTTCGGGCAGCTCGAACCTGGAGGCTAAGAGTGAAGGCTCGAGTGTAATCTTAGCCATCGGATCCAGATGATCTAATGGCTAGGATCCTCATCGTGGATGGACGATTGATGGTGTTGCTGATCTAATCCACGGTTGGCGTCCCTCTGTTGCAGGTACCCTTGGATCACGATCCAAGGGCTACTTCTTCTTCCTCCACCGTGAGCGGCGGCAAGGGGACTTGGCTCCCCTTCGCCTTCCTCCTGCGGCTTCTTAGAAGGTCGTGCCAGCATGCTAGAGGGTTGGTGAAGGAGCTGGAGATAAGGCAGAGCTCCATCGTCGTCTGGAGACACGAGGCGGGGTGTGATCGTTGGAGGTGAGCTCAAGATCGCAGGCAGAGCCCAAGCTCCGATCATTGATGCGATATAGACCTGTAAACGTTAGTGACATAACCAAAGTGTGGTGTTGTGCGAGATTTGTGAGTGAGATGGGGGCATGTAGGGGCGTAGGGAATGGAGGCCTGAAACTTCCTCTGCCCGTGACGACGGAGAAGGTGAATCATAGTGGGGAGGGGTTCTAGAGAAGGGGGAGGGTGGCACGAGGGTCAGTGATGGGTGGCGAGACTTCGGAGATGGTCGAAGGTCAGAGTGAATGCGTATGTAAGGGGAATTAAATCGGAGAAAAATAAGGAAATACAGATGAGGAAGGTACCTAATCGGAGAGAACATTTAGTGAAGGAGGACACTATGCTGAGGTTCTAATGGAACCTCGGGGCTGTCGCCCACTGTGCGTGGCCGATGTACGGAGCTTGACGATCGTCGGAGGCACCACAACTTGGAGGAGTTACAGTAGGTCATCACTTGGGTGAAGAACCACCATAATCGTCGATCAAATCCTCCTCCTCTATCACAAGAGGAGGAGGAGGCTAGTAGGAACTGCCGGAATTGGTGGACGAGGTTTTTGGGGGTCGGCAGAGGTGGTTTTATAGGCGGAGAAAGTGGGGGTTACATGTTGTGATGGTGAGTTTTTGAATGACAATTGAAGGCCGGTGAAGCTCGGAATTGATGGACGGAGGGCGTACGAGGATGAGGGAGGTAACGGCTACGCGGGGCGACCGTTAAGGAGCAGAGAGGTGACTGGTGCTGGGGGATATAATTGGAAGGGGGTGGGTTTGTTGCAGGTGTAACGCCTGGAGAAGGGAGGAAGCAGAGGTAGGAGATGAAGCAGTGACCGTTGAATCTCATGATCCAACGGTCCTGATTAGAGTGTGGGCGGAGTGCATGGATTAGATTAGAGGATCTGATCGAACACCTGGAGAGTGGGTGCCAACGGACGGCTGGGATGAAGATGTGGGGCGTTCTGAGGGTTGTGATGAAAGGGTGACGTGGTGAGAGCAGAACCATAGGATAAGAGGGTTATCGTGTGGTCTAAAGGAGAGCGCGAGTAGGTGACTGTGATCAAATCTCAGGGGAGATCTGATGGTAGGGAGGTGATGGGGAATAAACGACCGAGATTGAGGCACCCAGAGGTGGATTCAACGGCTCCTTTGAGGGCCGGGTGACGAGCGAAGGAAGGGGCTATGTGGGTGGCCCAGAGGGCGCCACGCGGTCCAATGAAAAAAATTAGGAGAGTAAAAATCAAATAAAAATATAAAAGAATTAGTTAGAGATTGAATTAGGAAAAAGTCAAAACATGAAAGTTGTAGATCTTGATGATATCTACAAGTTTCATGTTGAACAAAAAGTCAAAAGAGGCAATTTGTACAAAAGTTTATTTTGGGGGCATTTTTAAAGGGTAAAAACACTGATTTTGAGGGTTTTGAGATTTTTTGTGTTTTTAATTTCTTTTGTAGGCCAAAACAATTATAGACAACAATTAATCTAATTTTATGGGTTTTTAATAAAAAATAAAAACAAGGAAATGTTAGAATTTAAGTACAATAATATTAGAGTTAGCTTTTAGTAATATTTATAGATTAATTATATACAGAATATATACAATATAATGCAAGTTAATACTAATGAATTGTTTAAGCTTGGGGATTAATAATTGGATTTTAGCATGATGAATCTGGCATTCATCAGATACCTGATTATAGTCCGAGTATCCATCAACAAAACAGAAGAATGCTTTACCTGCTAGTCTCTACAAAATAAGATCAATGAATGACAAGGGAAAGTGGTCTTTCTTGGTCGTAGCATTTAGGTGCTTGTAGTTGACATAGACGCACCATGACATGGGTACTCGTGTCACAATCTCTAGCCCCTCCTCATTGGTGGCCATCTGAATTCCCGACTTCTTTGGGACAACATGGAGTGGATTCACTGATGAATCTCCATTTCATCACATTTATTCTATCATTTTGGCCGTAAAAACCATAGCTAATGTATGTAAATAGCATTAATTTGTATAAAATATCATTCACTATTTATTGCATTTATTGTGTAAATAATATGGTTTTTAATGCCAAGATAATAGAATAAAGAGAAGAAAAGAAAAAGAATAAAATATCAAAGATATTTTATGACCCTAAATCCTGAGACCAAGTCAAGAATTGAATTAGTCGAAAAGGAATAAAGTAGGGGGAGATAAAGGTCAAAAATACAATAAAAATCTCATTTATTTAATCATTCAAATAAAGTATTTTCGACACCCATTTTATTCTTTATCATTTATACATCAAATAAAGAAACTTTGTACATAAAAGTTGTAGATAATAATGTAAATAAAAATACAAAATTTAGTTTGTATAATACACAATGTACTTTTTATACACAAAATAAAAAGCCAAAATCCCAACTTCACATACCGATACTTCCAAATAAAAACTTAAATTGTATCAAATCACTCTAATTGTATATAACTTTTTATAAGCTATTTAATGCAGGTGGTTTCATATTTTTTGAAGTTGAGGTGTGAAAGTTAGGTTTTGGACCCTCATTGTGCAATAGAGTCGAATAAAATACTCAATTTATTCATTCCTTATTATTTTTACAATTTTATATTTTTATAATTTTGTAAATATTATTAGTAATATATGACCATATTAAAAACCAAAATAAAACCATAAGAGAAATATAAAATAAAATAAAATACAAAATACATAGAGAAAATACCTATAAGTATACCTATATAATATATACCCCTATTTATTTTAGTATACAAATAACATCACAAAAATATAACAAAAATATATTTATACATCTAAAAATTAGTTATAAATATATAAAATAAGAGAACAAAATAATAAAATAAATTATACAAAATAAAAATAAAACAGCTAAAATACATATCAATATACCTATAAATACTCCCCTAATAATTAACTATTAATAAATAACATCAAAAAATAAATAAAAATCATATTAAAATACTACATAAAATAATAAACATTTTCTATTTTATAATTGAAAATTAATAAAATCAAATACTATTTTTAAATTATTATTTTTGAATAAAATTATTGTTTTGTCCTGTAGCAAGTCTATGTGGACCAATGGCATTCGAGCATCTGTTGGCCTTTGGCCAACTACCTCCTCTAGGCACCTGACTTGTTAGAACATATTTTCTCTAGTTTTCATCCTAAATTCTTGCTTGATCCATCGCTCAATCAACCACTATCTTCACAAGATATGATCTCTGATTAATCATGATCCACACTAGCCACTTAGAGCCATTGTACATAGAATCGATTCATCCCAAATGACCAGTCAATAAGGGTGTGTTATCATGTTTATAAATAACCCCCTCCGACCTCCACCTCCATTTTGGTCACCGTTCCGAGTCTAGGAGTCCTTGTTCTTGGTCTAGCAGGTCTCCTTGTGAAAGGAGGTGTGTTCTTGCATCCAGACTGAGCTCCAGGAGGACGGGGGTGCACCCAGGGCAGAGCTCCGGAGACATCTCTGCTCCCTTGTCTCCAGCCAGGTAAGAGCTGCGTTTTTATTCTTTTTAGATAGCTTTTGATTCCAACTTTTTAATTATGCATTTAGTTTAGTTGATAGACCTGAGTTTTAGCCTATTAAGCTGATTCGTAGTTCACCATAGCTCCGCTCCGACGAATGCTTTCATCTGTGTCCGACCGTTATTCAACCCACCAATCACCTTACTCTCTTCCCCGATCATTTCTTGATCATCCCACGCATCTCACTCGCCCAGATCAGCCATGGATCTGGCCTATCAGCCTCCAATTCTTTTACCATGCCAGAGGCACGACCACCCGATGCCCTTCGCTTCCATTCCCCCTATTTACCTGCCAAGGAAGTTTTCCCTTGGCCTTGTGTGCTTTCTGTGCAGGTTGCGCGAACATTGGAGCCCTTTTGGGCTCAAATCAACCCGACCTGAAGCTCTCCAGGTTACCCTTCTTCTCCAAGTGTCCAGGGGCCCATCGCTGGCCCTCAAACTTTTCTGATCAGCTTGGGACCCATCCCGGACTTGTGGGAACGTGAAGAACCATCCAATGATGCTCGAGAAGGTCGGAGGAGCGAGCAACGAATTCAAACTCGCCAGCGAGGAGTTCCTCCGTTGTTCTTCCACCATCCTCGACAACGTCCGATCAAGATCACTTCCCCAGTCGAAGAAGGAGCCGTTGGATGCAGCACGCCAGAACCGTCGGATCGCCTCACATGATCTAATCTTATCCATCCATAGTCGAAGAGGTATCACCCGCTCCAATGCTGCCACGTGTATAAGTGAAGGAGGGTGAACCGTTGGATCCACACGTTAATTGGATAATTTACAACTTAGCCCTACATTTTTGTATATTTGTTACTAAGTTATGTTAATAATTTGTAACATTTAAAATAAATTGGAAATTTTGCAAATAAGCCCCTATACTTATTTTAATTGCATTTGGGTCCAGTCTAGCTTAGCTCACTTGTCGTCCCACATGAGCTGGGCAAATTGCAGGGACACCTCTGTAACTTTTTGTATTTACTGTTAGTCCAATAAAATTAGATATACGTGTATATTTTTTGGGAAAAAATGCATCTTTGTCCTTGTTGTTTATTTTTAATTATAATTATGCCCTTCTAGTATATTAATTTTGGTTCTTGGATTTCATTTATTAAAAAATAGCACCCTATCTCCTAAAATTATGCAAAAATAGGGATATATGCCTCTTGCCATGAACTTTCACGCCATGTATTTATCATATATTTGGACATTTTATCTATTTATTAAAAATCAAAAGGAGCTTATTTTTGTACTATCTAGCTTAGAAACTACCAAAAAATATAAAATATCTTGAAAATTCAAAAAGTTATATATTACCGATTTTATTATATTTTAACTCTAGACCAAAAGTCACTAAAAATGAAAAAGAAAGGCTTAAAAATTATAAAACCCTTAAACCCTTCATAAAAATTTATAAAATCACTTAAATCCAAAAATATGTTTTTCATGTTTTATAATTTTCTTTATATAGTTAGTTATATATGAAAATTGATTTGAGTAATTTTGGACCTTATTTACTATTTTTAACATTCAAATCAATTTCGGGTATTAATTAAATCCCAGATTTGGGATATTTTTTACTTTAAAAATCCATAAAAGTTAAAAAAATCCAAAAAAATACAAAAACATTAGAAAAATATAAAAACCCAAAAATAATTTGTTTGCTGCATTCTATTTATATTTATTAGTATTTATAAATACATTATTCTATATGTATATATAGCCTTATATATTTCTTTAAAAAAATTTGAAAATACAAAAAGGAAATATAAAATTAAAAAATTAAAAACAAAAAAATCATATGAAAATAAAAAACCCACAAAAGATATATGTATATACATGATACATGACATGGTTGTAAATAAATACTTTGTTCACAAATAACCATATGCTACCCATTTTGCTCTCTGTGGTTTGACCTCTACGTGCTTACTTGTTATGCATATTTTAGTAGAGAATAATAAATTTTAACTCACTTATGCTATTCATTGCTTTTATTTAATTTTTGTGGGTTATCTGCTGATTAACCGGGGACTTTCGAGTGGTCAACACATCGACTACAGTTTCGCCTTGTGAAACCATACGACCATTGATGTTCCCTAATTATCAGATGGCACCGTTGCTGGGTGATGATTCCACATTTCATCATCTTTATTCTATCATTTTGGCCTCAAAAACCCTAGTAAATGCTTGTAAATCGCATTAATTAGAGTATATTAGCATTCATGCATGTACATGTAAATAGTGTGTAAATTACTGTAATGAAAGCCAAAATTATAGAATAAATAAAAGAAAAGAAAAAGAATAAAATGTTGTAAATATTTTATGACCCAAAACCCCGAGACCTAGGCATCTTGATGAACAGGTCGACAAGAAATAAAATAGGGGGAGATAAGGGTTAAAATACAGCAAAAATACCAATTCTTTTTATTCATTCTTTGTTTATTTTGGGACCTATTTTTGGTTCCACTTTTTATACATCAAATAAATAAACTTTGAGTATGAAAGTTGTAGATAATTAAATAAAGAAAAATACAAAATTTATTTCACTCAAAAATAATGTACAAATAAAAAGTTCTGGTCTGAATAACAATCCAGAATCCCAACTTCCCAGACCCGTATCTCACAACTGAAAACTCCAAATGCAGCAAATTCACCTTTAATTGTATATAGAATAAAATAAGCTATTTAATAGCAGTGGTTTCGTATTTGGCGGAGCTACGGTTTGAAAGTTGAGTTTTGGACCCTCATTGTACAATTATACTGATTAAAATATTCAATTTATTCTTTATTCATTATTTTTATAATTTTATATTTTTATAATTTTGTAAATATTATTTATAATAATTTATACATTAAAATAGGAATAAAAACCCAAATAAAACTCAAAATAAAAATATATGTATATCAAATACACATGTATTATACCTATACAATACCTACTTCTATTTTATTAAATATACAAAACATATCAGAAAAATAAAATAAAAATATATTTACATATATAAAAGTATGTTATAATTTTATAAAATAATACACATAATTAAAGAAATTAAAAATACCAAATAAAAATAAATTAATAAAACACATATGTATATGTACTTATATAGGACTAAAAAGGTAACTTATAAAAATACACTTCATAAAAATAATAAAATTCAGAATAAAATACTACATAAAATAACTAATATTTTTATTTAATAACCAACATTTAATTCGTTCTTTTCCTATTTTAATTTGAATTTACAAAATCTTTTTCAGGGATTTTTCCTGATTGGTCCACGTGGACCAATCAAGAGACGACCCTAGTTGACCCAGTCAATTGGTCGTCCTTCCCCATGTGTGCCTGTCAGAACATCGGTTTGACCCCCTTTTTGTCGATTTTTCCAGATGTAATCTTGCACTATTGAGATCGATTTCTTCACAACTTTCCTCCCTCGATCCTTAGTCTATCACGCCCTTGCGTTTTTTGGGGGAGAGGGCCGTCGAATCGCTGCCAATCCCTTGGTCTTTGGAGCACCTCAGTCAAATATATGGGGCACCCAACTTTCGATTTGAATTCGAACACCTTCGATCCACCCTTCCTCGCTCCTCTCGTGCTCCAAGCATTCTTGGAGGTGACAGCTCCAGCGCCGTGCATCTAGCCAGGGCGAAGGAAGTCAGAGGTGCCTCTACCACCTCCCCCAACTCCGGCGGTCGAGGTACCCTCCCTCCGGTCGTTGACCGTCGAGGCAGCCACTTCCACCTCTTGTTTTTCGTGCATTCCATTCGCCTTAGTCGTATGATTAAAAACCCCCTAAAAATCCAGACGTCTATCCATCCAATCGCCCAATTTCATCTCCTTGCCGGAGCGCACCTCCGGCTGTACTCCCAGCCATCGTTTCACTCTACATCTCTGCCCTCGTGAGGTCCAAGCAGTTTTCCCTGGACCTTCTAACCCTTTTTGCAGGTCAAAGACCCTTGATTCGAGCCTGGAGCAAATTTTGATGCCTCGCCGGAGTTCGCGAAGCCCCCCAGCTCCGCCACCCTCGCGCGAGCCCTCTGGCCACCGTCGGAGATTTTTGATGCTACCAGTAGCTAGAGGACGACCTCAGGAGGCCGCATCCCCATCTTGAGGCCCAAAGCTCGTCGGAGTGCAAAGATCTGGAGCGAGGAAGATCGCCTCACCGGCGTTCTTCCTTGTTCCTCCTCCGTGCGCCTACACCGTCGGATCGGGGTGCGCTCTCCAGATTGCACAGCCGCCGTCCGATCGTCCATCGCCTCATCCGTTCGATCAACCTTGGATGTTCTAATCTTGGCCGTGGATGACGAACCGGTATCGCGCGAGGAGATTGCGCCACGTGTCCAAGTGAAGACCCCCAACCGTCAGATCTCCTTAGTGAGGGAATTTTGCAAGTATACCCTCGCGACTTTTGTAATTTTCTTTTAGTCCTGAAACTTTTATTAGAAGTTTAAAAACTTTTGTAAATTTTATAAGTAGGCCCCTGTGTTTTCCAATATCGCACTTAGGTCCTCTGCCACGTCACCTCACGTGACCTGTTCATTTGAGGCGCGAACTTTTTGCATAGAGGCCTCCGGCCTTTGTTTTATTTCGTTTCAGTGCTCTAATTTTTGTATTAAATGTTAAATTTTTGGGAGAATTGCATGTAAGCCCCCAGGGGTTTTTGAAATTACATTTGTGTCCTTCCCAGGCGCGTGCAAGTCACGCGCCCTGGGGGACATTTTGCGCCGATACCCTTGCGGGTTTGCTTATTTGTGATTGATCCATAAATTCGAATATTAAGTGTAGTATTTTGTGGAAAATTGCATGGATGCCCCTGGATGATTGTGTATTAGCATATATACCCTTGTCAGGCTGTATATTTTTGTGAAGCTTGTCTTATTTAATTAAGGCATCATTTTAACTTGAAAATTTTCACAAAAATCACGTTAATTTTCTGTTCACTTGCACTTCCACGCCATATTTTTAGTTTTTGATTTTATTGCATTTTCATATTTATTAAAAATAAAAAACTCCTCATTTCAGTACTGTCTAGCTTAGAAAATGCCAAAAAATATTAAAATACCTAAAAAAATCCAAAAAAATCACCTGTTGTGTATTTTAGCTTATTTTAGTGTCAGTCAAAAAATCACTAAAAATCTTAAAAGAAAAACCTTAAAATTCAAAAAATACCTAAAAACTTCAAAAAATTCTAAAAAATTGTAGAAAACTCCAAATATTGCAAACTCAAGTTCTGTAGTTTCCTATTTTTATTCTCTTTATTTTGAAATTAGTTTGGAAAATTTTGTGGATGTTTGATATTTTTCATTCATGGTTTTATTTGCAGCCAGTAGCTTATTCACTGTTTTTATTTATTTTTTCCCTTTTAAAAATACCAAAAATATTTAGAAAAATACCCAAAATCACAAAAATAGTAAAAAATCATAAAAATACCAAAAAGATTTTATTTCTAAAATTTTGAGCATTTTTGCATACTTTTATAAATATTCTATCCTCTGCTTTATTATATAGCTTATAAATTCCAATATTGAAAAACAAAATATAAAAAATACATAAATATAAAAATCAGAAAATTAAAAAATCAAAATACAAAATTAAAAACTAAATAAAAAAATTCAAAACCAACAAAAATCTTTGCTTTGCATAGTGTAGACAACACCTTACTTTCACTCTCTCTCTCTCTCTCTCACACACACCTGTTTGACCTACCCTGTTTGGCTCCCTGTGTTCGAACTCTCTACATACTTGCTCTATACACCATTTATGTAGAGTTAAAAATAAATTTTGACTTCACATTTATTTGTTATTGCTTGATTTATAGTGTGGGTTAATTGTTGATTAGATCCAGATTTTGAGCGGTCAATACACCGATTGTGTTCCTGCCTTGTGTGGAATACAAGACCATTCGATTTTTGGGTTCATCAAATGGCGCCGTTGCCGAGGAGCAACAGCTAGTAGTTCATATATTTGCTTGATTGTGTTGTTTGTCTATCATTGCTTCATTTTATCTCTCTCTTATTTTTGATAGATATTTGTGAACTTTTCTGACCATCTCTTTGTCTTCTTGCGAGGGACCGCGGAGCGAGGCAGATCGCCTAGGGGATCCGAAGCAACCACGTGAAGCGGAGCCGGCTTTTCTTAAGCCAAGCCAGCAAGAGAGAGCAGGAGGAGTGAGAGAGTGACTAGATTAGCTTGCATTTTCTTTTTGAGAGAGAGTGATTATTAATTTGTAATAATACAGGGACTTGGACACTTGAACTTCTGGGCCTAATTTCTGGGTGTTTGTTCACCCGGGGGCTCACCGCGGATTTCATCGCGTTTTCCGATTGTCATTTTCCGATTTTGTTTTCATTTTCTATTTCTTTTTATGGATTGAGCCCTTAGTTGTAGGCCTTGCTTGTTCGATTAGATTAGGTCCAAACACACTAAAAATCATTGCATGCACCTATAGCTCGTAATTGAACTTAGTTTAATTAAACAGTTGACTCGCCAATTTTCGATCCGCGCGCCGCGAGCTCATCCCGCCAAGCGCTTCTCCTAAACTCGATGTGTCGAGAGAAGGAGGGGTGAGCCTAGACCGGACCTTAGGATTGGAGAGTGGTGGTTGACTTGTGGTTCTTAACGCTAGAAGTTGCCTGCCTTAGGACGATTCCGCATTGCATACCGGCATGTAGATTAGGTTTATAAATTTCTGCTTTGCATCCCGCATGGAGAGAGCTGGGATTTGCTGTAAGTCTTCTTACTTTGCATCCATCATTTAGGCACAAAGGTGAGATTTCCACCTTGGTGTCGACTTGCATTGGATTTTCCGACTCTATTCTCCCTCCATTTTTGGACAAAGTAGGATCAAGAAAATACAAAAACCATTAGGCGCTTGTTTGAAATTACTCAAAAGAAGCGATAACACCAAAAAAATTAAAAAAAGAGACTGCTAAGAAAACTTTGACCTAAATAAAATCGGTAATTGGATTCATTGATTGGGGAGAGTAATACCCTCACTTGTTTTCAGGTTGCATGGGAAGGTCTCCTTCCAAATGAGCAGAGTGCTTCGTAAGGATTAGAGCCCAAATCCTAGCTTGTGGCTGCTTTGTGTATCGCCTGGATTTCCAAAGTATTGGCGCTACTATCGTACGTAGGAGAGTAGGGCTTGGTCGCCATTGGTGACTCACTATTGTGTGAGCATCGACCTTGTCCGAAGTATCGAGCATAGGACACGCCTTCACGGGTGTGTCTGTCTCACCGTCTATGTCCGAGTAGGATCTTACACGCTCACGGGTGATTCCGTTGCGAGCGAGATCCGAAGTATCGGTTTCGCCTATTGGCTTCCTCTCTCTTATTCTTTGGCTGAGTAGGGATCCAGGAAGGGTTACAAGGACCTCAAAAAGCACAAGCTACAGGTTACACAGGAGGAGGACAAGTACGGGAATACTTTTCCGGCAGTACTCTCTCTCCTTTAGGCGTAGCACTCTAAGGACTCGTTACAAGATAAATTCCTGAATTCAAACTAAAATTGACAAGATAAAAGCCGAACCTTCACGGCTTCATGTGTTGAGTTGGTGAACTCATCCCTGTTTTGTGTTTGATTGCCAGTTATATTTAGGTCAATATCAAAAACACAACACAATTGTGCGCAATTTTATACCTTTCTTCCTTCTTCTTCTGCATTCACCTTGCTCTTCCCAATAATCAAGATGATGGGACGGAGGTCTCTTAGGCCAACCTTGTCGGCACCGCTATCCAGCACTCCGCCTCATTCATCTAGGACAACCTCGGAGAGTCTGCTCTCCGAGCCTGAGTTCACTTTCACCCTGTTCCCCCTCGACCACCCTTCTCATTCCCCTTCCATCAGTCCAAGAGTCTCATATTTTAGTGCATCGCAGAGTTCGGAACATTTGACGGCACCTGAGATGGGTTCTTTTGCTTTTTCAGAGAACCCAGACAAGGCTGACAGAGGAGAGCACCCAGATGACCATGATCACCCTCCTTTCTTATTTGATCAAGCGACCATCAACAACTCCTTGCTCACATCCCTGGAGACAATGCAGAGGCAGATCCATGATCAGGGAACCTTCATGGGTGATCTCATGCGAGAGATAACACAGATGAGAGAAAACCGACCTGGGGGCAGTGGCGGTGGTGGAGGAGGAGGAGGACCTGATGCAGGAGGAGGTAATCCCGATGCTGAGAGACCGCCACAGACTATCATGAGGGAATTGCACAATCCCGCAGTATCCCTCACTCATCGTTGGATCCGACTTCCACCTATCCATGGAGATTTCGAGCTTCAGCCTCACACAATTCAGCTTCTACCCAAATTCCATGGGTTGCCGACCGAAGAACCGCACCTCCACCTCCAAGAGTTCGAAATGATCTGTAGTACCATCCATGATAGGCTGATGATCGAGGACACTATCAAGATGATAGCCTTCCCGTTCTCCTTGGTTGACAGAGCCGCGTACTGGCTCAAACACTTGGGGCAATTCATCGATACTTGGGCAGATCTCCAGATCGCGTATTTGAAGAAGTACTACCCTCTCGGCCGGACTAATGCAGCTAGAGCGATGATCAGCAACTTTGTCATGATCCCTAACGAACAATTTCATGAAGCCTGGGATCGATTTAGAGAGCTCATTGACCGATGTCCACATCACGATTTCTCCAAGCCCAATCTAGTTCAAAACTTCTTTTGTGGGCTGACACCGGAGCTGCAGGGGCTAGTGAACGCATCTTGCGGTGGGTCCTATTTTTCTAAAGATGAGGACGACGTTTGGGCCATCTACGAAGGCATGGCAGAGAACTCAACCGTCATGGCCCAAGCCCGTGTTTACACACAGCAGAAGTCCCCGTAAGGAGCAGGATCATTCCAGAGGATCGCCCACATCGATGTCGGTCCTAATACTTCGTCGGCAGCCGTAGCCCAAGCCGAATCAGCCGCAGCCGACATGGGCATAATTAGTGAGAAGCTGGACCGTCTTAAGATCCTCGAGAAGAAACAGATGCAAGGCATGGCCTAGATGGACCAGATTGCCAAGACGATGAGTTACCTGAAGACGCAGATCCTTTGCGTCCAGGAGGCACATATATCTTCCCAGTAGCCTCCCAGGTCACGTGCTGATCCGAGCAGTAGCAACTCATCCCAACCCTCTGTCTCGTACCGCCAGGTCAACCACATCCAGGCAGAGCCGGTCCCGTTGTTACAGTACTACCCAGCACATCCACCATCTCAGGACACTCAGATGGTGGTCTACCAGCCGGAGCAGCCACTGGCAGTTCTTCCTCCACCCTCCTTCGAGCAGGAACCATTGATGAAAGTCAATGGGATATGCTACGACCAGTACCCTCAGCATGGGATTCGTCGCGATCACCCCGGATTCCGTTGGGGCAATGGTGGCTCCTCATCTCAACAGCAGAATCCCGCTCAAGGACATCAGAGCAGCCATCAACCACAGCAGCAACAACAGCCCCAATATGCCCAGCAACAGTACCAGCAGGGCCCTCGTCCCGCTTATCAGGGACAATAGTGGAGGCAGCATCAGCAGCCTCATCAGTCATATCCCCATCCTCCCCAGTACCAGCAGTACCAGCAGCAGCAGCAGCAGCCTCATTTCCCGCAAGGGAACCCATCCGGTTCTCAGGCCCCAGCTTTTGAGAACCCAACTTTAGACGATCTTGCCCGCTTGCTCTCCGAACAGCGAGCATCTTTCAAGCAAGAAATGGATGAATTCCGGCAGGAGATGAAGGAGATCATCAAAGGCAAGGCCGCCATACCCGCTCAGATTGAACCTAACCCGAACAATCTGAAAAGGAAGTCTGAGTAGGTAGAGTTTACAAAGGATACCTCTCCTAGTGACTATTTGAGTGACATATCTCTTTCTTTGTATGATGCTGATTTTGTGACTACTAGGAGCGGTAGGATGCCAGCCGGTGGTGCCTCTTCTGAGTGACGACCACATGCAGGATCAGGAGCGCCAGAGGAGCAGAGTAGCGGTGCTGATGCCGCTAATGATGATGTTGAAGATGGTGGTGCTGAGGCCACCAATGATGGAGATCCAGACGACGATACTGAGGCCGTCGTGAGACCAGATGCAGACGGTGGTGCTGATGCCACCATTTTGGATGCAGGGCCAGAGCGCGGTGCTGATGCCGCAGAGTCAGGTGCCAGTGGTGGTACTGAGGCCACCACATCTACTTTTGTTGAGCGTCCCTCTGTGATGTTACCACCTTTTGTATCTATGGATTGTGGTAACAAGAAAAACAAAATTATGAATAAAGGAAACGTTTCTGTTCAAATTGCGGATCCATATGTGTTGAATGATGATGATTGTATGGATTATAATTCTTCACAGGCACAGGGACCTATTCCTAGTCCTCCATCTGAGGAGGCCCCTACCATCCCCTTTCCTGAGGCACTCCGTTGGGGGAAGGGGAATAAAAGAGAAAATCCTAAAAAAGATCAGCAGGTAGAGTTCAGCAATCATATGATAGACAGATTCCATATCCAGCTGACTCTACAAGAGGCACTCGAGCACATCCCCCTCTTCAAAAAGAACTTGAAAGAGAAGACCACAGTCCGCAGGAAGAGGAGGAACCATAGAGATCATATCCATGTGCTCACTCATTCCACTTGCTGCACTATTCAGAACAAACTGCCAGCCAAGCGACCAGATGCATGAGCTCCCTATGTCAGATGCGAGATTCAGGAGCAGCAGTTTGATCGTACTCTGTTAGACAACGGCTCTTCAATTAACCTTCTTCCGGCAGCCTTACTCGACCAATTCGAGTTTGGTCCTCTTCTTAGGAGCAGGACAGTCCTTCAGTTTGCTGATAGGTCGACTAAGAGGCCGAAGGGGTTATTGAAAGACATGGTCGTTACCATTCAGGGCCTGAAAGTCCCCGTGGACTTCGTTATGTTGGACATGGAGATCCCTGAGTCTGTAACCGATGCCCCCATCATTCTCGGACGTCCATTCTTGGCCACAGCCAAGGCGGTGACCGATCATGATAGCGCGAAGGTGTGTTTTTGTGTAGAGGGCGAAACCATACAAATAGAGACGATTGAAGAAACAAGAGCCAGAGAACTAGAATGCTCAGAGCAGTCCAGCAAAGCCGCGCAGATGACCAAGGAAGAGCTAGACATCCACCAGGAGTGTGATTTTGTGATGACAGATGATGAATCTAACTGGACAGATCCTGTAGCACCGACCCTCGCCTTGCCTACAGATTCACTATAAAGCTTATGGCAGTCGAGAGCCTGGAGAGCACACTCCTGGATGAGGATACACCTGAGGCTGACAGTGTTGGGACGAGTGGTGCTGATGATTTTCAATCTTGTTCATCTTCTTCTGATCCCTCGGACTCAGACATTGATTGGGATGATTTCGATGACTATATGCCGTGTCTGTTTCCTTCTGAGCCAACAACCATGACAGAGTCCGATCCAGTGCAGTTCATTGATGATTCAGCAGGCCACCCTTCGTCAGAGATTCATGCAGAGCGAGAGTTCTCCCATGTAGACCCGGTTGCCTTCACACAGACATATCAGAAGCCAGATCTGCCACCTCCCAGTTGTCCAGAACTGAAACCTCTGCCGCAGTCATTGAAGTATAGATTCCTTGCGGGTGAGCCAGATATGCACCCAGTCATTATCTCAGCAGGTTTGACTGGAGAACAAGAATCTCGTCTGATGGAGGTTCTTGAAAGAAACCGCAAGGCGATAGGTTGGAGTATAGCTGATCTCTAGGGGATTAGTCTGGCTCTGTGCTCCCACCACATCTATCTTGAGGATGACGCTAGGTCGTCGCATGAGTTCCAACGACGGTTGAACCCGAATCTTCGAGACGTAGTCATGAAAGAAATTTCGAAGTGGTGGAGCGCTGATTTTATCTACCCCATCTCCGACTCCAAGTGGGTTAGTCCGTTGCATGTGGTACCCAAGAAGACGGGTATCACTACAGTTGTGAATGAGTCTGGAGAGGAGATCGCTACCCGAGTACCCACTTCTTGGCGGGTCTATGTGGATTACAGACGATTGAATGAGGCCACCAAGAAGGATCACTTCCCGCTGCCATTCATTGATCAGATTATCGAGCGGCTAGCTGGGAAGAGTCATTACTGCTTTCTTGACGGGTACTCTGGATATAATCAACTGGCCATTGCGCCCGAAGATCAGGAGAAAACGACATTCACCTGTCCGTTTGGGACTTATGCTTTCAGACGGATGCCCTTTGGTCTATGTAACGCTCCGGCGACATTCCAAAGGTGCATGTTGTCCATTTTCTCGGACATGGTGGGTGACTGTTTAGAGGTCTTCATGGATGACTTCTCGGTCTATGGCGACGGGTTCGATGCTTGTCTTGACTGCCTAGACCGTGTGCTTCAGCGCTGCATTGAGGTCAATCTTGTCTTGTCTTGGGAGAAGAGTCACTTCATGGTGACTCAAGGGACGGTCCTTGGTCATATCGTCTCCAACAGGGGCATGGAGGTCGATCCGGCCAAGGTGGATATCATTAGAAAACTCAATCCATCGTCCAATTTGCGTCAGTTACGGTCTTTTCTAAAGCATGTCGGTTTCTACCGACGGTTTATTCAAGACTTCAGTCGTATTGCCCGACCGCTTACTGATCTGCTAACGAAAGACACCGAGTTCATTGTCAATGATAAGTGTCTCACGTCTTTTGAGACTCTCAAAGATATGGTTGTTTCGGCTCCTGTCCTTCAGCCACCCGATTGGTCTCTCCCATTCAAAATCATGACGGATGCTTCAGATTTCGCTGTTGGGGCTGTGATTGGACAGAGGAGGGATGGATTGCCGTTTGCCATTCACTACGCCTGTCGGACTTTGGATGCCGCTCAGTGGAATTACACTGTGACTGAGAAAGAGATGCTGGCCGTAGTTTTTGCTTTGGATAAGTATCGATCTTATATTCTTGGATCTAGAGTGACAATCTACACGGATCACACCGCCATCCGGTACTTAATGGCTAAGAAGGATGCCAAAGCACGACTTACCAGATGGATCCTTCTGCTCCAGGAATTTGATGTTGAGATTAAGGATAAGCCTGGAGTCAAGAATGTGGTGGCGGATCATCTCTCCAGATTGGAGAATCTTGA
Organism: Ottelia alismoides; assembly: GCA_037367405.1. Lineage (NCBI taxonomy): Eukaryota > Viridiplantae > Streptophyta > Magnoliopsida > Alismatales > Hydrocharitaceae > Ottelia > Ottelia alismoides. The sequence continues at coordinate 176,758 of JAZKJV010006671.1, forward strand.
GGAATCTGAGCCCAACGCACCTATCACAAAGACGTTTCCAGATGAGGCGATCTTGGCTATCACCTCGCTCCCATGGTATGCCGACATTGTGAACTATCTTGTTGCCAAGACGGTCCCACAAGGTTGGCCCAGGCAGAAACTCGAGACCTTCCTGGCGAAGGCCAAGTTTTACCACTGGAAGGATCCCGTCCTTTATCATGAAGGAGGGGACATCATCTGGAGGAGGTGCATTCCTCAAGAAGAGCAGCATAGCGTCCTCACATACTGTCACAAGCCCGAGGCAGGAGGACATCATTTTGGAAAAAGGACAGCACAGAAGGTGCTTCAATCCGGCCTATGGTGGCCTACTCTCTTCAAGGACTCTGATGAGTTCGTGAAGAGATGTACTGACTGTCAGAAAATGGGAACCTGGGGACAGAGAGACATGATGCCCATGCAACCCATTCACTTTTGTGAGGTTTTTGATGCATGGGGGATTGATTTCATGGGCCCATTTCCCAAGAGTCAGGGATTCGAGCATATTTTGCTCGCTGTTGATTATGTCAGCCGATGGGTTGAGGCCATCCCCGCCCGAGCCGCAGATGCTAAAACCGTATGCAAATTCTTGAGGAAAAATATCATTTCACGGTTCGGGGTACCTAGAGTGTTGATTTCAGACGGGGGGTCTCATTTCATCAATGACAAGGTTAGGGCCCTTGCAGATGAGTTCGGCATTGACCATCGGGTTGCCACACCGTATCACCCTCAGACTAATGGTCTTGCCGAAGTATCGAACCGGGAGATAAAAACTATCTTGCAGAAGGTTGTCCACCCAGACCGAAAGGATTGGTCACAGCTTTTGGACTCGGTCTTGTGTGCCTATCGGACTTCTTTCAAGAATCCATTAGGGACATCTCCCTTTCGACTCGTCTATGGTAAGCCGTGCCATTTGCCAGTGGAGATCAAGCATAAATTTTTTTGGGCAGTCACTGAGTTACTGTTAGATCCCGAGAGTATAGGAGAACAGAGAAGAGCAGAGTTGGCAGCCCTGGAGGAACTGAGAGATACAACCTTTTCTAGCAGCCTACAGTACAAGGAGAAAGTGAAAACATGGTACGATTCCCATATCAGCCATAAACAGTTTGAGCCAGATCAGAGAGTATGGTTGTTTGATTCCAGGCTGAAATTATTTCCAGGGAAATTACAGAGCAAGTGGAAAGGTCCATATGTGGTCAGGAAGGTACACGACAATGATAGTATTGACATATCCGAACCGTCATCTTCCTCTACATTCCGTGTCAATGGTCAACGCTTGAAGCTATATCTAGATCATGATCCGCCGACCATTGACGTTGCCCCCATTCTTCTGGTATGAGATGTGTTTTTTGACTCATATCATCTGCATCTCATACATGGTGATCAATTCCATCTTCCGCTGTACAGATCCATGTGTTCATATCACTCTTTCATCTGTTGATTTATTTTCTTCTTTTCTTCTTTTCCTTTTCTATTTTCTTTATCTATCAAAAAGGTGCCGCCCCTTGTTGTCAGTTTTCTGTACTTAGGACGTACTTTGTCCTAAGTATAGGGGGGTTTGCACTTCGAGTTCTTTCAGTTTCATTTCGATCCTCTCCATTGTCTCCTCTTCTTGTCTATACTTAGGGATATTTTACCCTAAGTATAGGGGGAGACAATCTGAGTACGATCTGTTCATTCCCATCCTTGACCTTCCCTGCGTTGTGTACAGTCTTCTATACTTAGGATTATTTGATCCTAAGTATAGGGGGGACGGTCAACTTCTTATTCGTTTGTTTATTTATTCTTTATTCTTGCCTCTACTTAGTACGAGTTATGTCTTCTCTTTTCTCTCCGATCTATGAGGACATAGCTCAAGCTAAGTATAGGGGGGTCATATATACTATGTATATACTTTAGCCATAACTCGTACTTTCGTAATAATAAGGCTAATAATTCTTTAGAATTCATTAAAATCCCTAATAAAAAGGTATTTTGTTCTTGTATATACTGATTAATAAATCAGGTGAAAATGTTTTTTGCAAAATGTTTGAGAAATAGTTTGAAAATCTTTGTAAACATCTATTGAAAACTATTTTGAAAACGTTTTGTTACATGTTTTCAACCTGTGTAAAAATGTGTGATTTGTAAAAATTTATTTTCTTTGGGTGAAATAAAATGTTTGAAAATGATTTGCAAATGGTTTGAAAAATGGTTGCAAAAATGTTTTGAAAAATCTATCCATACTGTTTGAAAAACCTTTGCAAAATGATTTTCAAATGTGTGTACATGTTTGTAAAATGTTTGTAAAAATTATTTTGGACTAGAGTTTTCAAAAATTCTTTGAAAAACTTGTGTCAAATAAGTTGAGGAATATTTGCATCACACCAAAATCCACTATGTATATATCTATAAAATTGATCACTTACCCTTATAAATTCTTAAAATCCACTTCTTGTATATATAAGAAGCACTCTCGTGTACATATTTTCACCTAGTTTTCAGTCAAAAATCTTTTTGTTTTCAAAAATCCCAAAAACATCTGCAAAATTAAAATCCAAAAACATGTGAAAAATCCATTTGAAAAAAAATGCATATGCATCATCATCATCTTTTCAAAAATCCATAAAAAGTTTAAAATCTTGAAAATTGCATCACAAAAATATTTTCTGCACAGCATTACATAGCATGAGCATTTTTCGGATTGAGTTTGATAGTTGAACAAGTCTAAGTAAAATCCGGAGATTGGAGCTTGATTGGACCTTAAAATCTACCTAATAATAGGAACCTTATAGGAACTGGGTTTGAGGTACTTCAGGTCTAGTTGACTTAATTCTTTGAGGATCAAGGGACTTGGTTCAATGGATTCTTGACTGCCTAAGTAGTGTTTCGGAGCACACGCACGACTCTTATTGATAATGACCTATCTTGGACACCTGCACCTTTCACATGGCTCAACTCAGTTGGAGTGGTGAAAAGATTGGATTTGCCGGTATGAGACGCACACAAGTGGAAACATTTGTCCTCCGCTAGGGAGGGAAGTGCACCCCAACCTGTCTAGTGATTAGGAAGTCTAAAGACAGGAGGCTGTGGGTTGCGATAAAGCTTCAAAAGAGGGATAGTCTACTGGCTCAAGAGGAAAAACTCCTGATGTAAATGCTGCTCTGAATAGTATTTTGAAAAAAAATGTGTTCAGGCATGTACAAAAATAAAAAGCCTGCAAAGTATGTACAAATGTTGTAAAGCCAATAAGCAAGCTTGAGTTCCAAAGTCAAATATGTGAGCCTGCAGCAGGATGACTTGACTACACTGGTCTTGCATCCCAGGATAGGTAGCTACACTGGCTACCGTCCATTCTTCTCTTCACCCCCTCCTCTTGAGTTGGTTGCCACTTGAACTTAGAAGGGAATACCCCGCTCCTCGAGGATGGAGTTATTGGATTGGGGAATCATTGGATTGTCATACCGGAGAAGTCAGTTTCTTTGCCATTCTAGTTGGGGAGAGCCACCATCACTTACACTGTACGAGTCAGATTCATAGTCGTAAGGGTTTGCGTATGAATTCAGATATTTCTGACCTGGCTATTGAGGAGACTTGAACAGAGTTTTGGGATTCTCAAGGACTGTTGGATTTCAAATTTGGTTCTCATTAAGGTTTTGCCCGCACTAAAATTCTAAAGGTCCGACTTAAGCTCCAAACTTTGATTTCGTGAAGACAAGTTTGATAATTAAACTAAATCCAAGTTCTTCTTTTTCTTTTCTTTCTTTTTCTTTTTGCACTTATTGCATAAGTGTTTGCTAGGGACTAGCAAAGGTAAAGAATAGGGGGATGATGAATCCACATTTCATCATCTTTATTCTATCATTTTGGCCTCAAAAATCCTAGTAAATGCTTGTAAATCGCATTAATTAGAGTATATTAGCATTCATGCATGTACCTGTAAATAGTGTATAAATTACTGTAATTAAAGCAAAAATTATAGAATAAATAAAAGAAAAGAAAAATAATAAAATGTTGTAAATATTTTATGACCCAAAACCCCGAGACCTAGGCATCTTGATGAACAGGTCGACAAGAAATAAAGTAGGGGGAGATAAGGGTTAAAATACAGTAAAAATACCAATTCTTTTTATTCATTCTTTGTTCATTTTAGGACCTATTTTTGGTTCCATTTTTATACATCAAATAAATAAACTTTGAATATGAAAGTTGTAGATAATTAAATAAAGAAAAATACAAAATTTATTTCACTCAAAAATAATGTACAAATAAAAAGTTCTGGTCTGAATAAAAATCCAGAATCCCAACTTTCCAGACCCGTATCTCACAATTGAAAACTCCAAATGCAGTAAACTTGCCTTTAATTGTATATAGAATAAAATAAGCTATTTAATAGCGGTGGTTTCACATTTGGCGGAGCTATGGTTTGAAAGTTGAGTTTTGGACCCTCATTGTATAATTGTATTGATTAAAATAGTCAATTTATTCTTTATTCATTATTTTTATAATTTTATATTTTTATAATTTTGTAAATATTATTTATAATAATTATATACATTAAAACAGGAATAAAAACCCAAATAAAACTCAAAATAAAAATATATGTATATCAAATACACAAGTATTATACCTATACAATACCTACATCTATTTTATTAAATATACAAAACATATAAAAAATAAAATAAAAATATATTTTCATATATAAAAGTATGTTATAATTTTATAAAATAGTACACATAAATAAAGAAATTAAAAATATCAAATAAAAATAAATTAATAAAACACATAGGTATATGTACCTATATAAAACTAAAAAGGTAACTTATAAAAATACACTTCATAAAAATAATTAAAACTCAGAATAAAATTCTACATAAAATAACAAATATTTTTTATTTAATAACCAACATTTAATTCGTTCTTTTCCTATTTTAATTTGAATTTACAAAATCTTTTTCAGGGATTTTTCCTGATTGGTCCACGTGGAGCAATCAGGAGACGACCCCAGTTGACCCCAGTCAACTGGTCGTCCTTCCCCATGTGTGCCTGTCAGAACATCGGTTTGACCCCCCTTGTTTTCGTTTTTTCCAGACGTAATCTTGCACTTTTTGAGATCGATTTCTTCACAACTTTCCTCCCTCGATCCTTGGTCTATCACGCCCTTGCGTTTTTTGGGGGAGAGGGCCGTCGAATCGCTGCCAATCCCTTGGTCTTTGGAGCACCTCAGTCTCGGAGTCAAACCAAATATATGGGGCACCCAACTTTCGATTTGAATTTGAACACCTTCGGTCCACCCTTCCTCGCTCCTCTCGTGCTCCAAGCATTCCTGGAGGTGACAACTCCAGCACGGTGCATCTAGCCAGGGCGAAGGAAGTCGGAGGCGTCTCCACCACCTCCCCCAACTCCGGCGGTCGAGGTACCCTCCCTTCGGTCGTTGACCGTCGAGGCAACCACTTCCACCTCTTGTTTTTCGTGCATTCCATTCGCCTTAGTCGTAGGATTAAAAACCCCCTAAAAATCCAGACGTCTATCCATCCAATCGTCCAATTTCATCTCCTAGCCGGAGCGCACATCCGACCGTACTCCCAGCCACCGTTTCACGCTACATCTCCGCCCTCACGAGGTCCAGGCAGTTTGCCCTGGACCTTCTAACCCTTTTTGCAGGTCAAAGACCCTTGATTCGAGCCTGGAGCAAATTTTGACGCCTCGTCGGAGTTCGCGAAGCCCCCCAGCTCCGCCACCCTCGCACGAGCCCTCCGGCCACCGCCGGAGATTTTTGATGCTACCAACAGCAAGAGGACGACCTCAGGAGGCCGCATCCCCATCTTGAAGCCCAAAGCTCGTCGGAGTGCAGAGATCTGGAGCGAGGAAGATCGCCTCGCCGACGTTCTTCCTTGTTCCTCCTCCGTGCGCCTACACCGTCGGATCGGGGTGCGCCCTCCAGATTGCACAGCCGTCATCCGATCGTCCATCGCCTCAGCCGTTCGATCAACCTTGGATGTTCTAATCTTGGCTGTGGATAACGAACCGGTATCGCGCGAGGAGATTGCGCCACGTGTCCAAGTGAAGACCCCCAGCCGTCAGATCTCCTTGGCGAGGGAATTTTGCAAGTATACCCTCGCGACTTTTGTAATTTTCTTTTAGTCCTGAAACTTTTATTAGAAGTTTAAAAACTTTTGTAAATTTTATAAGTAGGCCCCTGTGTTTTCTAATATCACACTTAGGTCCTCTTCCACGTCACCTCACGTGACCTATTCACGTGAGGCGCGAGCTTTTTGCATAGAGGCCCCCGACCTTTGTTTTATTTCGTTTTAGTGCTCTTATTTTTGTATTAAATGTTAAATTTTTGGGAGAATTGCATGTAAGCCCCCAGGGGTTTTTGAAATTACATTTGAGTCCTTCCAAGGTACGTGCAAGTCACGCGCCTTGGGGGACATTTTGCGCCGATACCCTTGCGGGTTTGCTTATTTGTGATTGGTCCATAAATTCGAATATTAAGTGTTATATTTTGTGGAAAATTGCATGGATGCCCCTGGATGATTGTGTATTAGCATATATACCCCTGCCAGGCTGTATATTTTTATGAAGTTTGTCTTATTTAATTAAGGCATCATTTTAACTTGAAAAATTCCACAAAATCACGTTAAGCTCCTGTTCACATGCAATTCCATGCCATATTTTTAGTTTTTGATTTTATTACATTTTCATATTTATTAAAAATAAAAAAACTCCTCATTTCAGTACTGTCTAGCTTAGAAAATGCCAAAAAATATTAAAATACCTAAAAAAATTCCAAAAAAATATTTATTGTGTATTTTAGCTTATTTTAGTGTCAGTCCAAAAACCACTAAAAATATCAAAAGAAAAACCTTAAAAATTCAAAAATACCTAAAAACTTCAAAAAATTCTAAAAAATTGTAGAAATCCAAAAATTACAAACTCAAGTTTTGTAGTTTCCTATTTTTATTCTCTTTATTTTGAAATTAGTTTGGAAAATTTTGGTGGGTGTTTGATATTTTTCATTCATGGTTTTATTCGCAGCCATAAGCTTATTCACTATTTTTATTTATTTTTTCCCTTTTAAAAATACCAATAACATTTAGAAAAATTCCCAAAAATCACAAAAATAGTACAAAATCATAAAAATGCAAAAAGATTTTATTTATGAATTTTTGAGCATTTTTGCATACTTTTATAAATATTCTATCCTCTCCTTTATTATATAGCTTATAAATTCCAATATTGAAAAAAATATAAAAAATATATAAATATAAAAATCAGAAAATTAAAAAAATCAAAATACAAAATTAAAAACTAAATAAAAAAATTTAAAACCCACAAAAATCTTTGCTTTGCATAGTGTAGACAACACCTCACTTTCACTCACACACACACACACACACACACACACACACACACCTGTTTGACCTACCCTGTTTGGCTCCCTGTGTTCGAACTCTCTGCATACTTGCTCTATACACCATTTATGTAGAGTTAAAAATAAATTTTAACTTCGCATTTATTTCTTATTGCTTGATCTATAGTGTGGGTTAATTGTTGATTAGATCCGGATTTTGAGCGGTCAATACACCGACTGTGTTCCCGCCTTGTGTGTAATACAAGACCATTCGATTTTTGGGTTCATCACTGGGGAGCAATGAGCATAGCCTAGTTTTGTCATTTATTTTATATAGTCATTTATTCTTATTCATTAATTTATTGATGTAAATAATTCATTGATTTATTTTGTATATAGTCATTCAATTAATTCTTTGTATCTAGCTCTTTTTAATTTCATTTGATTATCTGTGCTAATACATCTTTCTTTGTGACTTTGTTACGAGGGCCTACCACACGAGGATGGGTTTTTAGGAGTTTGATGCAGCCAAGCTTGGAGGAGGCTGATCTTCAATGTGTGACCAGTTGAAGAGGCTACAAAGGAAGCAAGGAGGGAGAATTAGCATAGAATTAGATTATCTTATTTATTTATTGGTGAGAGAGAGAGAGACATTTTTAATATATAATAATTAAATACTTGAACTCTACTCTCCGCAACGAGGTCCAGTGCACGGTGTCTTTTCACCTGGGGGCCTCGTCACAATTTTCCATGCTTTCTTGCCTTCTTTTATTTTTTTTCTGTTGTTTTGAGTTTTCTGCCTTATTTTTGTTTTGTTTTGTGTGCATGGAGCCCCTAGAAACATGTTGTTAAGTCGGTAATTAGGACCAAACCCTAATAAGAATGCTTGTTCCTGTAGTCTTTTACGCTTGGATCTAGTCAAATTAATAAATGTTAGTAATTTGGACTTGATAATGCACGTCGAGAGAGGCCGCATACAATGCTGTAGGACCCGTTGTGATGGGCACCGATCGGCATTGAAGTCTAGACCTTGGTCTCATTTCTGAAAAACTAACAATTGGTTCTTCACTATTAATAATAGCTACTATTTTGGGTGATTTTATCGATTGCACATCACCATGTAGATAGGGTTAAAAATTCTATTTTGCATACCACATGGAGAGAGATGGGAAGCACTGTAAGTCTTCTAACTCAGCATGCATCATTAGATTCAATGGTGAGATTTCCATCATAGAATCGACTTGCATGGATTTTTCGCTATCTCCCTCTGTTTTTGAGCACTTAGGACTTAAATGAAAATCTACAAAAACCATAGGCGCTTGTATGAAAACAGATCCAAAAAAGTGAAAACCTAAAAAATTAAAACAAGGGGACTACTAAATAAACTTTGACCGTAATTAAAATCCATAATGGACTTTCATTGCCTTGGGTTCATAAACCCCTCATTGATTTCATGTACCTTAGGAGGGGACCAAAATCCCTCCCATGAGCGAGACACGACTCGTTAAGGATTAGAGCCCAAAACCCAGTCTGTAACTGCCTTGTGTAATGCCTGGATTTTAGAAGTAATGGCACTTCTATCGTACGTGACCGAGTAGGGCCTTGTCAACGATGGTGTTCCTGCCTTATGTGGAGCATCGACATGGTCTGAAGTACTGAGCATAGGCCACGCCTTCACGGGGTTGGTTGTCTCATTGGTTTGCGTCCAAGTAGGTTCTTGCATGCTCACGGGAGATTCTATTGCAAGCGAGGATCGAAGTAGCGGTTTCACATATCGGCTTCCTCTCTCTATTTCTTTGGTTGAGTAGGGATTTATGAAGGGTTACAAGGACCTCAAAAAGTGCAGACTACATGTTACAAAGGAGGAGGACAGGTATGGGATACTTTTCTGGTAGTACTCCCTCTCCTACAGGGTTAGCATGCTAAGGACTTGTTACAAGATATGCCTGAAATAACAACTCTAAAAATGAAAAAATAATAAATAAACGAACCTTCAAGGTTTCACATAGCTTGAGTTGGTGAACCTAATTTTGAATTGTGTTTGTATGGATATAGATTAAGGTTCAAAGAATAAAATCTTGCGCAATTGCGTAAATTTTGTCATATGTGTCTTCCTTTTGACCTCCGCTCAGTTCGAGGCTCTCTATTATTTTACACTCCTTTTTATTCCTCGTTGACCACCGTATCTTTTCCTACTGCATTGATTTCCCTCTTACTTCACGATGTCGATCCATGGATGGTTCAGTCGGGACTCCGCCAACGCTTACATCGATTCCATGAACTCGACCTCATCAATTATTCGAGGCGATTCTCGAGAACCCGATACAGACTTTGTGGGTCGATCTCTAGACTCTTCATCTTCTATCCATCCTTTTGGCCACCCAATAAACTAGGGCCATTTTTGTCCCACCTTCGCCATTGTGAATGAGAGTCGATTACATTCCACATCTTTTTCATTCAAAACACTCTGGATTGACCCTAATTCCATATTCATCTTGGTAGCGGAGACTCAATTACAAGTGGTTTGATAAGGAATTTTTCACATTGCAGATAGTTTCCAGCCCCAGTCCTGGATCCTAACACATAATTCATCTCTTTGGATTCAGACCCTAAAATGGCTCCCCAAGGAAAGAGCAAGGGTCAACAACCACCTTCCCAACCAGAGCAAGAACAAATGACTGATCATAATTAGGTGAACGCTCAGTTGTTGGCATCTATCTAGGCCATTCAACGATAGCTAACAGAGCATGCCCTAGCACATACTGTATTCTAGGACATGTTGAATGATGTTATGAATAGGTAAGCAGGAGAAGGAAGAGGAGACATAACAAAAGCAGGAGGAGGTGGACCCCATGAGGACCCTGATGCAGAAGATCCAGAACAAGGGAGGTCGAAACCCACGTTGAAGAGACATATAACCCTGGAGACAACCAGATGATCGAGTGGATCCTCATTCCACCGGTGCATGCTCACTTTAAGCTGAAGCGTCAGTTCTTTGCTCTCCTCCCATCTTTCCACGGGAACACTAGCGAGGAGCCTTACATTCACCTGCAGTAGTTTTCACGCATCTGTTGTACTACCCACTACCCCAATGTCTTGTTGTACGTAATGAATATGATGGCTTTCCCCTTCAGTCTACAGAATAAGGCCCTATACTAGGTCAATCATCTGGGAAAGGTTGTGATGACATGGAAGGAACTGAAGTCGTCCTTCCTGCACAAATTTTATCCTCTCGGTCGGCTCAACCATATGCGAGCTAGAATCAACAACTTCTCTCAGGGTGCCTACGAGACCATTCATGAATCCTAGAAGCGGTTTACAGATCTGCAAGAGAAGTGTCCCCACCATAAAATTCTGAGGACCAGCTTGGTTCAACACTTCTTCGGGGGGCTGAATGTAGAAAGCTAAAGGCTTGTTGACGTAGCCTATAGGGGATCACATTTCAACAAGGATGAGGATGTAGTTTGGCAGATTTTTGAGGAAATAACCGAAGGAGAGGCCACCCACTCTTCATCCAAAGCATATCAGAAGAAACCCCCATATCCTCCTGAAGCAAGTCCATATGGCAGCATCTCGTGCGGCGGAGAGAGATGAGATCTCCAACCTCAGCATCATCGGGGGCTATCTCTCAAAAGTTGATACTATTGAGAAGTGATCGCAGGACCTCGAGAAACTTGCTGTGATCAAAAAGAGGACGCAACACCTAGACAAACTGGACCAGATCTCCAAGTAGTTGGAACTACTTGTCGGCACCATCAGCTATATTTATTCGGCAACACCATCTACAGAGACTCCAGCTGAGAAGAAGTATGAGCCATCGCCGCCACAACAACCGCAACCGAGGCAGCAGCCACCGGTAGTCCATCATGTTTTACTACGTGCAGGCGCCCGATCAGGGTCCGTAATAGCAACAGATGGTTGTCTACTAGCTAGACTTCCTTCCATCATCCGATCCAGCCTTCCCACCACCACCCTTGATTCAAGAAGTCAATGGTGTATGGAGCAATGATACGCAGCTAGCTCATCCTACCAGACACCCCCAGGGCCAACCACAGACCAATAGGGCCTACCACCAACCACAGGGTGGTCATTCGGGCTGTCCTTGCAAACCCCACCTCAATAACACCAGCCTCTGTAGTACCCTAATCAATGGAGGCAGAATTAGCAGTACCAGCAACTGCAATACCGCCAGCCACAACCATACCACCAGTATGCGGCCGCACCACCTCCGTAGTATCAGCACTAATCTCCTTCCTCCTACCATCAATACCAGCTTCCTCCACCTCCTCAGCACCACCAGCAGTCGTAGTCTCAATGCTAAAACACTCAACAACAATGTGGTATGCACGCTGAACCTTCTGAGGCAAATCCTGTGAACCCTACCCTTGATTGCTTGTCCCAACTCGTCAATGGCCTAGCAGATATGAAGAAGAAGCTAGACGACCTGACTGCTGCCAAAACTTCCATTTGACACAAGTAGGAGCAGGTGAATGTGATGTCCAGTCTATATCTATAGAGTCATATGATTGTAATACTACTCTATCTAATGTTGTTACTCTCAAGAGCGGTAGGACTTTGCCTCCGTCTGCCACAAGCCATCGGAAGAATAAAGCTTCGACAGGTAAATCGTGATCTTTTGCATCTTTCGTGCCAGCCACATGGATGGGTGAGGAAGAAGAAGAAAGAGGAGCCATGCCAGCTGCCACTGACCATCATCTCTATCAGAAAAAAAAAACAAAAAATCACAAAAAGCAAAAAGACAAAAAAGATAATCGTCGTCAAAGTAAAGATGCGCTAGCCACAGAGGAGCCCATAGCAGCAGTCGATCCAACGCTAGCCGATGGAGCCGAGACCGCGCCTTTTCTTGTCCACCAGCATCTCAGTTGCCAGCGTGTATTCCTTTTTGTGAATCGGATGTACACAACATTGTAGACAAGGATTTTGTTATAAATAAGAATTCTGTTTCTAATTTCAGTACTATAAATATCCCTTTTCCTAAAGAAATATAAAATTCCAAAAAATGCAAAAAGAAAAAGTGCATTATCTGAACCTGGAGTTGTGGACATTATTAATAATTTGACTGTTGAGATTTCATTGATGAAGACCATGGAATACATTCCCACTGTGAAGAAAGGATTGAAAGAGGCATATATAAACAAGCATCGACCAACACGAAACAACAGATGCCGGTAGGTAGAGAAGCACATTCTCACCATGGCCACTGTTGCACCCATCAGCAACTCCCACAAAAGAAACAAGACCAAGCAGCACCTTTGATCAGTTGCGAGATTTTTGATCAAGTTTTCAAGCGAATCTTGCTTGATAGTGGTTCTTCCATCAACCTCCTACCCTCTTCATTATTGCAAGAATTTGGGCTAGGTTCCCTTAAGCAGATACAAACGATCCTTCAGTTCGCTGATCAATCCATCAAGCGACCTCGAGGTCTTTTAAAAGACGTTGCGGTAAGGGTGCGGAACATGCAGTTTCCAGTTTATTTTGTAGTCCTTGATATGGACTCATCTGTACCCTTACTCCAGACTCCTATCATCTTGGGTCGGCCATTCCTATGCACTTCAGAAGCTGTGGTTGATTATGGGTCTGGCAAGATCACCTTCAGCTCGGGCAACGACAGAATTATTATAGACATGATCATCGGGCCCAAAGTCGTAACTAATAAGGATCATACAACACCTTCTGAAGAAGACTTTGAATTCATTGAAGAGATCAGAGATACAACATCTCTTTGAACGATCCATGGATAGAGGAAATTGTCTCCCTAGAGGAGGACCTGGAAAGCACCATTGACACAAGCTCCGAGGACATTTGGGAGACCAAATCTAAGTTGTTGATGCAACTTTTTGATTTCTATAATTCACTCCAGCACGAACATAATGATTTCATTACGGATACGTTCGACACATTGTCAGAATCTCAACAGGACACTGAGGTCAGCAACCTTGCAAAAGTTCTGGCAGAGCATCATCCAACTAGCATCATCTCAAAAGTGACCAAGAAGCCGGCCAGATCAGAACCAGAACTAAAGGCACTTTCACCAGGCCTGATGTATGCTTTCCTTGCGGGTGCAGAAAACATGTATCCGGTCATATCAGCAGCAGGCTGACCCGGGAGCAAGAATCTCGACTCCTCGAGGTTCTGGAGAAAACCCACAAGGCACTTGGTTGGCATGTTTCAGATCTCCGCAACATAAATCCAGCGTTGTTCTCATACCACATCTACCTGGAAGAATATGCCAAGCCGTCCTACGAGTTTCAAAGAAGATTGAACCCAAAACTGAGGGGCATCGTCATGAAGGAAATCACGAAATGGTGTGATGCAGGCTTCATTTATCCCATCTCCGACTCAAAATGGGTAAGCCCCATGCACATAGTTCCGAAGAAGTCATGGCTTACTGTTGTTACAAATGATAGAGGAGAGGAGATATCTACTCGAGTACCAACATCCTGGCGTGTATGTGTTGACTACTGTTGTCTTAATGCAACAATGAAGAAGGACCATTTCCCCTTGCCATTCATTGATCAAGTATTGAAAAGACCGACTGGTAAGGAGTTATTCTATGTTCTGGATGGGTACTCCGGGTACAATCAAGTGGCAATTGCCCCTGAGGACCAAGAGAAGGTGTCCTTCACTTGCTCGTTCGGAACCTATACTTTCAGGAGAATGCCCTTTGGATTGTGCAACGCAACAATGACATTCTAGAGATGCATTTCTTGCAGTTTTTGCCAAGATGGTAGGCAGTTTTCTCGAGGTGTTTATAGACGTCTTCTCCGTCTTTAATGACATATTCGATTCTTGTCTAGAGCACATAGATAGAGTACTTCAGAAATGCTATGAAGTCAATCTGGTATTATCATGGGAAAAGATCCACTTCATGGTCACAGAAGGAATTGTGCTGGGTCACGTCATTTCAAAATGTGGCATGGAAGTCGGCCCGGCAAAGGTGGATGTAATTGTCAATCTTGAGCCACCTCAGACAGTTAATAATGTGAGGTCATTCCTGGGGCATGTTGGATTATACAGAAGATTCATTCGTGATTTCAGCCGTATTGCCCGACCTCTTACAGAGTTACTATGCAAGAAAACTGAGCTTAATGTTGATCAACAGGTTCTGTTTCATTCAATCAACTAAAGGAGCTCATCACTCAAGCTCAAGTCCTACAACCATCAGATTGGTCTCTTCATTTTGAGATCATGATAGATGCGTCAGATTTTGCAGTTGGGGCTATTTTGGGACAGAGGAAAGACAAGGCGTCATATGCCATTCATTATGCCAGCAAGACATTAGATGAAGCTCAGAGAAACTACACTATGACAGAAAAAGAATTCTCGGTTGTGATATTCGCCCTCCAGAAGTTCAGATCCTATTTGCTCGGATCAAAAGTCACGATTTACAATGACCACTCTGCTATCAGATACCTACAACAAAAGAAGGATGCCAAGCCCATATTGATCAGATGGGTCCTTCTCCTCCAGGAATTTGATCTGGAAATCAAAGACAAGCTTGGAGTTTAGAATGTGGTAGCAGACCACCACTCCAGAATAGAGCAGCAAGATCCTCCACTGAGTAGTGCACCTATCACAGACACATTTCCTGATGAGTCAAGGATTCACTCCTCTAGTATGCTGATATTGTCAACTACCTTGTTTCAGGTGTAGTTCCACAAGAATGGACGAAGATTCGGAAGGATAAATTCTTATCGACGATCCATTTATACCAATGGGAAGATCCTCTCTTATTCAATGAAGGAGCAGATTGTATTTGGTGCAGATGCATTCCCCAAGCAGAGCGACATAGTGTCCTCGAGCATTGTCACTCGCTCAAATCTGGTGGACACCACTACGGAGACAGAATGGCAGCAAAAGTATTGTAGTATGGCCTCTAGTGGCCCACACTATTTAAGGATGCATCAACATTTGTCAAGAGATGCATGACTGTCACTGATTGAAAGGAACCCTTACAACCAAAGATTCCATGCCCCTGAAGATCATTCAGATTGCTGATGTATTCGATGCTTGGAGGATCGATTTCATGGGACCCTTTTCCAACAGTCAGGGATATGAGCACATCCTTCTTTATGTTAATTATATGAGTCGCTAGGTTGAAGCTATCCCTGCTCGAGCCATAGACAGCCGTACAGTTTGTTGCTTCCTGAAAGAGAATATAATCTCGCGGTTCGGGATTCCGAAGATACTTATATCAGACGGGGGCAGTCTCTTCATAAACAGAGAGGTTAAGAAGCTAACTAAGGAGTACAACATCGAGCACCATGTCGCATCTCCTTACCATCCTCAGACCAATGGTATGGCAGAATTATGTAACAGAGAAATCAAGACCATATTCAGAAACTTGTCAAGTCGGATAGGAAAAATTAGTCCTAGCTTTTGGAATCGGTCCATTGGGCATATCGCACCGCTTACAAGTCTCCGTTGGCCATGTCGCTCTATTGCCTTGTATATGGAAAGACATGCTACCTTCCAGTGAAGCTAATTCATAAATCATTATGGGCAGTTAACATTTGTAATTTGGACTCATAACAAGGTGGTCAGAAGAGGAAAGAAGATCTGAACATGCTCCTAGAATTTCAAGACTATGCATATGATAACTCATTGATGTACAAGGAGAAGGTGAAACGCTGACATGACTAGCACATCAGACGAAAGACCTTCGAAGCTGAGCAGAAAGTGTGGTTATTCTATGCAAAGTTCAAGATCTTCTCGGGCAAATTAAAAAGCAAATGGATAGGGTTGTTTCAAGTTCGAGAAGTGTGTGACAATGGTAGCATTACGATATCAGAATTGTCTCCTCACGCACAACCATTTGTTGTCAACGGTTAACTACTGAAGCCTTACCTCGAGCATGACACTTTCTTGGCTGTTGTCGACTCTATCCAAGTATTGCGCTCTGACTATACATCCACAGCACCGACAACATCAAAAGATTCAGATAATGCAACTCATAAACTTATCCTTTAAGCTCTTATCTTTTCTTCTTTTCTTTTTTCTTCTTTTTGTTTTCAGCTTTCGTTCTCTATAAAAAATGAACATGTGTATCACCCTTTTTTGTCAGTCCTCTATACTTAGGGCGTACTTTGTTCTAAGTATAGGGGGTATGCACTTTGATTTATTTCATTCTTTGATCGTCTCTCGTTCTCTTCTTATCTATACTCAGGGATATCTTACCCTAAGTATAGGGGGAGACAATCTGAGTACGATCTGCTCATTTCCAACCTTGACCCTCCTTGTTTTGTATACAGTCTGTTATACTTGGGATTGTTTGATCCTAGATATAGGGGGGACGGTCGACTTCTCATTCATTCATTCATTCATTCATTCATTCATTCATTATTTCTAGGCTTTTTTAAACTCAGTCCGAATTACATCTTCTTTTTTCTCTTCGATCTATGAGGACATAGCTCAATTAAGTATAGAGGGTCATATATACTATGTATATACTTTAGCCATAACTCGTACTTTTGTATTTTAAATAATACTTATGGCTAAAAATACTGTTAAATTCATTAAAATCTCCTAATAAAAAGATGCTTATATCTCCTAAAACTCTTTTTATATATACTGATTAATAAATCAAGTGAAAATAATTTGCAAAATGTTTGAAAAATAATTTAAAATCTTTTTGAAAAATCTTTTTAAAACTGTTTGGAAAACATTTTGTTAAATATTTTCAACCTTTGTAGAATATTCTGTTTGTAAAATTTATTATTTTTGTGTGAAATAAAAGTGTTTGATAAATGATTTGCAAATGGTTTGGAAAATGGTAGCAAAATATTTTGAAAAACCTATATATACTAGTTGAAAACATTTGCAAAATAATTTTTAAATGTTTGTAAATGTTTGTAAAAATCATTTGTTAAATTATTTTGGACTATAGTTTTCCAAAATTGTATGTAAAATCTTCTTCAAATAAGTTTGAGGAATATAT
The DNA here is from genome assembly GCA_037367405.1 of Ottelia alismoides. NCBI lineage: Eukaryota > Viridiplantae > Streptophyta > Magnoliopsida > Alismatales > Hydrocharitaceae > Ottelia > Ottelia alismoides. The sequence goes on from JAZKJV010006671.1 coordinate 194,070, forward strand.
ACATCGCACTAAAATTCTTTATTAACTGTGTAAAACTATCTATAAAAATGATGACTTATCCCTTGTAAATTTTTAAAAACCCAACTCTTGTAAATATAAGATGCATCCCCGTGTAAATATTTGTACCTATTTTTTTATCCAAAACCTTTTGTTTTCAAAAATCACAAAAACATTTGCAAAACTAAAAATACCAAAAATATTTTAAAAAATATTGCGTATGCATCATCTTTTCAAAAATCCATAAAAAGTTCAAAACCTTGAAAAATTGCATCATTCTTTACATTATATACATAGCATTTGCATAGCATTCACATTCTTTCGGATTGAGATTGATGATTGAACTAGTCCAAATAAAGTCGAAGATTGGAGCTTGGTTGGACCTTACTGTACCTAAGATCACTGGAACCTTATGGGGACTAGGTTTAAGGTACTTCAGGTCCATTGGGACTTAATTCTTTGAGAATCAGGGCTGGGTTCAAGTCTCCTCAACTGACTAACTAGAACTTTTCGAGATGCATGCATGACTCTTGTCAGCCGTGATCTAACTTGAACACTTGCACCTTTCACTTGGTTCAACTCAGTTGAAGTGGTGAGGAAAAATGAATTTTCCAGTTTGAGATGCACACGAGTGGAAACATTCGTCCTCGTCTTGGGAGGGAAGTGCACCCCAACCCGATCCAGTAGCCATGAGGTCTAAAGATAGGAGAGTGTGAGTTGCAATAATGCTTCAAAAGAGGGATAATCTTCTGGCTCAAGAACAAAAACTCCTTATGTAAATGTTGTTGTAAATAGTATTTCAAAAAAAAACTCCAAAAAAGTGGATGAGCCTGATTGAAAATAAAATGCCTGCCGGAGTATGTATATATGTTGTATAGTTAATAAGCAAGCTTGAACCTCAAAGTTATACCATGTGAGCATGCAGCTGGATGACTTGACTACACTAGTCATGCATCTCAAGATAGGTAGCTACATTGGATACCATCCATTCTTCTCTCCACCCTCTCCTCTTGAGTTGGATGTCACTTGAACTTAGAAGGAAATACCCTCGAGGAAAGAGTTGCTAGATTGGGAAGTCATTGGGTTGTCATTTTGGAGAAGTCAATTCTTTTGTCATTTCAATTGGGGAGAGCCACTACCACTTACACTATACAAGTCAGCTTCATAGTCATAAGTGTTTGCGTATGAAGTAGGCTAGTTCTGACATGGCTATTGAGGTGGTTTGAACCGAGTTCTGTGACTCTCGAAGGCTGTTGTGTTTTAAATTTGATTCCCGACTAGGTTCCACACACATTCTCACATCAAGGTCTAACCTGAGCTTTAAATTTTGATTTTACGAAGACAAGTTTAATAATTGAAATCAATTCCACTTATTCTTTCTTTTTCTTTTCTTATTTGTTCTTTTTTGTCTACTTATTACATAAGTGTTTGCTAAGGATTAGCAAAAGCAAGTATAGGGGTGATGATTCTCCATTTCATCACCTTTATTCTATCATTTTGGACTTAAAAACCCTACCTAATGCATGTAAATAACATTAATTGTACAAAATAGAATTCACCATTTATTTTGTTTATTGTGTAAATAATATGATTTTTAATGCCAAAATTATAGAATAAAGAGAAGAAAAGAAAAAGAATAAAATATCAAAGATATTTTATGGGCCTAAACCCTGAGACCAAGTCGAGAATTGAATTGGTCAACACGGAGTAAAGTAGGGGGAGATAGGGCCACAAATACAATAAAAACCTCATTTATTTATTCATTCAATAAAGCATTTTTGACACCTATTTTATTCTTTATCATTTATACATCAAATAAAGAAACTCTGTACATAAAAATTGTAGATAATAATGTAAATAAAAATACAAAATTGAGTTTGTATCAAAATAATACACAATGTACTTTTTATACACAAAATAAAATGGCAAAATCCCAACTTCACATACCCATATATTCCAAATAAAAACTCAGAATGTATTAAAACCACTATAATTGTATATAATTTTTCATAAGCTATTTAATGGAGGTGGTTTCATATTTTTTGGAGTTGAGGTGTGAAAGTTAGGTTTTTGACCCTCATTGTGCAATAAACCCGAATAAAATATTCAATTTATTCATTCTTTATTATTTTTACAATTTTATATTTTTATAATTTTGTCAATATTATTTATATATATAAATATATTAAAAACTAAAATAAAACCATAAGAGAAATATAAAATAAAATAAAATAAAATACAAAACATATAGATAAAATACCTATAAGTATATCTATATAATATATACCCCCATTTATTTTAGTATACAAAAAACATCACAAAAATATAACAAAAATATATTTATGTACATAAAAATAAGTTATAAATATATAAAATAAGATAACAATATAATAAAATAAATAATACAAAATAAAAAATATCTAAAATATATATGAATATACCTATAAATACACCCCTAATAATTAACTATTAATAAATAACATCAAAAAATAAATAAAAATCATATTAAAATGCTACATAAAATAACAAACATTTTTTATATTCGAAAATTAATAAAATTAAATACTATCTTTAAATAATTATTTATGAATAAAATTGTTGTTTTGTCCTGTAGCGAGTCTATGTGGACTAATGGCGTTCGAGCGTCTGAAGACCTCTGGTCAACTTCCTCCTTCAGGTGCCTGACTTGTCAGAACTATCTTTTCCCTGGTTTTCATCCTAAATTCCCGCTTGATCCATCACTCAATTAGCTACTATCTCATCACAAGATAGGATCTCTGATTAATCATGATCCACACCAGCCACTTAGAGCCATTGTACATAGAATCGATTCATCCCAAATTGACGGGGGTGCACCCAAGGCAGAGCTTAGACGACATCTTTGCTCCCTGGTCTCCGGTTAGGTAAGAGTTGTGTTTTTATTCTTTTTAGATAGCTTTTGATTCCAGCTTTTTAATTATGCATTTAGTTTAGTTGATAGACATGAGTTTTAGCCTATTAAGCACATTCACCGGAGCTCCGCTCCGACAAACGCTCCCATCTGTGTCTGACCGTTATTCGACCCGCCAATAATCTTACTCTCTTCCCTGACTGTTTCTTGATCATCCAGCGCATCTCATTTGCTCAGATTAGCCATTGATATGGCCTATCGGCCTCCAATTCCTTCACCACGCTGGAGATACGACTGCCTGATGCCCTTCGTTTCCATTCCCCCTGTTTACCAGCCAAGGCAGTTTGCCCTTGGCCTTACGTGCTTTCTGTGCGGGTCGCTCGGACAACAAAGCCCTTTTGAGCTCAAATTAACCTGACCTGAAGCTCTAGGTCGCCCTTCTTCTCCGAGCGTCCAGGGGCCCATCGTTGGCCCTTAGACTTTTCTGATCGGTCTGGGACCCATCCTTGACTTGTATGAACATGCAGAACCATCTAGTGATGCTCGAGAAAGCCGTAGGAGCGAGCAACGTTCGATTCAAACTCGCCAGCGGTGAGTTCCTCCGTTGTTCTTCCACCATCCTCGACGACCGTCCGGTCAAGATCATGTACCCTATTGAAGCAGGAGCCATTGGATAAAGCATGCTAGAACCGTCGGATCGCCTCACATGATCTAATCTCATCTATCCATGGTCGAAGGGGTATCTCCCGCTCTGATGCTGCTACGTATATTGGTGAAGGAGGGCGAACCGTTGGATCCGTACATTAATGGGGTAATTTGCAACTTAGCCCTGTATATTTGTGCTTTTGTTACTTAGTTCTGTTTATAATTTGAAATGTTTAAAATAGATTGGAAATTTTGCAAATCGGCCCATGTACTTATTTTAATTGCATTTGGGCCCATTCCAACTCATCTTACGTGTCGTACCACGTAAGATGGGCAAATTGCAGGGACACCCCTATGACTTTTTGTATTTACTTTTAGTCTAATAAATTATATATTCATGTATATTTTTGGCAAAAATTACATCTGAGCCCCTGTTATTTATTTTAATTGCAATTATGCCCCTACGAGTATGTGAATTTTGGTGCTTGAATTTCATTTATTAAAAATAACACCCTAGCTCCTAAAAGTATGCACAAATATCTCTTGCCATGAATATCATGCCGTGTATTTATTTCACATTTTTGGGCATTTTACTATTTATTAAAAATCAAAAGGAGCTTATTTTTGTACTGTCTAGCTAAGAAAATACCAAAAAATATAAAACATCTTGAAAAATTCCAAAAAAATTATATATTATCTATTTCATTATATTTTAACTCCAGACTAAAAATCACTAAAAATTGAAAATAAAAAAGATTAAAAATTGAAAAACCCTTAAACCTTCGTAAAAATTTATAAAATCACATAAAAATCCAAAAATATGTTTTTCCTATTTTACAATTTCCTTTATATAGTTAGTTATATATGAAAATTATTTGAGTATATTTGGACCTTGTTTACTATTTTTAACATTCAAATCAATTTTGATTATTAATTAAATCCCTGATTTGGGATATTTTTTACTTTAAAAATCTATAAAAAATTGTGAAAAACTCTAGAAAAATTACAAAAACATTAGAAAAATATATAAACCCTAAAAATAATTTATTTACTGTATTTTATTTATATTCACTAGTATTTATAAATACATTATTCTATATATATATATATAGCCTTATATAAGTTATATATATTTCTTTTAAAAATAAAATCTGAAAATACAAAACGAAAATATAAAATTATAAAATAAAAAAATATAAAAATAATATAAAAATAAAAAAACCCAGAAAAAGATATATGTATGTACATGATACATGACATAGTTGTAAATAAATACTTTGTTCAGAAATAACTATAGGCTACCTATTTTGCTCTCTGTGGTTTAACCTCTACATGCTTACTTGCTTTGAATCTTGTAGTAGAGAAAAATAAAATTTAACCACTTGTGTTATTCATTGCTTTTATATAATTTGTGTAGGTTATCTGCTGATTAACCGGTGACTTTCGAGTGGTCAACACATCAACTGCAGTTTTGCCTTGTGAAACCGTACGACCCTTGATTTTCCCTAGTTATCAGTCACCCACTTGGAATTAGAAATGGTCTATATAAATCCCACTTTACTCTACTTCTCAATCTCGTCCTTAACTACTTCCCACTATTTTGGAATAATTATACTATGGAATCCACAGGAAGGTCTCACATTATCATCAACATATATGTTGTGTGATCAGAGAGCACGGTTAATACCCACGAGATCTGATAATGCCCAGCCAATCGCTCAACGGTTCCGCTCTAAGACATATAAAAGCCTAGGCTCCTGCTCTAAGGTAAGGTTAGCACTAATGATCACAGGATATCACTCTTTGGGTCCTACAAGAAAGTCATATTTCAGTATGGGGGGGAGCGGCTTCAGCTCTAGCAATATAGTGTCGTCAATCAAATCCGATTGAATCACATATGCATCTAGTTGAGTGTTGTATGGATATGGATCTATACGTCCCATATGTTGCATCAGGATTTGGATCGCTAAAGAAACACAATAGTTTACCCAAATCTGCATCCTACTCCTCATCTATGTCCGTTGATTGTTTTGAAGGAGGTGGAACTGACAGATCCAAAGGGATCTCTGAGTCATCAAGGGAATATGAGGATGCATTTCGTTTGAGTACTCTGTGGTGGTCTAGGAATTAGGTTGATGCCACTTCGTTTGCTTCATCTCTAAGTTCACTTCTCCGCCTCGAGAACAAAACTTCATCATTCTCGTATGATAATCAAATATTGCATCGCCAGTCCTTAGGAATGGTCGTCCAAGAATGATTTGAGATTCTCTCCAATGATTAGGGGTTTCCATATCAATGACCTTGAAATCCACCTTGTAGTCTTGTCCCTCAATCGAGATAACCACATTCTTCACTTCTCCCTTAGGTCTCTTCATTGACTTGCCTATAAATTGGAGCAATGCTCGTGATTTCTGAAGTGATACTAACTCCATTTTCTCATAAAGTGATAAGGGTAGAAGGTTAATAGAAGAACCGTTATCTAGGAGAGTGTGTGTAAATGTAATGTCATTGATATGACTCTCCACGTAGTGAGCACCCTTCCTGCTAGTCCTAGTAGGTGTGCATCTCACCTTTAGGTACTTTTGAAATGCAGGATTTTTAGCCACATAAATACTCAAATGGAACTTTCACCATGATGTTTTCCTTAAAAATTTGTGCCATGTCAAGGTCATCCTTCTGAATCTTTTTGATGTGCTTTTCCTCCGTAAGAGCACAGGGTAAAGGGATAGAGGTAAATGACACAGAAGAAGAATCTAAATCGAAAACATCATTCATTGTATTACGAGAAATAGATTTATTTAGAGATGGATTGTTTTTATACAACTTGGAATTAACAATAAAGACGTCTATAACAGAATGTGGAATAGATGATGTCGGTGAATTCTCTACAATTGGAAGTGCAAGGTCCTCCGTAGACTCCAACGTATGTCCAAGTTGTTCTGATCCTCATGTTCTCCTCCTCCTCTCTATCTCCTGAGTAGGTAGCCTCGTATGTTATTGAGAGGACTGCTGCTGAATGTGATGCCTCTCCTCATCATCCTCTAAAGACTCCTCATATCAAGATCCAGAGGTGATCCTTACCATATCCCTAGCTCGGTCAGGTACGGCCATAGTCCTTCCACTCATGAGTGACATATAATAAGCATCATCACAGGAAAGAATCTCATGCTCGGATCTAAGAGTGTATGAGTTGTATACCTGACCCATGTATTATTGCAACTAAGACTTGTTCAAGCTATTGGGGTTAGCCTGAACTTGGGCAGGAATGGAAGTATGTGGAGCCGTCTGCTCGTCTTGCCATTGGGACAGTGATAAACCCAAAAATAATCATCGTGAGTCTAAGTATGTCTCACTATAAGGCGAAGACACAATCGCTGTGGCGACCCGCAACGAGAATCCTGGATTCAATCAATAATTAACCCACAACAAGAATAAAGCAATTAAATATAGAAAATGTGGACTAAAATTTATTATAACTCTACAACAAATGTGTATAGTGTGCAAGTTTGTGTAGAGGTCGAACACAGGGAGCAAACAGGAGGAGGCACATAGATGCTCAAAAACATTGTTTTTTATCTCTTGTCCATGTTATTATTTTTGTGACGTTTTTTTTAATTTTATATTTTTATTTTATTTTGTTTTATATTTTTGTATTTTATTTTCAATTCTCTATTTTTATATTTTCTTTTTATATTTTTTTCTTTTTATATTACTTTTTTCTTATATATAAACAATATAGCGTATATAAGGCTTTATATATACAATATATAGTAGTATATTTATAGATACTAATAAATATAGATAAAATACAAATAAAAAATTGTTTTTTGGTTTTTCTATTTTTTGTTAATTTTTTGGATTTTTTGCTAATTTTTATGTATTTTTAAAGTCAAAAATATCCTAAATAAGGGATTAATTAAAAACCTGAAATTGATTTGGATTTTAAAAATAGGAAATGGGTTACATAATTATCCATATCAATTTTAAGATATAAATATAAATATAAATAAAAGTATAAATAAGAAAAAGATATTTTTGGATTTTTAAATAATTTTTTAGATTTTTATAAAAGATATTGGTGTTTTTTGATTTTTAGGCTTTTATTTTTCTATTTTTAGTGATTTTTGGTATGTACATAAAATAGGATAAAATAGACTACATATAATTTTTTTGGAATTTTTAGACACATTTTTAATTTTTTTGGTATTTTATAATATAAACAGGGAATAAATGGGCTTCATTTCATTTTTAATAAATATTTAAAATGCCCAAAAATGTAGAGTGAACACGTGGCATGAAAGTACAAGATATAAGGCATTTAATCCTATTTTGTGTATTTTTCAGAGCACAATAGGTATTTTTAATAAATAGATGAAACATACAAAAATCAATGTCCTAGTAGGGGTATTTTTGCAAATAAAATAAATGATAGGGGGCTCGATGCAATTTTTCCCAAATAACACAACATTTATTTAAATTTTAAAGTCTAATTTACAATTACAAAAACTATCAGGGGTTATAGTGCAATTTGCCCAGCTCACGTGGGACGGCACGTGACACGCTTGGGAAGGACCCAAATGTAATAACAAATAACTGTATGAGCCTAAATGTAAAATTCCCATTTATTTTACACATTATACTTTATTTACGAGATTGATAAATAAATAAATACAAATGGTGCCGGGGGAAGATATGCAATTTACCCCAAAAGAAGCGTGCATCCAATGGTAGACCTTCATCCACTTGACACGCGTCATCGCACAACGACAGATACCCCTTCGTGGTTGGACGGCTGCGATTAGATCACGGGTCGCGATCATACGGTCTTGGCTCAGCTTGATCCAGTGCCACTTGTAGCATCTAGAGCGCAGCGGACGATCGAATGGCTAGGGAGCAGCCTGGAAGAATGGGTCAAGAACTCGCATGGGGAAAGTTTAGATCTGCTCTTCTGAGCATATCTAACCTCCAATCCCTCTGTCGAGGGCTTCTTATTGTTCTTGGGGGTCTCCTGGGTCAGATGGATCCTTCAATCGAGCACCTGGAGCTCCGACGTGGTCAGGCGAAGTCAAGGAAGAATGGGAGTTCCAGGTGCCTTGTCTTTAGAAAAATTTTACCCAAAGTGGGTCCTTTGGTCCTCCAGACCTGCAAGAGGCGGAGCTTGTTAGGTGGTGAGGAGTGGAAATGGGGTCGCGGTGTAGGCCTCCGACGATGTAGCGGAAGTGGAGACCCGATTGCGTGCTCCATAGGGGAGCAAGGTGAATGAAGGGATGTGGGATGAAGTAGAAGAGTAGGGGAACGATGTGAAGGTGGTAGCAAGGTCGAAGAATGGCAGAGTCACATTGGAATCGTTCGTCGGAGTAGAGCTCTGGTGAACTACGAACCTAACTAATCTAACTAATTAACTCACTAAAATACGAAATAAAAAACACGAAATTAAGCCTACGACTAATCCTAAGCTAAAGAAACTAAAATGCGCAGCTCATACCTGCCAGACGAGGCAAGGAGCAGCGATCGCTGGCGATGGCAGCCTTGGGCGCACCTCCTCCTCCGCGAGCTCCCAGCACCTCAGGGGACTCCAGCTGTCACATGGATATGCTCTTTGGCTGAGATGTGGTAGCTCTAGGGCTTGAAGATAGCCAAAAAAATGACACAACGCCCTTATTGATCGGGGAAAATTAACGAATCAAAGCTATGTACGAGAGATAGAATGGCTCGGCGTGGATCATGGATGATCCATGATTATTTTGTGTGAAGGGATCGAAGCTAATTGAAGGATGGATCGAGTGCGAAAAAGGCAGGAAATCGTGGGAAAAAACTATTCTGACGTGCTAGGAGGTCTGAAGGGACAGTTGACCAGGGGTCAACTGTCAAAGCGCAGCCATTGGGCCACGTCAACTACTAAAGGACAAAGCAGTGGGCTTTATTAAAGAATAATTAATGAAAAATAATAAATGATTTTAATAATTTTTTAGTATAAAAAATGCTTATTATTTTATTTAGTATTCTAATATGATTTTTATTTATTTTTGGATGATATTTATTAGTAGTTAATTTTTAATAGTGTATTTATAGGTATATTTACCTATATTTTGTAATTTTTATTTTTATTTTGTATATTTTGTACTATTATTTTGTAATTTATTTTATATATTTATAACTTGTTTTTAGGTGTATAAATATATTTTTATTTTATTTTTATGATGTTATTGTACACTTAAATAAATCGATATGTATATTATGTAGATTTATTGATAGGTATTTTATATATGTTTTATATACACCTTTTTATTTTAATGTATTTTCTTTTGTTTTATTTTATCTTAAATTTTTCAATATAATAAACATGATATTTAAAATATTATAAGAAATATAAATGAATAAAGAATAAAAATAGGGTCCCTTTTTATTTATATACAGGTATAACTATAGGTATTTTAGCTATATTTTCACATAGACTTATTTTATTTTATATTTTTTGGGTTTTATTTTGGTTTCAATATGCACATATGTTATAAATAATATTTACAAAATTAAAAAATATAAATTTGTAAAAATAATAAGAAATGAATAAATTGAATATTTTAATCTGTATAATGTACAATGAGGGTCCAAAACCTAACTTTCACAAAGTAACTCCAAAAAATCTGAACCACCACCATTAAATAGCTTGTGAAAAGTTATATATAATTAGAGGTGATTTTGATATGTTTTGAGTTTTTATTTGAAAGATATGGGTGTGTGAAGTTAGGATTTTGGTCTTTTATTCTGTGTATAAAATGTACACCGTGTATTATTTTTGTACAAACTCAATTTTGTATTTTATTTACAGTCTTATCTACAGATGTTATGCACAAAATTTCTTCATTTGATGAATAAATAATAAAGAATAAAATACATGTCAAAAAGGAATAAATAATAAATAAAAGAATTGCGTTTTTATTGTATTTTTGGCCCTTATCTCCCCCTACTTCATTCCTTGTCAACCAACTCAATTCTTGACTTGGTCTCGGTGTTTAAGGTCATAAAATATCTTCGATATTTTATTCCTTTTCTTTTCTTCTCTTTATTCTATAATTTTGGCATTAAAAAACATGTTTTATATACAATAAAGACAACAAATAATGAATGCTATTTTGTAAAAATAAATAGTATTTACATGCATTAGCTTTGGTTTTTAAGGCCAAAATGGTAGAATAAAGGTGATGAAATGGAGATTCATCAGACGGGAAGTTGATTTCCACATGCATGTCTTGAATCTTTTTTGGTAGGAACAAAGCTCATTGAGAATTTGGCACTGAAAGTCGGTGGATGCTGAAGACAAGGTGTTCGACTAAGAAGAAAGAGATCATGAGGTATGGCCCTGATACTGCTGCCGGTGCTGGGGGTGCTGAGGTGATGTTGGTAATTCGGCCCCCCCTGGCCCGACTGATATTGGCCTTGGAAGTCGTACTGTTGTGGTTGTTATTGCCTCTACTGGGTTGATGAGAACTGGGGTTGTGCTGTGGGGGATGAGGCGCAAAGGTGAACGCGATGTTGTAAAAGGTCGGGGGATGCTTGTTGGACTGTCAGTCCCCCGTATTTTCCCACCGAATAGGGTCTTGGGTGCAGCATACACCATTCACCTCCCACAATGGGGAGGCTCCTTTTGAACTATCGTAGCGGGTGGCGCCTGCTGCTGGAAGGATTGGGTATAAGAGTGATCTTCTACCCATGGCTGGTATTGCCCTGACATCGGTTTCTCCTGTACATGATGTACATGGAAATCATGAGCAGTTGTTGCATTCGTGACATGTATCTTAATCTTGGATACCCTCTTTGATTAACTCCACCTAATTCGGAAGCATGGTTAAGCTTTTAAGCTCATTCATCCGCTTATTGATCTGCTCAACCAATGTCAGTTTATCTATAATAATCCCCATGGTGGGGACTAGGTCCTCTGTGAGATCGCCCATAATCTTTCCCCCTTTCAATATGAATGCAACTGGGGACTCAGTGTATGCCTACTTTTCATCTATGCACGGCTAGTGTCGGCCATCTGCTCGAATACCCTACAAACGGTATCCGCTCCACGTGATGTATAATTACCTCCATAGGTAGCACTCAATAGGCCTTGCATCTCAGGGTTGAGACCAGTGAATAGAGATTAGACCGGGATGTTATCATCCAATCCATGACAAGGAAACTTCTGCAATATGTCCTTTGAATCGATCTTAGGTGTCACATAATGGTTTATTAAGCAACTGGGAAAAACTCATGATGTGTGCCCTCACCTGGTTAGTTATACTCAAAGGGTAGAACTTATTTAAGAACATGTCCTTGAACTGGCCATAGGTGGTCACTGTCACACCTAAATGCTTAACCCAGTAATCAGCCTTATACCCCAGAGTAAATGGATGGGTAGTGAGCCTAATATAATCATGGCTAACCCTAGGGTGATGTAGGTTAGAATAGACGAGCTCAAAGTCCCGCAATAATGCATAGGGTTCCTCTGTGTCATTCACAATGAAACGTGGCAGCAAATTCAAAAATGGTGTCTTCAACTCATATTCTATTTTTGTCTCTATGAGACTCAGGTAATTTTGCACTATGTACTATCCCGAGCTATATGTTGCATCCATTGGTGCATCAACCTCTACATTTAGCTATCTTATCTGAGCTATAAGTAGAGCATGATGCTGCTCAGATACAACCAGCCTAACAAGTATCATCTTGGAAAGGGTCGCCACGATGTTCTTCCTCATCATCTTTCTTCTTAGAAGGCATCTTGAGTGAAACTTCTTTGTCATCTTCATCAGCCAAAGGATTTGAATTAGTCAAGGCTGATGAACTTAAGTCATCCTCACCAAGGCGAAGGTCTTCCTTAGTAAGTGGAGAAGAGAGGAAGGGGTTGTCCAGTGGTTGACCATCCATTAAGTGAGTGTGCCTGGACTCAAGAGGGTCATGAGTCCAGGGAGGTCTAGGGAGTGAAGGGACCTCTGAAGATGATCGCTTTGAAGGATTCAATGATATATTTACATAGTCCGAATAAAAATTCCTCTAACTAGTCATCTTCTATTTCAAGAGGATCGTATATGAACATGATGTCAAGGAAGATCTATGGACTACGGGTCACGTAAATGTACGGAGAGAACTCATGCAAATCGAACACAATGCAAGCCCTTTGAATTCACCGACTGAACACGTGAAGGCCGTAAAGGTTCGATTGAATTATCCTGTCAGTTTTAATTGATGGTAATACAATCTTTTCAGTACAATATACATATGGTGTCATCTTACGCCCAACGGTGCTTCTGTATGCTCCCAATCAAAGAGGTGATCTGGTCGGGTTGTCGGGTTTCAGTATCATACCTCAAAGGATATGAACATACTTACACACTGAAACATACTCTAAAGTCAAAGGCAAGCCCTTGCAGCTCCCAAGCCCATAAGAGTCAGACCTGGAGACTTAGGGGGTAAGTCCAGGGATTTGAGCTCTAACCTTAATGTCTACAACCTTATCCACTCTATCTCGAGGTAAGTATATGTGTCCAATGAGGGCTTTATGCACCTGTAAAACAAGTGTTCATTTTATTCCGATTTATTTTGGTCAACTTACATCAATTCAGTCCCAATTTTAAATTTTGGTTATTACTGATATTTATGTGAGAACAAAATACATTCCTATCGTCCAGTCCCTTTTCCTTTTAGACTTAGTTTATAAATCAAGAGAGGAATCAGAATACCGAATGCAAGCGAGAAACTATGATGTAAACTCAAGTAAGAATATACTTACAACGATTCTCAGCATTCCCCATGTGTTTATGCTAGACTGAATTTAAAAAATTTTACATTAAATGCATGCAAGTCGTAAAAGACGCACCTAAACAGGATACTATTAGCGAGGAAGAATTAGATGTGAATTTGAGCTAATTGTACATATTTCTGCGCACCTTCTTAATCTTTCAAGAAAGACGTGATCAATGAATATGTGTGGTCTGAATTACGAGGGGCACACACAAATTTGAATTTGAATGGAGTTTGAATCATTAAGTGCCTATCCTAAATTCACCACTCATGTCCTTGACACAATCACAATAAAGAAGAAAATAGTATTCGATACGTGAGACCTCAAATAAGAGTCGTTGTAAACGAAGCAATTACCTAAATTATTACAAATTAATAATTACAAAAATAATGAATGAGAAATAAAAACTCTCTTAAAGAAAAATATCTTCGCAGGGTCTCACGACTTCAAGAAGCACTGCTTCCAAGTCCAACAATTCCATTGCATGAAAACAAAGATTTATATTAGAGAGACAGAAATATATAGACAAAAATAAGAAATTAAATGCTGAAAAAAAATCAGGGAAATATTCACCAAAAAAAGTTGAGAGGCCAGAATACCCAAGTGAATGGGAAACCTAACTCTAAGTTTTCTAAAATGAACCTAAGTCATTTGCCTCCCTGACAATGGTTTCATTTAACGATATGGAGAATACCCTATTTAATTCATCATTTTTATGTTGTAGTCAAGCACTTACGAGTTAGTCAAAAATTAACTGCACAAATGAGATATTTAATCAATTTAAGCAAGGAGTGGCTATGTGTTTATTTAACTAGGCAAGCCCTAGAATCAACTCAAGGAGGCAAATGAACAACTTAGATCTCAATTTATCTAACGCAATGCATGGTTTTTTGAGCAAAACTTTTTGGTATTTTTTACTCAATTATTGATGAAAATATACTTTTGGCAAAGTTTAGGGACTAAAATACAAAGTTCAATCAAATGAGTCCAAAAATCCTAAAACTTGGTCAGAATATGAAAATATGCAAAATTAGAGTACTATGATTTTTTGGATTTTTTGAATGCAAAATGAATTTATTATGAATTATAAGTGCAAACTATGTAACTTTGAGTAATTTATTTTTAATAAATAACAAACCTAAATATTTTTTAGAAATTAGATTATTCTAGATAGGACTATGTGAGAGGTATCCGGAATAACTTTGATTTCTTAACTAAGTGTACCGTCAAATAAAAATCAAATACTCAAATTATGAAACAATTTATTTTGACCTAGATATGCATGCAAATGCATTGATTTTTGGGATGTGATAGAGAACAATTAATTCTACCTAGTATGATATTTTAGCAATTTTAGGACCATCGAATAACTTAATAAGAATAAAAGAGCACCCAGTGGGTAAAATATGTTGATTTCCACAAAATTAAATAATTTAAATCTAGCATGACTCACATAAATACCATCGAATAGCCACAAGGTAGAGGATAATTTGTTCTACAACATCTTATTTTTGGAACTAAAAATGGATGATAGATAATAGTTCAAATAAATACATAGAGTGAAGGTTCTCTTTGCAATACATGAAATAAATAAAATAAAATAAAATACAGTGAATAAGGATGAAATGGTAATTACCAAAACCTATGTGGGGTTTGGCGCAAATATTTTGTAGGGCACGTGTTGCGCACATGCTTCTGGATGGAGGGGTCTTTTTGTTATTTCTGGAACTTGGAGGGGGCTGATGTAATTTTGTTTCTTGCTCATGTGTTTTGCACTCATTCATTATTGGTTGTTACCTCCCTGGTAATTGTTGGAAGCATAGGGGTCATGTTAAATTTCACCCCCGATCACATGCCTTTCACGTGCGGTCAAGGAACAGATGAGGGCAGACAACGTATCGACCGAGATGGACATGCAGATCGAGGTGAGCAGAGGAAGCGTGAGGCTGAAGAGAAGGCATGCCATCGGCGGGTCTTTGTGGTGGCACGCCAAGAGTGGGCCAAGGCAGAGGCCATGGTTGGTGAAGCTGCTATTGTTGGCGAGGGTCAGTGCGAGGAGTCGTGTGCGGCTGATGGGGATGGAGTCAGTGGTGAGCGATGGATGTCGAGATGTGAGGATGGATAGTGGTGGGGAGTCGATGGTAAAGGGCGACACCAATGGAACTTGATGGCGGAAGAGAAGGTGGCGACGAACAGTGAGGTGGGTGGATTGAGGAAGAGGGGAAGTACAAAAGGAAGACGAAGAAGAATGGGAGAAAGAATAAAGAGAAGAGAAAAGAGAATTACATGGAGGTCGCCAGAGAGGTGGAGGAGCAGTAGCTGCTCTGTTCTTAGCTCTAGAGCCCAACGAGTCTCAAGCTCTAGCAACTGCACGAGTATGGCTGCAACAATGAAGGATCCCTTGTTGGATCTCTCCTGAAGAAGGGGAGTACCGTCGCTCGATGGTGTCCAACCATAACTGTCACCTACAGGCAATCGGAGCCCTCTCCTCTTTGTGAAGTTGGTGGATGAAGACGGGTAGAGAGGGGTCGATGGCTTGTGAGGGAGAAAATGGAAATGGTCGAGGGTTGTAACAACTGGAGAAGGAGGGGCATTGTAGAAGAGAATGATCAGGGGAGGTAGGGGACCACGTGATATGCACGTGGTTGAAAGAGAGAGGAGAGGAGAGAGGGAGGAGAGAAAAATAGAGGGGAGAGAGGAAAAAATAAAAAAAGTAAAATTAAAAATTAAATAAAAATATAAGTAAATAAAATAAATTAAAATATTCAAAAAATTAAATTAAAGATCAAATAAAAAAGTAAAATAAAATATAAAAAAATGAATAAGAAAAATAAAAAAGGAATAATAAATGAAATCAAATAAAAAAGTGGTCAACATAAAAGTTGTTCGTCTCGATGATATCTATAATTTTCGCGAAGGATTTAAAATGAAAAGAGGTCATTTGTAGAAAAAAGTATTTTTGGAGGTACTCTATAGACAATAAAATACTGAATTTTTGTATTTTTTGATTTTTTTGTAGTTTTTAAGTAACATAAAATCAAGATGAAATTAGATAAAATATAAAATAAATAAATACACATCAATCTATTTTTTTGTTTTTTTAAATCAATAAAAAAAGTATGTGCAAAATATACAATCAGGTTCCAAAACTGACATTTTGCAAACAAGCTCCAATTTTAATGATATCACTTTCGTTAGATAGATAATTTTATAACTTGAACTCTAAAAGTGGTTTGGTAAATTTGGAGTTCATGCGTAGTGGAAATTTAGCCGGGACATAGGACTTTACGATTTTTTCGGTTCAAGATCTAAGAGAATTTATTCAAGATAAAAATTATTTTATGCTTTTGTATTTTATAAACATTTTTATGCACACGTTAGAAAATTAATTCGGTAAATAGGAGTTAGTATGTATTTATTAAAAATCAAGGAAGTTTGAGTATTTATAGGGGATTATTTACACACATTTTCAACACTTTATTATTTTTTATATTTTTTGTGATTTTTATTTTGAACTATTTTATGGGCTTATTTATACGATAATTAGTTCATTTTATTAAGAGTTATGTTTTGTTAATTTATTTTATTTAGGGACTTCTATTTGGTAACTTGTTCAAAGATTCAAGCTAAGATCAATGTATTAAGATGATGAATCGCATATTCATAAGTGCCAAGGTTATTTAGCTTGTGTATTTATTACATCAGGGTCAGACAGAGATTTACATATAGTGTTCGAGTTTCTTGATGTATTTCCAGAAATTGAGTAAGAGATTGAATTTCAACAACTGAGTAAGAGATTGAATTTCAAATCTCTCCCACACCTAATACTCAGCCTATCTCTATCCCTCCATATAAGATAACACCAACTGAGTTACAAGAGTTAAAGGTATAGTTACAAGAACTGTTAGACAAAGAATTTATTCATCCTGGTACTTCACCATGGGGTACACCTGTCTTGTTTGTGAGGAAGAAGGATGGTTCAATGCGGTTGTGCTTTGACTATAGACAACTAAACAAGAGGATAGTAAATAAGAACTACCCTTTGTCAAGAATATATGATATCTTTGACCAATTGCAGGGTTCAGCTGTGTACTCCAAGATTGACTTAAGATCTGAATACCATCAGTTGAAAATTGAAGATAAAGATATTCCCAAGACAGCCTTTCGATCTAGATACAAATATAATGAATTCTTAGTTATGCCTTTTGAACTGACAAATGCCCCAGCTGCCTTCATGGATCTCGTGAATAGAGCATTCAGGGAATTCCTAGATCACTTTGTGGTCATCTTCATTGAAAACATGCTTATTTACTCCAAGGATAAGTACCAACATGAACATCATCTCAAATAGACACTCGAAACACTAATGAAGAACAAATTGTATGCTAAATATAGAAAATGTGACTTCTGGCTATTTGAAGTATCCTTCTTAGGTCATGTTGTTTCTAGGATAGGTATATCAGTTCCTCCTGCGAAGGTTAGTGCTGTGATAAGTTAGGAACGTCTGAAGAATGTTACAAAGATACGGTCTTTTCTGGATCTAGCTGGGCATTATAAAAGATTTGTGAAGGACTTTTCACGAGTAGCATTTCCAATGACCAGGCTGACTCAAAAGAAAGTTTCATTCATATGGTCTTATGCATGTGAAACTAGTTTTCAAATACTGAAAAACACCTAACATCTGCACCTATCCTTACTCTACCCTCTAGGTCTGAACGGTTTGTAGTGTATACTAATGCATCTAGAGGACTTTAGGTCTGAAAGGTAGTTGCTTATGCATCACGACAACTAAGGACACGCGAGAAGAACTACCCGATACATAACCTATTAGTTGTCATAGTTTTCGCTTTGAAGATATGGAGACATTTACCTCTATGGTGTTACTTTTGAGATCTTCACTGATTATAAAAGCTTGAAATATCTGTTTGACCAGAAGGAGCTCAATAAGAGACAGAGATAGTGGTTAGAGCTATCAAAGGAATATGATTGCACCATCTCTTACCAACCTGGTAAGGGGAATATCGTAGCAGATGACCTTAGCAGAAGAACTTATTCACTTGGGTTGGTGAGTGCTATCCATTTCTGCGGTTTACTATCAATGTTGAGTGAATGGAAACCATTTGATAATAGTGATGATAATATAACTATTCCTCGCTAATACAAACCAGAGATCTGAGATAGAATAAAGAAAGGACAGGAGGATGACCCTGTCCTTAAAGACTTGAGACAACAACTTGAGAAGAATGAGATAAAGGGATTCCACATACAAGATGGGTTATTGTATAACCATCAGAGAGTTTGTATACCAAAAACACTCGAGTTGAGGAAAGACATCTTATGTGAAGCGTATTATGTTTATTTAACAAATACCTGAGGGACTGTCTTGTGGTCCACACAAGGCGGGGCCAGTAAGTTGATGTGATGACAGCTCTCAAAGACCAATGGACCAACCAACAATCGATCCACACAATAATAATCAAGCAATGAATAAGCAGAGGTGTGAATCAAAATTTATTATACTACAAACAAGTGTATAATGACAAGTATGGTAGGGGTCGACTCAGGGAACAAACGTGGTAGCACGGGTATTTTATTTATAAATAAATAAAATAGGTATCGATATATATAGATATGAACACTATTAGTTTTTTGTGGGTTTTTAATTTTTAATTAATTTATTTTTTATTATATATTTTAATAATATTATATTTTTATATTATAATTTTCTAGACATTAAAATAATTATAAAATATTTATGATAATTATTAATATTATAACTTATATATAGATATATAATACACTATAGGATATTATCATTAAAAATATAAGAAAAAATATTCAAAAATGGAAGAATAAAATATTTTTGCCTTTTTTTATATTTTCAATTATTTTTGTATTTTTATGTATTTTTGCTAAATTTTAGATATTTTTAAAATCCAGAATATCCCAAAATAGGGATTAAATAAATAGATCAATTTGATTTGGGGTTTAAAAATAGTGAAAGACCTAAAATATTTTCCAAATCAATTTTAATATATACTGATATATATATAGCGAAAAGCCTCAAAATTTTTGGAATTTTTGAAGAGTTTTTACATTTTTTATATGGATTTGAGAGATTTTTAATTTTTTTATTATTTTCTTTTTCTGTTTTTAGGGATTTTTGGTCCAGGGGTACTAAATACTATAATAAAAAAATGATTTTTTGAAATTTTAAATACAGTGTTATATTTTTGGAATTTTCAAGTCAAACAAGCATAGGATGTGCTCTTTTTTATTTTTAAAAAATAGAAAAAATACCTAAAATGCAAACCTAAAATTATGGTGTGAATATGTATGATAACAGACACCTAAACCTTTTTTTTCATAATTTTTGGAGCATGGTCGAAGATTTAATATTAAAATACAATTACAAGAAATCACAAAGATTTATATGCAAAACACCCACGCATGTGGGCCGCCATGTGAGTGACACGAAGTGCAATTTTAAGATAGTTCAGGGGCTTGCATGCAATTTATCCACTACTTTTTGAATGGAATAAAATATATACATAATTGATTATAAATAACAAAAGTGCGGAGGGGGTCTTCGATATTTACCTACTAAGCCTTCGGACCAGACTGCCATCGCTCTGCCATGCGGATGATCGGAGGACCCTTAACGCGTACCCCTTCGTATCAAGTGAATGCCCCATATTAAATATGGGATGTCTTCTTCATCTGGCGGCCAGTGAGGCACATGGAAAAACGATGGAAGAACTCCATCGTGCTGAGTTTTGATCGATCGTTTCAAGCGACTTCGGCATCATCTTCGAAAGCAGGTGGGTAGAATCGATCATTAGCGTTCCTCCACGTGTGTTAATCCCCTTCGATGGGTCTGAGGAAGTGTTGGTGACGATCTGGAGCTCCTCCTTCCTTCCCAAGTCCCAGAGGTGCTTTAGGACTTCGTGCATTCTCCAAAGGGGACTCCAGACCACGAGACCTGCACAAAAACACTCTCCGGCACGAGGCGAAGAGTCTCGACTAAGGGTTGAAGCTTGAAGCTACGTATATAAGTGGTATGGTATGGGTTCCGACGAATGGTGGAAGAGGAACCCTAATCCTCTGATCTTCGCTAGATCAAAGGGGGAATGTAGGAGCAGGAGATGGAGAAACGTTTGAGGTTTGAGATGAGGATGAAAGTGAGGTGATTCACAAAGGGAAGCACGATGGAATCAACCTAGATCATGAGCTCCATGCTTAAGCACAAATCAGATTTAACTAAACCTAATGATTTAAACTTAAAAAGTAAATGTAGAATCAAAATCTACATCACAAAATTACCTAGAAATGGAAAAAAACAGGGCCTCGATCGACAGGGTGGCTGAGAAGCCAAAACCTCGACGACAGCTCTCCAGAGGTGGTTGGATCAGCCCTTCCGAAGCTCCTCCTTTCTATGATTCGCCTCCAGATATCGCTGTCCCTAATGCCAAGGAGATTAGGTGGATCCGAGGGTCTAAGAGAAAAGGAAGAATGATAAAAATGCAAAAAGGATCTGGGGGATGTTTTATAGACAAGTGTAGTGGTAGGTGAAGATCATGGGTTTGCGATAGATTGAGTGATCGTGCAATGGATCTAATGTCTTAGCAAGATGGGTGGTCATATTGGGTGTGATTCCTTGAAAAAATGGAGCTTTTTCGAGCAGTGAATCAATCCCAAAAAAATGGAGAAGGAAGGGGTGGCTCAGTTCTGATAGGAGCTGTAAAGGAGGGTAGTACAGTCGACCCCAGATCATCAAAAGAAGACTCCTTGTTGGTCCACGTGGACCAACTAGGAAATTCCAAGGCAATAATGCCTTGGAAAATGAATACGAATTAATAATTGTATTAAGTATTTTTAGGATATAAAATAAAAATATTTCTAATTTTATGTATAATTTAATGCCTATTTTTATTTATTTTTATGAGGTGATTTATTAGAAGTTATTATTTACAAGTATAAGTTATAGGTATATTTACATATATGTAATGTATTTTAATTTTTTATTTTAAATTTTGAATTTTATTATTTTATGCATTTATTTTATATATTTATAGCTTATTTAAATACACTTAAATATATTTTTATTTTATTTTTCTGATAAAATATGTACACTTAAATAAATAGATGTATTTATTATATATGTATATTTATAGGTAATTCATCTATGTATTTGAAATGTATTATTTATTTTTGTTTTATTTTAATGGTTTTAATTTATTTTAATTATGTTCATTCATTATTGAGAATATTTACAAAATTATAGAAATATAAAATTATAAAATAAGGCCACAAAAGATAGTCAACCTCCCGTAATGAAATTAGATATCTAGAGCGAGCTTCCTCTTGGGAAAGAAAAAGAATAGCGTATGTAGATAGGCTTCACACCTCTTGATTGACACTAGTTATATAGGAGAGTTTGTCATGGTCTCGACTTTCTAGGATTGTGAACTCCTTAACATGAATAAGGCAGGAGATTTCCTCCAGGTCGACGGGTGATGAATCCACATTTCATCATTTTTATTCTATCATTTTGGCCTCAAAAATCCTAGCAAATGCATGTAAATACCATTATTTCCAGCATCTTAGCATTCATGCATGTGCATGTAAATAGTGTATAAAATAATGTTTTTAAAAGCCAAAATTATAGAATAAATAAAAGAAAAGAAAAAGAATAAAATATTGTAAATATTTTATGACCCGAAACCCTGAGACCTAGGCATCTAGATGAATAGGTCGACAAGGAATAAAGTAGGGGGAGATAAGGGCCAGATACCTTTGATTTTTATTCATTCTTTTATTCTTTTTGGGACCGATTTTTGGTTCCACTTTTTATACTTCAAATAAAGAAACTTTGTAAATGAAATTGTAGATAATTAAATCGAAAAATAAAAAATTGATTTCACTAAAAAATAATGTACAGATAAAAAGTTATGATCTGAATAAAATTCCAGAATCCCAACTTCCCAGACCTGTATCTCGCAAATAAAAACTCCAAATGCATCAAACTCAGCTTTAATTGTATATAATTTAAAATAAGCTATTTAATGAAGGTGGTTTCGCATTTGGCGGAGCTATGGTTAGAAAGTTGATTTTTGGACCCCACTTGTATACTTGTATAGTTTAAAATATTCATTTTATTTGTTATTCTTTATTTTTGTAATTTTATATTTGTATAATTTTGTAAATATTAGTTGTAATATATATGTACATTAAAATCATAATAAAAACTCAAAAATAAAATACTCGTTATATCATACATAGGTATAATACCTGTATATATAATTCATACTTATATTTTATTAAGTGTACAAAATACTTCAGAAAAATAAAATAAAAATATTTTTAAGTGTATAAAAATACTCTATAAATTTATAAAATAATAAACAAAAATAATAAAATTAAATACATAAAATAAAAATAAAATAATAAAATACATAGATATAGATACCTATAAAGGGTGTAAAAGGTAACTTATATTTTTATAACTCATAAAAATAATTAAAAATCACAATAAAATACTTCATAAAATAACAAATATTTTTCATTTTATAACCTAAAAATAATAAATTCATTTCCTCATTTATTATTTATTTTTCTAATCATCTTTCTAGGGATTTTTCCTGGTTGGTCCACGTGGACCAACCAGGTGACAGTCCAAGTTGACCTCGGTCAACTGGCTGTCCTTCCCCCATGTGCCCGTGTCAGACCTCTTTTGACCCCCATCTTTGTGATTTTTTCGAGGCCAGAACTTAGATTATTTCGCACAAGTCCCTTCTTTGACTTTTCTTTTTTGAACAATGAGGAATCACACCTAGGTGATTCCTTGGACTTCGAATCGCTGATCCACCCGCAATGCCTCATTCTTTCCATTCGACCGTCAACCCCTTATATTCCACCTCCGACTTTCAAGCCACGTTTGAATCCCTCATTTCTAGGTCTAGCTCCCAATATCGTTTCCAGACGCTCAAGGAAGGTGACAGCTTCCTTTGGAGCCCTTTAGGTCGGTCGAGCGACACCCGAGGAGGCTCCACCACCTCTGCCATCTCTGGCATTGAGGTCCCCCTACCTCAGGTTTAACACCTTTGAGGTCCTTATTTTTCTCCCATTTCTTTCGCCCATTTTGTTCCCAGTAGATGTAGGAACCTATTCCCCCGATTGTTCTCGTGTTCCAACCATCGATTCGCCCTCACGTACACCTCACCGGAGTGCACCTCCGGTCGAGTACCTTTCACGCCGCTCCACGCTTCCACGCCACCACTGCGGGGTCCATGCATTTTTCCCTAGACCCTATCATGCTTTTCTGCAGGTACATGGACCCTAATGAGAGCCTGGTGGGTCGTTTTGACCCTCGTTGGAGACCCAAGAAGCTCCCCAGCTCTGCCATCGTCTCCAGCGAACTCCGGCCATCGTCGGAGCATTTTGGCTTCCCCAGCACCTAGAGGAGGCCATCAGGAGTCGCCAGGCCAATTTTGGAGCTCAAGGAACACCAGAAGCCGCCGATCGAGGGTGGGGAAGCTCGCTTCGCTGGCGACGCTTCCCTGTTCTTGCTCTGACCCTCTGCACCGTCGGATTAGGCCGCGTCTCCAGATCCAGCAGCCACCGTTGGATGTCCATGAAGCTCAACCGTTCGATCAAGCCAGGAGATTTAATCGTGGCTGTCCATCCGCGAAGTGTCATCGACCGTCCTTTATGAGCTACTTGTCAAGTGGCCTCTTCACCGCCGTTGGATCGCCTTGCTCAGGGTATTTTGCATCTTTTACCCTGAGCGTTGTTGTATTTATTATTTAGTCGATAAACGTTTGTTTGTAGTTTAAGTATTTTTGTAAAATTTGCATCTAGGCCCCCGAACTTTTATAATTTGCAAATAGGTCCAGTCCACGTCACCTCACGTGACATGTGCACGTGGGGTGGTGGCGTTTTTGCACTGGACCCCCTGCTAGTTTATATTTCGATTTAGTCCAAGAATTATTTTGAAACATGTAATATTTTTGGGTAAATTGCATATCAACCCCTGAAGTTTTTGGATATCGCATTTCAGCCCTTCCCAAGGGCGTGCCAATCACGTGCGGGGTTGGGAAAATTGCAGGCGTGCCCTAGCGACTTTAGATATTTGTATTTGGTTCTGGAAATATATTTACTGGTTATACATTTTGTGAAAAATTGCGTCGAGGCCCCTCAACTTTTGTTTATTTAAAAATATGCCACTGCTAGCTATGTAGTTTTTATTTGTTGTTTGTATTTGTTCCATGCATCTATAAATTGCTAAAAATCATCAAAAAATTAGGTTAAGCTCATGTTTGCTTGCTCTTTCTCGCCATATTTTTGTTTTGCATTTTTATTGCATTTTCATATTTATTAAAAATTAAAAACATGCATG
This sequence comes from Ottelia alismoides, assembly GCA_037367405.1. Lineage (NCBI taxonomy): Eukaryota > Viridiplantae > Streptophyta > Magnoliopsida > Alismatales > Hydrocharitaceae > Ottelia > Ottelia alismoides. Next base: position 218,784 of record JAZKJV010006671.1, read on the forward strand.
TCTAGTATTGTTTGCATTAGAAAATCCATAAAAATTAGTAAAAGTTTTTGAAAAACTCCAAACAAATTATATTTTGTGTGTTTCAGTATCTTGTAGCTTCAGACCAAAAATCATTAAAAATTTCGAAACAAAAACCTTAAAAATTAGAAAACTCCAAGATCCTTCCTAAAAATCTAAAAAAATCAAGAAAAATCCTAAAAATACAATTTCAGTTTCTGTATTTTCCCTATTTTATTGTCTTTAGTTTAAAATTAATTTAAGGAATGTTTGTCACTGTTTACTATTTTTCATACTCATTTTAATTTCGACGAATAATCTAGTTCACTGTTTTTTTAGTGTTTTGACTTTTAAAAATACCAAAAAAATTTAGAAAAATCTCTAAAAATCACAAAAACATCATAAAATCATAAAAAAGACCAAAACATTTTATTTTCTGATTTTTGAGTGTTTTCACTTATTTTTATAAATACTTCATCCCTTTTTCTTATATTGTATATATACTTTATTTCATTTTATAAAAAAAATTAAAAAATATAATATATAAAAAGAAAATATAAAATCAGTAAATTAAAAATCAAAGTATAAAATTATAAAATTAAAATAAAATTATAAAAATTAAAAACCCACAAAAATTTTCATATTGGTAGGCATTTGATCACTTTCATTTTTGCTCATTATTCCTTGATCTATCTTGCCTGCTCCCTGTGTTCGACCTCTACACACTTGCACACTATACACATTTTTGCAGAGTTATATGAAATTTTAACTCCACCTCTATTTTCATTGCTTGATTTGATTGCCGTAGGTTAATTGTTGATTTTAGTTCGGATTTCTGAGTGGTCGGTTCAGCGACTGAGTTCCCGCCTTGTGTGGAACTTAAGACCATCGATTTTTGGCTAAATCAAATGGCGCCGTTGCTAGGGAGCAATAACGTATAGGTCATATTTTTGTCTGATTGTGATTACTTATCTACCAGTATTGCTTCATTGTTTTCTCTTGTATTTGACTTACATTTTTGAGCTATCTGACCACCCTTTTGTTGTCTTTGTGCGAGGTGCCGCGGAGCGAGGGAAGTGGCTTTTCCTAGGCGCCTGGGCACTCACGTGAAGCCAGCTATAGCCAGCTCAAAGAAGATAGAAATTTTGTAGATTAGCTTTTTACTTTCTACATTATTTGTGTAATTTGTTGAGAGAGAGACCCATTATTTGTAATAATATAAGTACATTTAGACTTGGACACTCGGGCCCAATTTCCAAGTGCTTGTACACTTGGGGGCTCACTACCGTTTTCATCAGGTTTTCATCACATTTTTTCCTTTGATTTCCGATTTTGTTTTCTTATTTTGTTTTATTGAGCTCTAGCTTAAGGATTTATTGGCATAAGACTAGGTCCAAACACCTTAATTAACTTTGCATGCACCTATAGTCTCGATTCTTTCGACTTAGTCAAAATTTGAAAAAGGTTCTTCACGCCAATAGTCTATCCTCATCCTAGGGCGATTTCATCGGATTGCATACCGCACATAGATTATGTTTACAAATTCCTGTGTTGCATCCTGCATGAAGAGAGCTGGAGGCACTGTAAGTCTTCTTACTTGAGCATTCATCATTTAGGCACAAAGGTGAGATTTCCATCTTGGTGCCAACTCGCATTGCTTTTCCGACTCTCTCCCTCTGTTTTTGGATCAAATAGGAACCAAGGAAAATACAAAAACATTAGGCACTTGTATTGAATTGACTCAAAGCAAGTGATAATACCAAAACAATTAAAAAAGGGGATGCTAAAGAAAACTTGACCTAAATAAAATTGGATAATTGGACACATTGCTTGAGGTGAGTAAAGCCCTCAATTGTACTCATGTTGCATGGGAAGGTCTCCTTCCAAGTGATAGAGCGGCTTCGTAAGGATTAGAGCCCAAAACCCAGTCTGTGGCTGCCTTGTGTATCGCCTCGATTTCCGAAGTATTGGCGCTTCTATCGTACGTAGACGAGTAGGGCTTGGTCGGCATTGATGACTCTCTATTGTGTAGAGCATTGACTTCATCCGAAGTATTGAGCATAAGCCATGCCTTCACGGGGGTGTCTATCTCATCGTCTTGCGTCCGAGTAGGATCTTGCACGCTCACGGGTGATTCCGTTGCGAGCGAGATCCGAGTATTGGTTTTGCCTATTGGTCTCCTCCCTCTATTTCTTTGGATGAATAGGGATCTAGGAAGGGTTACAAGGACCTCAAAAAGTACAGACTACAGGTTACACAGGAGGAGGACAAGTATGGGATTCTTTTCTGGCAGTACTCTCTCCTATAGGCGTAGCGCTCTAAGGACTTGTTCAAAGATTAATTGCCTGAATTCAATCTAAAAACTACAAAGGTAATAGCCGATCCTTCACGGCTTCACGCGTTGAGTTGGTGAATCCCTTGTATTGTGTTTGGTTGGCTAGTTGAATTAAGGTCAAGATCAAAAACACTGCACAATTGTGCACAATTTTGCCACCCCTTCTTCATTTCTCAGCCTCACTCTTCTCAATAATCACGATGATGGGAAGGAGATCTCTTAGGCCGTCTCTGGCGGCACCGCTATCCAGCACTCCTCCCTATTCATCTAGGACAGCTTCGGGGAGTGCAGACCCACTCTCCGAGCTTGCGTTTACGCCCACCATGTTCCCCCTCGACCACCCTTCTTCTTCCATCAGTCCAAGAGTGTCAGAGTTTAGTGCAACACAAAGCTCAGATCATTTGACGGCACCTGAGATGGGTTCTTTTACCTTTGCAGAGATCCAAGACATGGACGGTAGAGAGGAACACCCAGATGAGCAGAGACCACCACCATTCCTATATAATCAAGCTGCCATCAACAACTCATTGTTAGCATCCCTGGAGACTATGCAGAAACAGATCAGAGACCAGGGAGTTTTCATGGGTGACCTCATGAGGGAGGTCGTGCAGATGCGAGAAGGAAGAGATGAAAGACCTGGGGGCAGTGGCGGTGACATACTAGACATAGCAGGCGGAGGAGGAGACCCTAACCAAGAGAGACCGCCGCCGATGACCATGAGGCAGTTGCACAACCCAGCTGCGACCCTCACTCACCGATGGATTCAGCTTCCTCCCATTGTTGGGAACTTCGAGCTTCGTCCGCGGACCATTCAGTTATTGCCCAAGTTTCATGGGCTAGCCACCGAGGAGCCTCATCTCAATCTGCAGGAGTTTGAGATGATTTGTAGCACTGCCCACGACAGATTAGTGGACGAGGACACTATCAAAATGATTGCCTTCTCATTCTCATTGGCTAATAGAGCAGCCTACTGGCTGAAGCACCTTGGAAGGTACGTCACATCTTGGGCACAACTCCGGACCGCATACTTGAATAAGTATTGTCCTCTCGGCCGGACCAATGCAGTGCGAGCTATGATCAGCAACTTCACAATGATCCCAAATGAACAGTTCCACGAGGCTTGGGATCGCTTTAGAGAGCTCATAGACCGGTGTCGACATCATAACATATCAAATCCCAACTTGGTTCAGAGTTTCTTTTGTGGGCTGACACTGGATCTGCAGGGTCTTGTCAATGATTCTTGTGGTGGATCTTATTTTTCCAAGGGTGAAGATGACGTTTGGGCCATTTATGAAGGGATGGCAGAAAACTCGACAGTCATGGCCCAAGCTCGAGTCTACACACAGCAGAAGCCCCCCAAGGAGCATGATCATTTCAGAGGATCGCCTGCATCGATGCCGGTCCCCACACTCTGTCAGCAGCCGCAGCCCAAGCTGAATCCGCAGCAGCCGACATGGGGATCATTAGCGAGAAGTTGGACCGCATCGAGATCCTCGAGAAGAAGCAGAGTCAGGGGCTGGCCCAGACGGACCAGTTGACAAAGACTATGAGTGACCTGAAGACACAGATCTTGTGTATTCAGGAAGCACAAACGTCTGCGCAGCCCCTCAGATCACGGGCTGATCCCAGCAGAAGCAGCTCCACCCAACCCTCTACCACATACCGTTAGGTCCATCACATTCAGGCAGAGCCGGTCCAGCAGCTACAGTAATACCCGTCACAGCCACCAACTCAGGACACTCAGATAGTGGTCTATCAGCCGGATCAGCCACTGGCAGTTCTTCCACCACACCCCGATGAGCAGGAACCATTGATGGAAGTCAATGGGATTTGGTACGACCGATACCCACAGCAGCCTGGGATTCGTCGCGATCACCCCGGATTCCGTTGGACCACTGGTGGCACATCCTCCCAGCAACAGTCTCCAGCTCAGAGCCATCAGAACAACCAGCATCAGCAGCAACCCCAGTATGCCCACTAGCAGTACCAGCAGGGTCCTCGTCCTGTCTATCAGGGACAACAGTGGAGGCAGCATCAGCAGCCTCACCATACATACTCCCAGCCACCCTACTACCAGCAGCAGCCTCATTTCTAGCAGGGGAACACTTCCGGTTCTCAGGCACCCGCCTTTGAGAACCCAGCTCTAGATGACCTCGCCCGTTTGATTTCTGACTATCAGGCATCCTCCCGGCGAGAAATGGATGAGTTCTGGCAGGAGATGAGGGATATCATCAAGGGCAAGGCCTCCATACCTGCACAGATCGAGCCTAATCCGAACAATTTGAAGAGGAAGTCTGAGCAAGTACAGTTTACAAAGGATACCTCTCCTAGTGATTATTTGAGTGACATGTCTTCTTTGTATGATGCTGATCTTGTAACTACTAGGAGCGGTAGGATGCCAGTCGTTGGTGCCTCGTCTGAGCGACAACCATACGAAGAACCACGAGCGCTGGATGAGAAGAGTAGCGGTGCTGATGCCGCTGATGATGTTGAGGACAGTGGTGCTGATGCCACCAATGATGGAGATCCAGATGACGGTGCTGAGGCATCGTGATACCTGATGCAGACGGTAGTGCTGAAGCCACCATTTTTGATGCAGAGCTAGAGCGCGGTGCTGATGCCGTGAAGACAGATGCCGTTGGTGGTACTAAGGCCACCACTTCTACTTTTGTTGAGCTCCCACATGTTGTGTTGCCACCTTTTGTATCTCAGGACTATGGTAACAACAATAAGAACAAAAATATGAATAAAGGAAAGGTTTCTGTATCCACCTCGAGCCCATATGTGTTGCATGATGATCATTGTATGGATTCCATCCCTTCACAGGCACACGAACCACTTCCTAGTCCTTCATCTGCGGAGGCCCCTTCCATCCCCTTCCCCCAAGCACTCTGCTTGGCGAATGGGAATAAAAGAGAAAATCCAAAAAGACCCACCAGGTAGAGTTCAGCAACCAGATGATTGATAGATTCCAGATCCAGCTGACTTTACAGGAAGCACTTGAGCACATCCCCTCTTCCAAAAGAGCTTGAAAGAGAAGACTACAGTCCGCGGGAAGAGGAGGAAACACAGAGATCAGATCCATGTGCTCACCCATTCTACTTGCTGCACCATTCAGAACAAATTGCTAGCCAAGAGACCCGATGCAGGAGCTCCCTATGTCAGATGCGAGATTAAGGAGCAGTGTTTCGATCGTACTCTATTAGACAGCGGCTCTTCTATCAACCTCCTTCCGACAACCTTACTCGACCGATTCGAGTTTGGTCCTCTTCTTCGGAGCAGGACAGTCCTTCAGTTTGCTGATAGGTCAACTAAGAGGCCGAAGGGGTTGTTGAGAGACGTAGTCGTTACCATTCAAGGCCTGAAATTCCCCGTGGACTTTGTTGTATTGGACATGGAGATCCTTGAGTCAGTAACCGATGCCCCCATCATACTTGGACGCCCATTCTTGGCCACAGCCAAGGCGGTGACCGATCATGATAGTGGGAAGGTGTGCTTTCACGTAGAGGGCGAGAGCATACAAATAGAGATGATCGAGGAGACCAGAGCGAGAGAATCTGCATGCTCAGAGCAGTCCAGTGATACCGCGCAGATGACAGAGGACGAGCTAGACGTCCACCCGGAGTGCGATTTTGTGATGACAAATGATGAATCCATTTAGACAGATCCAGTAGCACAGACCCTCGCCTTGCCTATAGATTCACTCTATTTTACAGCTTATGGCAGTTGAGAGCCTGGAGAGCACACCCCTGGATGAGGACACCTTTGAGGCTGACAATTGTGGGATGAGTGGTGATGCAGAGTTTCAGTCTTGTTCTTCTAGTTCAGATCCCTCGGATTCAGACATTGATTGGGATGATTTTGATGACTATCTGCCATGTTTGATTCCTTCTGAGTCGACAGCTAGGACGGAGTGCGAACTAGTACAATTCATAGATGATTAAGCACGGTTCCCTTCATCAGATTTTCATGCACAGCGAGAGTTCTCTCATGCAGGCCTGGTAGCATTCACACAGACATATCAGAAGCCAGATCTGCCACCTCCCAGTTGTCCAGAATTGAAGCCCTTGCCGCAGCCGCTGAAGTATAGATTCCTTGCGGGTGAGCCAGATATGCACCCAGTCATTATCTCAGCAGGTTTGACTAGAGGGCAAGAATCTCATCTGATGGAGGTTCTTGAAAGAAATCGCAAGGCGATAGGATGGAGTATAGCTGATCTCCAGGGGATTAGTCCGGCTCTGTGCTCCCACCACATCTATCTTGAGGAGGACGCTAGGCCTTCGCGTGAGTTTCAGCGACGGCTGAACCCGAATCTTCGAGATGTGGTCATGAAGGAAATATCGAAGTGGTGGAGCGTCGATATTATCTACCCCATCTCCGACTCCAAGTGGGTTAGTCCATTACACGTGGTACCCAAGAAGACGGGTATCACTACCGTTGTGAGTGAGTCTAGAGAGGAGGTAGCTACCCGGGTACCCACTTCTTGGAGGGTCTGTATGGACTACAGACGATTGAATCAGACCACCAAGAAGGATTATTTCCCACTGCCATTCATTGATCAGATTATCGAGAGGCTAGCTGAGAAGAGTCACTATTGTTTTCTTGACGGGTACTCCGATTACAATCAAGTGGCCATTGCGCCTGAAGACCAAGAGAAGACGACATTCACCTGTCCGTTTGGGACTTATGCTTTCAGACGGATGCCCTTTGGATTGTGTAATGCCCCGGTGACCTTCCAAAGGTGCATGTTGTCCATTTTCTCGGACATGGTGGGTGACTGTTTGGAGGTCTTCATGGATGACTTCTCGGTCTATGGCGATGGGTTTGATGCTTTTCTTGACTACCTAGACCGTGTGCTTCAGCGTTGCATTGAGATCAATCTTGTCTTGTCTTGGGAGAAGAGTCACTTTATGATGACTCAAGGGACGGTCCATGGTCATATCATCTCCAACAGGGGCATGGAGGTCGATCCGGCCAAGATGGATATCATTAGAAAACTCAATCCACCGTCCAATCTGCGTCAATTGCAGTCTTTTCTGAGGCACGTCGGTTTCTACCGACGGTTCATTCAGGACTTCAGTCGTATTGCCCACCGCTTACTGATTTGTTGACGAAAGACACCAAGTTCATTGTAGATGATAAGTGTCTTGCGTCCTTTGAGACTCTCAAGAATATGGTTGTCACGGCTCCTATCCTTCAGCCACCCGATTGGTCTCTCCCATTCAAGATCATGACGGATGCTTCTGATTTTGTCGTTGGGGCTGTGCTTGGGCAGAGGAGGGATGGATTGTCGTATGCCATTCACTACGCCAATCGGACTTTGGATGCCGCTCGGCGGAATTATACTGTGACAGAGAAGGAAATGCTGACTGTAGTCTTTTCTTTGGATAAGTATAGATCTTAAATTCTCGGATCTAGAGTAACTATCTTTACCGATCACACCGCCATCTGGTACCTCATGGCCAAGAAGGATGCCAAAGCTCGCCTTACTAGATGGATCCTTCTGCTCCAGGAGTTTGACATTGAGATTAAAGATAAGTCTGGAGTTAAGAATGTGGTGGCGGATCATCTCTCCCACTTAGATAACCTTGAGGAATCTGAGCCAAGCATACCTATTACAGAGACATTTCCAGATGAGGCGATCTTGGCTATCACCTCGCTCCCATGGTATGCTGACATTGTGAACTATCTTGTTGCCAAGATGGTTCCACAGGGTTGGCCCAGGCAGAAACTTGAGACCTTCCTGGCGAAGGCCAAGTTTTACCATTGGGAGGATCCCGTCCTTTATCATGAAGTAGGGGACAACATCTGGAGGAGGTGCATTCCTCAAGACGAGCAGCATAGCGTCCTCACCTACTGCCACAAGTTTGAGGCAGGAGGACATCATTCTGGGAGATGGACAACACAGAAGGTGCTCCAATCCGGCCTTTGGTGGCCTACTCTCTTCAAGGATTCAGATGAGTTCGTGAAGAGATGTACTGACTCTCAGAAAATGGGTACTTGTGGATAGAGAGACATGATGCCCATGTAGCCCATTCACTTTTGTGAGGTTTTTGACACATGGGGTATTGATTTCATGGGCCCATTCCCTAAGAGTTAGGGGTTTGAGTACATTTTGCTTGCTGTGGATTATGTGAGACGTTGGGTTGAGGCCATCCCCGCCTGAGCCGCAGATGCTAAAATCGTGTGTCACTTTTTGAGGAAAAATATCATTTCACAGTTTGAGGTACCTAGAGTTCTGATTTAAGATGGGGGTCTCACTTTATCAATGATAAGGTTAGGGCCCTTGAAGACGAGTTCAGCTTTGACCATCGTGTTTCCATGCCGTATCACCCTCAGACTAATGGTCTTGCTGAAGTATCGATCAGAGAGATCAAGACTATCTTACAGAAGGTCGTCCGCCCAGACCGAAAGGATTGGTCATAGCTTTTGGACTCGGTCTTGTGGGCCTATCGGACTTCCTTCAAGACTCCATTAGGGATATCTCCTTTTCATCTCGTTTATGGCAAGCTGTGCCATCTACCAGTGGAGATCAAGCACAAGTCACTTTGGGCAGTCACTGAGTTATTATTGGATCCCGAGAGTATAGGAGAACAGAGGAAAGTAGAGTTGGCAGCCTTGGAGGAGTTGAGAGATACAACCTTTTCTAGCAGCCTACAGTATAAGGAAAAAGTGAAGACATGGCACGATTCCCATATCAGCCATAAACAGTTTGGGCCCGATCAGCGCGTATGGTTGTTTGACTCCAGGCTGAAATTATTTCCAGGGAAATTACAGAGTAAGTGGAAAGGTCCGTATATGGTCAGGAACGTACATGACAATGGTAGTATTGACATATCCGAGCTGTCATCTTCCTCTACCTTTCGTGTTAACGGTCAGCGCCTGAAGCTATATCTAGATCATGATCCGCCGACCGTTGACGTTGCCCCCATTCTTCTGGTATGAGATGTACTCTTTGACTCATATCATTTGCATCTCATACACGGTGATCACTTCCATCTTCCGCTGTATAGATCCATCTGTCTATTCTTTCATTCTTCTGTTATGTCTGCTACCCCGTCTTCATCTTTTGATTTTGATATACTTAGGACGCACTTTGTCCTAACTATAGGGAGTACACACACTGAGCTGTGATCTATTCTTTTCTTCTTTTCTTCTTTTCTTCTTTTCATTTTCTATCTTCTTTTTGTATCAAATAGGTGTCATCCCTTGCTGACAGTTTTCTATACTTAGGACGTACTTTGTCCTAAGTATAGGGTGGTGTGCACCCCGGGTTTTCATTCTTTTCGGTCCTCTCCATTGTCTCCTCTTCTTGTCTATACTTAGGGATATTTTACCTTAAGTATAGGGGGAGACAATCTGAGTACGATTTGTTCATTCCCACCCTTGACCCTCCCTGCTTTGTGTACAGTCTGCTATACTTAGGATTATTTGATCCTAAGTATGGGGGGACGGCCAACTTCTCATTTGTTCATTCATTCCTTTATTTATTTATTTATTCTTTAGACTTTTCTATACTCAGTACGAGTTATGTCTTCTCTTTTCTATCTGATCTATGAGGACATAGCTCAAGCTAAGTATAGGAGGGTCGTATATACGTAGTATATACTTTAGCCATAACTCATACTTTTGTATTTTCCTAATAAATATGGCTAATAATTCTTTAAATTTAATTAAAAACCTTAATAAAAAGATGTTATTATTCCTCAAATTCTTTTTATATGTACTGATCAATAAATCAGGTGAAAATATTTTTTGCAAAATGTTTGAAAAATAGTTTGAAAATCTTTGTGAAAAATCTTTTGAAAACTATTTGGAAAACGTTTTGTTACATGTTTTCAACCTTTGTAAAAATATGTGGTTTGTAAAAGTTATTTTCTTTATGTGAAATAAAATGTTTGAAAAATAATTTGCAAATGGTTTGAAAATTGGTTGCAAAAATATTTTGAAAATCTATCTATACTGTTTGAAAACCTTTGCAAAATGATTTTCAAATGTGTGTACATGTTTGTAAAAATGTTAGTAAAAATTATTTTGGACTATAGTTTTCAAAATTGTTTGAAAAAACTGTGTCAAATAAGTTTGAGGAATAGATATATCTCACCAAAATTCATTAATATACATATAAAATTGATCACGTACCCTTGTAAATTCTTAAAATCCACTTCTTGTAGATATAAGAAGCATCCCCGTTTAAATATTTTTACCCTAGTTTTTAGCCAAAATCGTTGTTTTAAAAAAAACCCCAAAAAACATTTGCAAAATTAAAATCCAAAAATATTTGAAAAAATCTTTTTAAAAAAATACAAAAAATGCATATGCATCATCATCTTTTCAAAAATCCATAAAAAGTTCAAAAATCTTGAAAATTGCATCACAAAAATATTTCATGCATTCTGCATAGCATTTGCATAGCATGAGCATTTTTCGGATTGAGTTTGATGATTGAACAAGTCTAAGTAAAATCCGGAGATTGGAGCTTGATTGGACATTAAAATCTACCTAATAACAAGAACCTTATAGGAACTGGGTTTGAGGTACTTTAGGTCTAGTTGACTTAATTCTTTGAGGATCATGAGACTTAGTTCAATGGATTCTTGACTGCCTAAGTAGAGTATTTCGGAGCACATGCACGACTCTTGTTGATAATGACCTAACTTGGACACATGCACCTTTCACATGGCTTAACTCAGTTGGAGTGGTGAGGGGGTTGGATTTGCCGGTATGAGACGCACACAAGTGGAAACACTTGTCCTCCTCTAGGGAGGGAAGTGCACCCCAACCCATCCAGTGATGAGGAAGTCTAAAGACATGAGGGTGTGGGTTTAAATAAAGCTTCAAAAGAGGGATAGTCTACTGGCCCAAGAGGAAAAACTCCCTATGTAAATGCTGCTGTGAATAGTATTTAAAAAAATGGATAGGCATGTACAAAAAATAAATGCCTGCAAAGTATGTGAATATGTTGTATAGCCAATAAGCAAGCTTGAGTTCCAAAGTCAAATCATGTGAGCCTGCAGCTGGATGACTTGACTACACTGATCTTACATCCTAGGATAGGTAGCTACACAGGCTACCGTCCATTCTTCTCTTCACCCCCTCCTCTAGAGCTGGTTGCCACTTGAACTTAGAAGGGAATACCCCGCTCCTCGAGGAAGGAGTCATTGGATTGGGGAATCATTGGGTTGTCATACTGGACAAGTCAGTCTCTTTGTCATTCTAGTTGGGGAGAGCCACTATCACTTACACTGTACTAGTCAGTTTCATAGTCGTAAGGGTTTGCATATGAGTTGAAATATTTCTGACCTGGCTATTGAGGAGTATGGAACAGAGTTTTGGGATTCTCAGGGACTGTTGGATTTCAATTCTGGTTCTCATTAAGGTTCCGCCCACACTAAAATTCCAAAGGTCTAACTTAAGCTCCAAACTTTGATTTTGTGAAGACAAGTTTGATAATTAAACTAAATCCACTTTCTTCTTTTTCTTTTCTTTAATTTTCTTTCTGCACTTATTGCATAAGTGTTTGCTAGGGACTAGCAAAGGCAAAGTATAGGGGGATGATGAATCTACATTTCATCATCTTTATTCTATCATTTTGGACTCAAAAATCCTGGCAAATGCATGTAAATACCATTAATTCCAGCATCTTAGCATTCATGCATGTGCATGTAAATAGTGTATAAAATACTATTTTTAAAAGCCAAAATTATAGAATAAATAAAAGAAAAGAAAAAGAATAAAATATTGTAAATATTTTATGACCTGAAACCCCGAGACCTATGCATCAAGATGAATAGGTCGACAAGGAATAAAGTAGGGGGAGATAAGGGCCAGATACCTTTAGTTTTTATTCATTCTTTTATTCTTTTTGGGACCTATTTTTGATTCCACTTTTTATACGTCAAATAAAGAAACTTTATAAATGAAATTGTAGATAATTAAATAAATAAAAATACAAAATTGATTTCACTAAAAAATAATGTACAGATAAAAAGTTATGATCTGAATAAAATTCCAGAATCCCAACTTCCCAGACCTGTATCTCGCAAATAAAAACTCCAAATGCATCAAGCTCACTTTAATTGTATATAATTTAAAATAAGCTATTTAATGAAGGTAGTTTCGCATTTGGTGGAGCTACGGTTTGAAAGTTGAGTTTTGGACGCCACTTGTATACTTGTACAGATTAAAATATTCATTTTATTTGTTATTCTTTATTTTGGTAATTTTATATTTGTATAATTTTGTAAATATTAGTTGTAATATATATACACATTAAAATCATAATAAAAACTCAAAGAAAACATAAAATAAAATACTTGTATATAGCATACATAGGTATAATACCTGTATATATTAAATTCATACTTATATTTTATTAAGTGTACAAAATACTTCAGAAAAATAAAATAAAAATATTTTTAAGTGTATAAAAATACTCTATAAATTTATAAAATAATAAACAAAAATAATAAAATTAAATGCATAAAATAAAAATAAAATAATAAATACATAGATAAAGATACCTATAAAAGGTGTAAAAGGTAACTTGTATTTTTATAACTCATAAAAATAATTAAAAATCACAATAAAATACCTCATAAAATAACAAATATTTTTCATTTTAAAACCTAAAAATAATAAATTCATTTCATATTTTTTATTGATTTTTTTAATCACTTTTCCAGGGATTTTCCTGGTTGGTCCACGTGGACCAACCAGGTGACAGTCCAAGTTGACCTCGGTCAACTGGCTGTCCTTCCCCCATGTGCCCGTGTCAGACCTCGTTTGACCCCCATCTTTGCGATTTTTTCGAGGCCAGAACTTAGATTATTTCGCGCAAGTCCCTTCTTGACTTTTCTTCCTTGAACAATGAGGAATCACGCCTAGGTGATTCCTTGGACTTCGAATAGCTGATCCACCCGCAATGCCTCGTTCTTTCCATCCGACCGTCAACCCCTTATATTCCACCTTCGACTTTCGAGCCACCTTTGAACCCCTCATTTCCAGGTCTAGCTCCTAATCTCGTGCCCAGACACTCAAGGAAGGTGACAACTTCCTTTGGAGCCCTTCAGGTCGGTCGAGCGACACCGAGGAGGCTCCACCATCTCCTCCATCTTCGGCGTTGAGGTCCCCCTACCTCAGGTTCAACACCTTTGAGGTCCTTATTTTTCTCCCATTTCTTTCGCCCATTTTGTTCCCAGTAGCTGTAGGAACCTATTCCCCAGATTGTTCTTGCGTTCCAACCATCGATTCGCCCTCACGTACACCTCACCTGAGTGCACCTCCGGCCGAGTACCCTTCATGCCGCTCCACGCTTCCACACCACCACCGCGGGGTCCAAGCATTTTTCCCTGGACCCTCTCACGCTTTTCTGCAGGTACTTGGACCCTAACGAGAGCCTGGTGGGTCGTTTTGACCCTCACCGGAGACCCAAGAAGCTCCCCAGCTCCGCCGTCGTCTCCAGCGAACTCCGGCCGTCGCCGGAGCATTTTGGATCCCCCAGCACCTAGAGGAGGCCATCAGGAGACGCCAGGCCAATTTTGGAGCCCAAGGAACGCCGGAGGCTGCCAATCGAGGGCGGGGAAGCTCGCTTCACCAGCGACGCTTCCCTGTTCTTGCTCCGACCCTCTGCGCCGTCAGATCAGGCCGCGTCTCCAGATCCAACAGCCACCGTTGGATCTCCACGAAGCTCAGCCGTTCGATCAAGCCAGGAGATCTAATCATGGCCATCCATCGGCGAAGCGTCATCGGTCGTCCTTTACGCACCATGTGTCAAGTGGCCTCTTCACCGTTGTTTGATCGCCTTGCTCAGGGTATTTTGCATCTTTTACCCTGAGCATTTTTGTATTTATTATTTAGTCGATAAACTTTCGTTTGTAGTTTAATTATTTTTGTAAAATTTGCATCTAGGCCCCTGAACTTTTATAATTTGCATCTAGGTCTAGTCCACGTCACCTTACGTGACCTGTGCACGTGGGGTGGTGGTGTTTTTGCACTGGACCCCTGCTAGTTTGGTTATTTCAATTTAGTCTAGGAATTATTTTGAAACGTGTAATATTTTTGGGTAAATTGCATATCCACCCCTAGAGTTTTTGGATATTGCATTTTAGTCCTTCCCAAGTGCGTGCCAGTCACGCACGGGGTTGGGAAAATTGCAGGCGTGCCCTAGCAACTTTGGATATTTGTATCTGGTCCTGGAAATATATTTATTAGTTGTAAATTTTGTGAAAAATTACGTTGAGGCCCCTCAACTTTTGTTTATTTACAAATATGCCCCTACCAGCTGTGTAGTTTTTATTTGTTGTTTGTATATATTCTATGCATCTATAAATTGCTAAAAATCATCAAAAAATTAGGTTAAGCTCCTGTTTTCTTGCTCTTTCTCGCCATATTTTTGTTTTGTATTTTTATTGCATTTTCATTTTTATTAAAAATAAAAAACATGTATTTTCAGCAATATTTGCATTAGAAAATCCATAAAAATTAGTAAAAGTTTTTGAAAAATTCCAAAAAAAACATATATTTTGTATGTTTCAGTATCTTGTAGCTTCAGACCAAAAATCCTTAAAAATTTCAAAACAAAAACCCTAAAAATTAGAAAACCTGAAAAATCTTCCTAAAACTCTAAAAATTTTAAGAAAAATCCTAAAAATACAATTTCAGTTTCTTTATTTTCCCTATTTTATTGTCTTTAGTTTAAAATTAATTTGAGGAATTTTTGTCATTGTTTACTATTTTTTCATCCTCATTTTAATTTCGGCCAGTAATTTAATTCACTATTTTCTAGTATTTTTTCTTTTAAAAATACCAAAAAATTCAGAAAAATCTTTAAAAATCACAAAAACATCATAAAATCATAAAAAGACCAAAAACATTTTATTTCATCATTTTTGAGTGTTTTCTCTTATTTTTATAAATACTTCATCCTGCTTTTTCTTATATTGTATATATACTTTATTTCATTTTATTAAAAAAATATAAAAATTATAAAATATAAAAAGAAAATATAAAATCAGTAAATTAAAAATCGAGTATAAAATTATAAAATTAAAAAAAATAAAAATTAAAAACCCACAAAAATTTTCATATTGGTAGGCATTTGATCACATTCATTTTTGCGCATTATTCCTTGATCTATCTTTCTTGCTCCCTGTGTTCGACCTCTACACACTTGCACACTATACACATTTTGTAGAGTTATTTAGGTATATAGCACAATAGGGGCCAAAAATCTAAATTTTGCATCTTAACTCTAAATTAAATGAAACTACCTTCATTAAATTGCTAATAAAAAGTTATATACAATTAAAAATGATTTTGATGCATTTTTGAGTTCATATGGAGGAGATACAAGTATGTGAAGTTGGGTTTTTAGATTTTTATTCTAGGTGTAGAATGTACGCCATATATTATTTTAATGTGAAGTAAACTTTGTCTTTTTCTATGTATTTTTATCTACAAATTTTATGTACAAAGTTTATTGATTTGAAGTGTAAATAAAGAAATAAAATAGGTACTAAAAGTTAATTATGGGCATATATTTTTAGTATTTTTCAAACTATGTAATCTGTATAATTGGCCACCCTATCTCCCCCTACTTTATTCCTTTTCGATCAAGTCGTCATGGTGATTGGGTATCGGGGTCTAAGATCACTCATCACATATGGTTTCTCGTTTCCTTTTCTTTTCTTCCTTTATTATTTAATTTTGGAATTAAGTACAATAAGTATATAGTATTTTATACAGTATAAAACACAAATTACGTGGTGTTTATTTTGACAAATTAATAATATATACATGCATTTAGCTAGGTATTTAAGGCCAAAATGAAAGAATAAAGGTGTTGAAGTGAGGATATATCATATTGCTCCAGATTATCTATTCATCATAGAATTACGAAGATGCATAAGGATCTTCATTCACACTTTTGGTGCCTAGGAATGAAGAAGGATGTTCTTGAGTTTGTGAACTCATATTTTTGCTGCCAACAGGTAAAGGCTTCATGCTAAAAGCCACCAGGATTGTGCAACCTCTCCCTATCCCCGAATGGAAATTAGAAAGCATTTCCATGGACTTCGTTACTAGCTTACCTCAGACGACCAGTGGTAAAGATAGTATATGGGTTATAATAGATCATCTGACCAAGGTAGCATACTTTATTCCATTAAGCTTATCTTCCACTCAGACCAACTTGCAGTGTTATATAGTACACATGTTATCCATCTCCATGGTTTCCTAAAGGAGGAACTTCCCGATCGCGATTCACGATTCACCTCACACAACTGGGAGAACTTCATGAAATCCTTAGGCACACATCTATGTTTGAGCACAACATATCATACGCAAGCATATGGTCAATCAGAATGTACTAATCAAACCCTAGAGGATATGCTACAAGCATGAGCCCTAGAATAGAAGGGGTCACGGGTTAAACATTTACCTCTTGTAAAATTCACCTACAACAATAGTTACCATGCAAGTATTGACATGGTACCGTTTGAAGCACTATATGGACGTAGGTGTACTACTCCTCTGTATTGGCAAGAGGTTGGATAAATAACCTTTACAATTTAGATAGACTCAAGGAGACACGAGAAGTTGTAGAAATTACTCGGAAAAGACCAATAACTGCTCATAGTCACCAAAAAATTAGAGTGATATTAGGCAAAAATACCTTGAGTTTGAGGTAGGTGACTATGTATTCCTTAAAGTATCGCATATGAAGGGAGTTTAGAGGTTCAGCTTGCATGGAAATTTGGCACCTGGGCTCATGGGTCCCTTTGAAATTATTGAACGGGTTGGTAAAGTTGCATAAGACCTGCACTTCCACCACAACTTTCGTCAATACATGATATTTTTCATGTATCAAATCTGAGAAAGTATATTAGGGATCCTGAGCATAAGATAAGCTTTGATGATCTGCACGTTGAGCCAGACTTGACATACTTAGAAATACATGTGCAAATACTAGACAATGATATTAAGAAATTGAGAAATAAAGAGGTACCTCTAGTTAAAGTATTGTTGTGAAACCAAGGGTTTGAAGAAGCCACATGGGAATCCAAGGAAGAAATGAGAAAGAAATACCCCTATTTGTTTGAATGATGACACTATGTATTATATATATCTTCATTATAAATGAAATGACGTCCATTCGCTTTAAGGTTGTTATGGTTTGAATCCTCTTTAAGGTTTTTATGCCTGAATTTCAAGTCTCGAGGATGAGACTTCCTTTAAGGTTGTTATAACTGTAAAGCCTTGAACATGGTCATCTCTCGGATCATGTGCCACCTCGTCAAGAAAAAAACCAATAGAATTTGTTTCGTGTGAATCGGACTTCGTTTCGAATTTTTATGATTTTTCAAAGAAAGAGAAGGAGGCTTAAGACGTCATTACCCTAATGACCATCACTAAGACTAGTTAGTTTGACTAAGAAGACTAATGATAGATTAAGGATCACTAATCACCATTAGTGAACACTAATAAGAGATTGCTGAAAGATAATAGCGATTAGTGAATATTAATTGTGATTAGTAAAAGTTAATCACAATTAATGCTAATTATATATATTAAAAAATCTATAAGATTTTAGAGGTTCTAACTTAAGCCTTAAGTTTCAGGATAAGGCTTGGTCAAAACTAGGGCCAACCATGGGTCGTTAACTGTGGTTAAGGGTTAAACCATAGTTTACTAACCATGGTTAGCAGCTTTCTGAAGCATATAAATAGCTTCCCCTGCCCATTAATTATCTACAATTTCCACTACCACCATTACCTTGATGGATAGAGTCGAGAGGTCAGGAAGAGGAGAGGGAGGCAGGGAAGGAGCACTAGTGAAGCATTACCGGGAGGATGAGGAGGAGGATGGTACGATCCTCTCCTAATTAGCTTCGTGTAGTAGGTAAGTAGTTCTAACTTGAGATAAGTTTTCGATTCATATTTCTTTCTGATTAGTTTTTTTATTGTGGTTCGAGGAGAAATATGAGCATAGCCCTGCTCGGGTGTAGGCAGCTCGGCCGTCAGTGAGCATACAAG
This sequence comes from Ottelia alismoides, assembly GCA_037367405.1. Lineage (NCBI taxonomy): Eukaryota > Viridiplantae > Streptophyta > Magnoliopsida > Alismatales > Hydrocharitaceae > Ottelia > Ottelia alismoides. Next base: position 237,150 of record JAZKJV010006671.1, read on the forward strand.
TTCTTTGTATGATTCGTTCACACTTGATAAGAGACTTGTTGATAGTTTTTATCGATTTCATAGTTGTTTTGTTAGAGGAATCTATGTAACACCCTACTTAGGTGCGGACGGCTAGGCCATCAGTGAACCTTGTGATTCATCACACTTTTCACTCATCTAAGACACGTGGTGTTTATCGATTCTCCATCTCTCATAGGTCTGTTATATTCTTTCTATTTCTCTGTTGGTTTTCCTCTCAATGATTTTATAAAGGAAACTATGTCCAAATTTTCATAAAAATATGTCTCGATATAAAGGGAAAATCTGCCGAACTTTTTCTAAACATATAACCCGTACAAGGGGAAGCTCTGTTGAAATTACTATGAAAAATATGTTCTCTGCATTCTTTGTGTTCTTCGTTCATTCTTCGTGCTCTTGGCATGTTCTATGTGTTCTTGAGATGAAAGTGAAATTTGGTCGTTTCAGGACCGTATATCACCCTTTCTGAAAACGAATCACGATAAAGTACTGCATATGCGATGGAGAGCTCAATTAGATAACAAAATCCACATTTTGTTGTTGGGTTTTCTTATGAGATCATTGAAATTTCTGATTTTATGTTCTTTACTGCAAAGAACCCTAACTTGGATATTTTTGAGATAATATAACAAGTTGCTTTGCGATTCCCACTAAAATAACGACTAAGCATCAATTTGTTGCAGTGAATTAGAAAGTTAGGGTTTGGGAGTTAAAATAAGTATAAATATGAGTATATATACATAGGAATTAGTATATATGTAAGTCTATACTCAATGTTGATGAATAAACGAAGGCTTAACAGAGTAATTACATAATGGAAATTGGTGTATATTAAATGAATCGTAAAATGGATCATGTGTTATATTAAGGATGATTGGAAGTAGAACTACAGATCGGGAATGCATACTGTAGGTTTGTCGGAAGGAACCTGTATTGACGTGGCCCTACCTAGGTGGTATACGGTTATCCTGTTATGATAAGTGCACAAGAAATGAATGAATAATTTACAATGCATGGTACTAGGTGACAATATCTTCATGTGGTCGTGCCATGTAGAGGCATGTGGTGGTATGATTAGTGGCAGGGTTATGATAACACTTGAAATAAGCCACGGTAAAAGGATAACGGTGAAAATGGTATGCAGTTTTAAGCAACCGGGTCCTCATGGATGGTATGCATCTGTATTGAACAGGAAGTAGATCTAAGGACCATGGAATACTAATACAAGAGATATTATCAATGGTAGATTGGAGGATTGGTTGAGGCGGCGGGTGGTGGCCTAAGCTCATCAAGATCAACACAATCCCCAATCTGGAGTGTCCACTGCTTCAGGGTACATGGAGGGGAGAGGACTAATCTCTGACATGGATTAGAATGGCTAGTAACTAAAATAAAAATTGAATAAAGGAACAAATATATAATTTAGCTTATCGAACCTTTCAACTATCATGCATGGTCTATGTTTATTTTCTTCATTATTGAGCATTGGCTCATTTTTTCCTATGTTTTTCTGAAAACCCAACATGCGTTGGAGAGTCATCACAGTGATAGTAGCTATCCAACCAACCACAGTAGTATTACTCCATAAGGTAGTTGGCAATCTTTTTAGCGTATTTCCTTTCTAGTTGATGTACATGTAAATGGTTGTAGTGGGACAATGTACCATGCGAACTTTATTCTATGAATGGAAAAGTATTGAATGATTTCTTCTTAGTATTTTTTAATTGCAGTATCTTTCTGAATGTTAGTTGTGATTATTGAATGAATTATTATTGAGTAATCAGATTCAGATATGGGAGGATCCGATGATTTAGAATTTGGGGTCATGACACGAAGGATGATCATCATGCTTGGAGAATATGGGAGAGAGAAGAGGATTGAAGGTGGAAGAAGGCCGAGTCGCTGTTGGATTGGGCGATTGTGATGGATGACTTGAATGAAGGCGTGTGGGTGAAGCGTCTCAGGCCAACAACCATTGGATCGAGAGATCAAAAGGTTGAAAGTGGCTAGGTCAATGGTGGGTCAACAAGGGCGAACATCGTTGGATCAAATAATCCAATAGTGTATATGCAAGGCATAATGGGTTAAAATGTCATGCTGCATGTCATGCCCAGAGCCTGCCACGTGGCTTGATAGGAAAATTTAAAATGCAAAAATAAAATAAAAATCTAAAAGAAATAGTAAGCAGACTCAAAATAACAAGTGTTCAAGATTTTTATCTCAATGAGGCATACAACTTTCATGATGGGCAAAAGAAGACCTCACTTGTACATACTTATATTTTTGATGGGTTTACAATGTTCGTTGAATATCCATTTTATGCTTTTGATATTGTTTGGATTCTTAATTAAAGAGTTTTTTAAATATAAACACATTAAAATCATTTTTAAAGATTTTTAATAGGTCAAAAGAAAATGAGAATGTGTACAAACACATGCAATGGTTATTTGAGTGATTAAGGGGATTATTGGGTTGATTTGCTTAGGGATTAAGCTAAGAATTAGTATTAGAGTAGATGAATCAAGGATTCATTACCCAGTGATCTCGAAAGTTCACCCTTGGTGTGGAGAACACGAGTCATCATCGTGCACGAGGGTTCAGTGTTCATCAGATCATACTTCATTGCCTCCTCTCTTGGAGGCTATTCACAACCATGCTCCAAAGGTATTCACTATAATATGTAGTTAATGAAATCATTTGGAAATAGTTTATCACTTTAGTTTTTTGTTGTATGATTGGTTTATGGATCATAAAACGAGTCTGTGTTTTATCCAATATGATTCAAGTTTTTTTTGGTTCCATGATCTACTAGACTAAAAACCTCCTCCATTGGTTATGCTAATTAGTTTCTTAATTCTAAAGAAAACTTAGTGTAGTTTTCCTAATTCATATGCTATGCAAAGATCTTCTATTCTATAGGCTACCTAGGAGGTCCTTTAGTCATGTTCAGTCTATTTAACTTGTTAATACATTTCATGTGAATGTGTCCACTCTTGTGTATGGAGAAGGTTTCATCTTATGGTGTTAATAAGATTTTTAGTAAACTTTACCTATCAAATCTTAGTGTATAAATATTTTTGCCTACATCCATTTAGAAAAACTTCTCTTAAATATTCTTTTATTACTTCAAAGCAATCTTTAGGAAAAAGAGACTTTGAAACTTTTATCATAGATCCGATAAACACTTAAAAGATTATGCATTAATCATTCAACAAAACTTACATTATCTACTTAAACACGTAAGTTATCAGTCGGACCTTCACCAATATTCATACATATGTAAGTGTTGCAGAATGTAACATTTTGACCTTTCTTGTGACCTACATTGATGAACATATTGGTATCTCCAATCATGTGTTTTGAGCAATTGTTATCCATGATCCATTTGCTTTTTTCCTTATGCTCGATAATCTGTGAAAGAGTGCTTGGACATGTGATAATTTTGAGCTTGTTTCCATCCCGATTGCTTATAGGGTAATTTTTTCCTTTTTCATTATATAGTTCTAATATGTGTGGTTTGTATTTTCTGAGTTCCTGATATGTGCATAACATTGAAGAGTGGCTTTTTTACCCGTTACTTGTGCGTCCTTATGATATTTGTTTCGTTCCTAGGATTAATCCGTGGTTCCTTACGGGGATTTTTTTTAAATAATTATCAAAATATTCATAATTAATTAAATAGACATCGAGTTTTAACATTTAAAAAAATAGTTATCAATCGGCACCTCAGGTGCCGATTTGGGAAGTCAAACCCAAATCGGCACCTCAGGTGCCGATTTGGACTTTTGCCTTTGGATAATTTATCTTTATACCCCCTTTTATTCCAGATCCAATCACCCAACACATTATTTTGTCTCTCAAAAAAGATGGGTATGGATGTAAATGGGCCAAAAGGGTGCAACCCAAATCGGCACCTCAGGTGCCGATTTGGGTTGCACCCTTTTGGCCCATTTACATCCATACCCCTCTTTTTGAGAAGAACCCTCACCCTTCTGCAAGAATGGATTTTATGGAAAGGGTTTGTTAAGGACAACCATTTATATTTTGTTAAGTATTAAAAAGTTGGTTACCACAAAATATGAATTTCGTTGAAGACTTATTTGTCTGCTAAGATAGATAATGAAGATAGAGTGTTGATGGAGATATTGCTAGGCTGCTGCTTTTATAGTAACCTTCTAAAGAGATGCATACTTAATTAAATTTATCACACATAGTTAATATTTTTTTAGAAAAAATTAAAGATGTGGGGTAATAATAACACTATAGACAAATAGGTCTTCCACGAGATTCAAAATTTGTGGACCAACTATAACCAACTTTTTAATGCTAAACAAAATATATATTTAATTTGAGAAAGAACGTTTATCTTTAACAAGCCTTTTTCAGAAAATAAATCTAAAATCCATGAGGGTGCTTACCAAAAAGATGGGTATGGATGTAAATGGGCCAAAAGGGTGCAACCCAAATCGGCACCTGAGGTGCCGATTTGGGTTGCACCCTTTTGGCCCATTTACATCCATACCCATCTTTTTTGAGAGACAAAATAATGTGTTGGGTGATTGGATCTCGAATAAAAAGGGGGTATAAAGATAAATTATCCAAAGGCAAAAATCCAAATCGGCACCTAAGGTGCCGATTTGGGTTTGACTTCCCAAATCAGCACCTGAGGTGCCGATTGATAGCTATTTTTTTAAATGTTAAAACCCGATGTCTATTTAATTAATTATGAATATTTTGATAATTATTTTAAAAAAAATCCCGTTCCTTACTTTTCTTGATCCTATTGGTTTTTTAATATTACAGTAGACTGAAACAAAAGATTCAATGTGTGAAGAGTTAGTTGTATTCTATTTCTTTTTGATGATAGGTTGATATCCTACTCCAAACATGTTGAATGAAAAAGGTTCCTAAAAGTTTATTTAAGCTTTCTTTATATTTAGTGTACTTATCTAGATCATTGACATATATTTGGTTTTAAATTCATGTACATTATCTTCTAAAGTGTTATCTTTAAGTTTACTAATTTATAACTCATGCTCTTCTTGTTGAGTTTTTGTCTTAACTTAAGCAATATATTTTCTTTTTCTAAGTTTATTACATATCCATGCAATTTTTGAAAAGCATCTAAAATCTCCTCAAAAGTAAAGTCATAAGGTTTTGCCTCATTATCTATTTCCATCATATCGAATAGTACTACCTTGTCATTGATTTTTCAGTATCGTTTTTTCTTGTATCCTAATTATCCTAAGCAGCTTGCAAATCTTTTCTTCTGAGAACTTACTGTCATATTTTGATGATTTTTTTCTCAGTTTCTCCTTCATTTTTATTGAAGAAGTCACGATGCTTTCCATGCTTCTTTTTATTTAAGGGGCATTCCTTCTGGAAGTGGCCCTTCCGTTTATACTTGGTAGCATATGACATCATTTTCTTTTTTACTTTTCATCTCTTTGATTCTTCATTTTTTTTAACTTTCTTAATATAAGAGCAATGCCTCCCAAAAGTCAAAGATCTATCCTTTGTAGTTATATTTATAGTAACTAATATAAATCTATCAGATCTATTTTGATCTCGTCTTCATGAGCTGGGGGCACTTTAAAGCTCACTCGCCTCTCTTCTTCTTCTTCAGCTCGTTGCATCCCATGCCGAAGGTAGGCTCAACAGGTCAGAGAGCATGCCCTGCCCAATAGTGCGTTATTAGGCTGGTCACCATGCTAATTTCATCGCGATTATATGAGGTTAGAGCTCACAACTCGTGAAGCTAGCTAGCGAGCACTCCAACCTCGCTCTATCCCAAGACAATAAGCAAGGGAGAGGGATGTTGGTATTATTTAATAGTGGGTGAGGCCCATATATCTAGCGGCAACATCAATAAGAGAGGGTTCTTTTGACTATGAGTCAACCTATGATGTGGTTGATTCAACTTGTAATGTTAAGCTCTTAGTTTTCTTCTTGACTTCGCTTTATGCTTCCTTCTCTTATTGTTTGTAATCTTCATATGAGAGAACCTTGCCAATGCAATTGTCCATGGGGAGTGTGTATGAATCATTGGATTCTTTGATGACCATTATGGTAATTCTCCATTCTGAGGATAGTGATATAAGAAGTTTCTTCAGATGCATAGCTTCCTGTACATCTACATTAATATTTTTGAGTCCATTTACAATACATTTTTATCCGACGTACAATTCTCAAATCGATTCTCCATTTTCCATTTCGAATAATTCATATATTATTATAGAAGGTTGATACGAGTTTTCTTGATCTTGTTTATGTATACATAAGTAACCCTCAAATTGTTCTAGATTTCATAGCATATCTTTCACAATGTGATATGCAATTAAATTCTTCTCAGCTTATGGTACAAAAAGAGCATTCATTGCCTTTGTATTGAATGTAGCTTTGTTCTTGTCTAGGTCTGTTAGATTACTTCTTCACCTTTTACTATGCATGTATATTTTGAGTCAATCACATCCCATACATTGAAGTCTATCTGTTATAAAAATATTTGCATTATACCTTTCTAAAAAAGGCAGTTTGTTCCATTCAAATGAGGATGTGTTACCATTAATTAGCCCTCAAAGTAGTTATTAAACAGGGTGGCCATCTACACATATTCCAAGTGAGTAGTATGCGTGGACCATAATCCTGATACTAAATGTGAACACATGTTCAAGTCACAATACTAATGTATGAAGGTGAATAATAGTTACAACAATAATGGCTTATCTAAAGCAATATCTCAAATGAAGTACGTATTATCAAATAAACAAAGAATAATAACTACTTACTCAGAGATGTTAACATGAAAACCTAACTGGGTAAAAACTATGACTTAAGTCTCCCAACTCAGGATTCTTGATCGATCACATCGATTAACCAATAACTATTTTGAGTTATTGATAAAAAATAACTCAACCATTTTTATAGCTACTTTGGATTACACACCAAACATTCTCACAGCTTTGGATTGCGGGACGACAGTTCCCATATAGAAGCATACTACCTTGGACTACATGCCAAAAACTTTTTCAACTATGGATCACACAACAAACTTCCTGTGAAACTTAGCTTAGGCACCAAGTAGCCTGCAAACTTTGATTACACACAACCCTACAAGCAGAGTAACCTTAGGAGACGGTTAAAAACCGTCCCTCAAACGTAGAAAACTGTCTCTTTTGATTAAAGGGGACGATCAAGAAAATGTCCTCTATGAAGCCATCGCATTTGACCATGGGGGATGCAAAGAACAAACGTTCCCTATTCAGAGTCAGATGGGACGGTCGAGATCGTCCCTTTCATTCGTAATAGATAATATTGTCTAAACCGTCCCAAAATAGATTTGTATGGGGATGGTCGCAATCGTCCCGTCCGATATATAGGTGACGGTCGCGACCGTCCCCTCCTATCATCCCCATGCCTAGTTTTTTTGCAACGAGTACAAAAACTCGGATGGGACGGTTGAAACTGTCCCCTCCTTTCATCGATCCATAAAAATGCACCAATAAACCCATGTTGGTCTTAGGAAATGGTCGCAACCATCCCATCTGATATATAGGGGATGGTCCCAACCGTCCCCTCCAGTTCACCCCATGCCCAGTTTGTTGGAGACGGGCACAGAAGCTCGGATGGGATGAGATAAATAGTCTCCTCCGGTCGTTGAGTTCTAAAAAATGCAATAGTAGGCCCTCGGTGGTCTTGAGGGATGGTCGCAATTATCCCGTTCGATATATAGGGGACAATCACGAACATCCCCTCTAGTTCACCCCCATGCCCAGTTTTTTGAGACGGGTACAAAAACACAGATGGGATGGTCTAAACCATCTCCTCCTCTCATTGAGACCCAAAAAAACACATCACTAAGCCTCTGGTGGTCTTAGGGGACGGTCACAACCATCAGATATGATATATATAAGGAACGGTCACGATTGTCCCCTCCAGTTCACCCCATGCCTAGTTTGTTTTGAGACGAGCACAAAAGCTCGAACGGGACGGTCTAAACCGTCTCCTCTGGTCACCTAACCCCAAAAAACGCACCAGTAAGCCCAGTGGTCTTAGAGGACGGTCGCAACCATCCTAAAAGTATTTATAGGGGACAATTACTGACCGCCCCTTATGAACTTCAAATATAAAAAGATTTGCTGCAAGGGTTTCAATACCTTGTTGCTGCAGCAAATTCACTACAAAATAAATGTCTAATAAACACGCATAATAATTCACTACAAAACAAAGTACTTCATGCACAAGAAGTAAATATATTTTACAGTCTTTTTAATACTAGAAACTTCAGATGTTCAAGTTAACTCTAAATTCTAACAAATACTATAAATCCCAATCTACTCAGTGTCTTCGCCCCCGCCGCTCTCCTCATTACTATCCTCCTCATCGCTATCGAGTTGTGTAGGTTCTATTGGTCGATCGGCCTCTCTTTGGAGACGGGTAATGTATGTCAATACGTTCGCCATATCAGAATGCATCTTGGCAATCCTCATCCTGCGCGGACATCTTCACCTTTACCTCATGTAGCTCTCTCTCCATCTCTCTCTCCTCCTTTGGATCCATTGCGATGGTGATCGAGATCCAATGGCACCACTCTGTACGGATCATTGCTCCACATCCCCCATAGCATATACGTCCATTATGTTCCAGACATGTAGCTTGGACAAAGGCTTCGTCACAGACCCGAGTCAACGAACACGCGTCTAGCTAATTATGCGCATCCAACTATAAGACAAATAACAAGAAGACGAAAATTAATTAAAAAATTAAATTAATTGAAAATGATTTTAAATAAATAAATAATGTAAATAATTTTTTTAATAAATGAATTATCTTATATATGGTGGATTCTAATAAATTAATTAAATAGGTTAAAATAAATAATACCATTTATTCATAGGTATATATACATATATATATATATAACAAATTGATTTTTAATTATTTATTTTTACAGATAATTATATAATTTATTATTTTATTTATTTTCAATAGTTTACAAGGGTTTAAAATATATTTTATTTTTAAAAAATAATTAATTAAACTAAATAAATAGGTAAATTACAATATAAATAGTGGTATATGTACAATATATACACTATTTTATTTTTTTATTGATTTTGAGTTTCGTAATTTTTATTTTTATTTCAATTGCATAAAATACATTATTAACAAATATTTAAAATACAATATATACAACTATTTACAAGAAATGATTATATAAATATATTCACACAATATATATAGTATAGGGATACTGTATAATACACTCAAAAAAATCACAGTTTGCATCTTAACTCTGATTTTAATGAAACCATTATTATTTTAAGTTATATTTACACCTATAACCCTAAGTAATTTCGTAATTACCCTAAAAACCCTCTATAATCACGAATTATACCCAGAACCTTGAATACATACTCTGTTTTACATCCATAACCTTCTGTTAGTTTTCTTCATTAACTCAATCATATGAGTGAGTTAATCTAACCAATATGTGATATAACAACTAAGATTAATCAAAATTTAACAAGAAAAAAAATGTGCAGGTTGCGGGGCTTCCAGGACAGATTGGGGAGGGGGGCTCTTGTAGGGAGGGGCTGACAACGATGAGGCTGCCGGCGGGGGTGGGTTTTCCAGGCGAGGTTGGAGGCTTCGACGAAGGTATTAGTGCAGGGGGAGGAGGGGCTTCCAAGCAGGAGGCGGTGGGTCTTGCAGGCACGTGTGTGTGTGGGGGGGGGGGGGGGAGGGGTTGTCATCCAGGAGAGTTTGGAGGCTTGGAAGATGGTGAGATGCTGGGGGAGGGGGCAGACTTGTAGGTGCATTGCACGGGGAGGAGGGGGAGGGCTTGCAGGTGCGATGCCGGGGGAATGGGGGCGGGATTGCAGGTGCGGTGCGCGGGGGGAGGGGACGGGCTTGCAGGTGCGGGGGCGCGGGGGGATGGGATGGGCTTGCAGGGGGTTGGAGGTCGATGCTTGGATGACGGTGCCAGTGGGGGTGGGCCAAGGAAAGGCGAGGGGCTTCCGGGAGGAAGGGGAGAAGAAGGTGTCGATGAGGGGAGGAGGAGTTGTCGGTGAGGGGAGGAAGGGAGGAGGAGGTGGTCGGGAGGAAGGAGAGGTTGGCAGAGGACGTCGACGGGGGGGGTGAGGGTTGCGTGGCTGGAGGAGGAGGGGAGTTGTCATACGTAAATAATAGAAACTTAGAGGGTATAAAATGTAAATACGTGATGGATACCATTCTAGTTAATGGAAAATTGGATGGAAGTTAACACTGGGTTATGAGTGTAAGAGTTAATCACTACTCAAGGTCTTGGGTTTAATTCGTGATTATAGAGTGTTTCCGAGTAATTACAAAATTACTCAGGGTTATGGGTGTAAATATCCCTATTTTAAAGCTTAATTTAGAATACTGTGAAAATGAGTTTGCTCATTTTTGAGTTTATATGAAGAAGATATGGGTCTGGAAAGTTTAACTTTGCGGCTTTTTCAAAGTGTCATTATTTACACAATGAATAATGATTCTATTTGCAGTTATTTTTAATATTTACAACTTATTTTTATTTACAACTTCCAAGAAGAAAATATTTTTATTTGGAAATAATAGAATGATAAATAAAATTGATTAATGTTCTATATACAAAATAGATTACATATGTGCAATTTGTACAATGAGAATGAATGAGCTTTAATTTTCTTTATTTTTCTACACTAGGCCTTATCTCCATCTACTTTATTCCTTGTCGATCTGGTCAAGTCTTGACCTTCACTCAGGGTTAGAGTCAATCTATATTTATTGCATATATACAGTTTTATTTTCTTTATTTTTCCATTTATTTCTTTATTTATTTTGGTTAAAAAAATGATATTTACACAATATTTATAGAAGATTAAAAATATGAATTTATTAATATTTAAATATATTTAAGAAGGGTTTAAGCTAAAATAAATGAATAAAGATGATGAAATGCAAATTCATCAGACATACAGGAGGACATCTACATGCAACAATTATCTTGGGGTTCACTGATGAGATGGAGTGTCATATGGTGTGAACCTTACAAGGCTATCTATGGCCTTAAGCAGAGTATAAGAGCATGGTTTTAGAAGCTCTCGTACTTGATAGAGCAACACATGTTCATGAGATAGACTGCAGATCATTCCTTGTTCGTTCAGAGGACTCAAAGAGATACCATTGTTATATTGGTTTATACTGATGATAGCATCTAGCCAGAGGACAATTCCGGAGATGTTATTCCAAGCTGAGCATGATTGATATCTATACTCCATCTTAAGAGGGGGGTTGTGAGATATTATTTATCTTTTCATAGTTCTATGTATTTCGTTTCTTTCAATCTATATTGTGTGATTTGCCCAATCATGTTTCCCTTCTATATAAGAGAACCATAAGATCTCATGAAACAATTCATCCATTTCTCCACACAGATGTCATGGACACACAAGGACGTGGAAGGGGAAGAGGTATAGACCCTCAAAATAGCCACAAAAGTGCTATCTTCTTTCATATGTTGAGGGGAATATAGGATACCAACGAGGGTCTTCAAGGTCATGTTGCGATGATTGAGCATCGCATCGCAGACAGAGTGGTCTACTGTGGATAGGTGATGGAAAGCATTTTTATTATTTGTGCGGAGAACTTGAGAAGGGTCGGTGGAGTGGTGATATTTGCAAGGATGATAGTAACTTACATGTCGCTTTTAAGCGGAGCTACGACGAGGTGGCCAACAAGGGGCAGGGATGGAAGATGGTCTCGTGGGCAACGGCAATAGCAAAGCGGAAAAGGATGGGAGAGAATGGGAGAGGAGAAAAGAGAGGCATTATTTGCAAATTTGATGAACTTGAAAGGGGAAAAATATCAATACTTAAGAGGTTCCATTAATATTAGTGGAGAAGAGTTGACGGAAGATAACACAAGGGCATGCCACGTAATTGTCAATAACTATCCAAGGATCGGGTGTAATTCACAATTATGGAAAGGTCAGATGTAATTATGAAAGTATAGAGGGACATATGGGTAAAATTTCCTAATAAAGAGTTTCGCATATGGAAATCTCGTGACAAACAGAAAGAGGCCGTCGGCTCAAAATGGATACTTGACCAGTTGTTGCTGAAACAGAAACAGAAACAGAAACAGGATCCACCCATTTTGCTGGAACGCACAAGTGAATCTACCGCAAAATGTGGTTCTTCTTTTTATCATCTCCATGGAAAGATGTTTATAGCAAGCACGTACACATTACTAAAGGTAACCAAAGTAGCATACATAATACAGCACGTAAATGCAGTAACGACTGACACTTACACTTCATTAAGTATCCAAAACCGTTGAGACTTCTGCTAAATTAGGTTTGCATCTTCTATTTCGAAAGTCATCCATATTTCGTTCACCCTGTCTTCAAACTCAAACGGCGAATTATACTGCGCAACCGTGTAGAGTGATGTTAAATCTGCAGCACGGCCTCTCTTGACATAAGAGTACCAGCTCGTACCAGCAAGGCTCGCTTCGAGCACAGCTGCTTCTTGGCCAACTTGGGAATCTTGCACGAAACCTCCGAACTGCCTGACTGCTGCATACTTCAGGCCCCATTTCTGAAGGTGCAGACCCTTCGCCGGAGGGGGCTCAGCCTGGTTCACTTTCGGCAAATAGAAACTTACCACAAATGATGATGCGCAAAAGGGCCCGTCGCTTGGTGAAACCTGAGTGATCACCGGTGCAGTCATTTCTATCTTTTTTCCATAGTCATTCTTTCCTTGTATGTAATCGAACAACCTGATAAGAATATCAACCTTCGATTGTTATACACATTAGATGTTATGCAAATACATTTTATTTTTTGAGAGGCAAAACAGAGATCAAATGATAGGAAGGAATTCCATTGCTCTAGTTGCGTTGTACACAATTATACCTCAAATACCTCCCGTGTTGCTAAGTTACAAAGATCTAAAAAGTCTTGAGTTCGATAAAATGTATCTTACTTCTGCAAGCCTCAAAATAATACCAAATCGAATACTAACAAAATGTTAAATGCAGGTTATAAGAGTTGGTATACTACTTTCCAACTTGGATTAAACATTTCGGGCGGTGGTCAACATCCCCAATTGAGTCCAAACCCCTTGCAAACAGTTCGAAAGAACGACTATCTAGAGTTAGCAGCTGCTACTATTACATAGAACATAAGAGGACCATGTCACAATGAGGATTTACGAATATAAACGGAGAGCCTATGACCCCCCAAAATAGTACCATGTCAAATACCCACAAGATATTGAATGTGATAAAAAAAGTGGATGTCTAGTACTTATATCTTGGCTTAAACATTATGGATGATAGTCAACGGGTCTGATTGGGCTTAGAAACAACAAGCTGTCAAGATCAATTTTTCAATTTTCCTCGTTGATAGCTCAGATCAGGTTTTAGATGCTGCAACTTCAGATTCGAGACAAATAAAAATACATTTTTCGATTGAACAGAAAAGTTACCATATAAGCAATGGGGAAATATACACCCGACTATCAATGTTCAAGAGAAAACGCCATGATCAAATTCAGAGCCTCGTGGTGCATGAAACCCCCATCATGTATAAGGTCCAAAGGACGGTAAAACCACTCTTGGGCGTGCAGGGAAAATTCCACGTCGATGATTCAGGCATATTTTTACATTAAGAGAAAATACTGTCCTATTCATTGCCGTTTTTCCTTATTACTGACCACCATAGCCTCTATTACCACCTTCCACTTGCATCCAACAATATTATTGTGGAAAACGATAAGTGGAAGCGATAATAACAAGAAGACAATAAACATATGAAGAACACGCAGATTTTACGTGTAATCCTACTATGTGAGGAGCGGGTTGAAATCACGGGAGAACGCCTCAAAGGATGTATTCTTCATTTTCATTATCTCAACAAGTATAGGGTGTGAGACTCTTTATATAAACCTACTGACTCCAAAGTCTCATCATTAGTAGACATGGGACTATCTCTAGGTTATTCCCCAACACTTCCCCTCAAGCTGGAGCATACAATGCTCAGCTTGGACAAATAAAAGAACATAAACTCACTCAACGAATACATGACGCTACGGACCATAACGACTCAACGCATATTCTATCAGTTGCTGCTGAGGACGGTGCTTTGCAAGCCATGCTGGTGAGGATGAACTTGAGGTTTGGACTCTATAATGAGTCTCTTCTCTTGTCGAAAAACACGTGGGGGCCGGCTCGTTACCTATGGAGGGTCTGTCATCGAATGTTTTTTTCTTCATGCCGTGGGGATATTCCATACAAAGATCTTTGAACGCAGATCATTCTCTTGGGACCTCGAAGTAGGTTCTCTCTCTTGGGAACCTCGGAAGGATCTTGTATTGGAGCTCACGATCATTGGAGTCTTCATTGTCTGCATTGAGTTGGTCTCTGAGTAGAATCTTTGAAAATCAATGTATGAGTGTCTTTTGTACTCTCACCCCCCCCTTTCTCTCATACTTGTTAGAATTTTGAGGTACTTGACTAAGTTAGTAGAACAAATAGGTGGCAAAAAACTTCATCATTTTTTTCTTCTTTATTGTACTCCTTTTTTTGCACCAATCATATTCTCCTTTTTTCCATAGCCAAACATTTTTTCGACTATTCTCTTTCGCTCTCTCTCTTTTCTTTTTTTAAGCCAACCGCTCTTCCTTTTTTAATTGGCTATCATCCTTTTTTGACTCATTGACTTGATGGGCTCGTTGGGCCTGAAGTTAGTCATGAAATTGTTCCCCTCCTTTTTGGATTCTCACCTCTTCTCTCCTTGTTTTATTTTTTTATACAAAGTAGCTAATGTGCAGAGAATGTCTGCAGCAGAAATGAAAATGCTAAGGTAGATGTGTGGACACACACGCAAAGATCGAATTTAGAATGATGCAATTAGAAAGAAAGTTGGTGTAGCCCCAATCGAAGATAAGATGCGAGAAAACCGCTTAAGATGGTTTGATCATTTGCAAAGAACTTCAATTGATCCACCAGTTAGGAGATGCGAGTTTTGGGATGGAGCCGGCTAAGAGCGGGCGAGGATGGCCGAATAAGTGTTGGAAAGAGACTATAAGAAGGGATCTTAGTTTTTTGGATATAAGCTCGAGATTGACCCAAGATAGATCTGAATGGAGGCAAAGAATCCATGTAACCGACCCTACTTAATTGTGGGAAAAGGCTTTGTTGTTGTTGTACAAAATAGCTAATGTGCCACTACATCTCCCCTTCATTTCCTTTAAGCCCACATCCTCTCTAATTTTTTTGGAAAAGCAGCCCACGTGGGCTCATATATTTTAGAATATAAAAGTGGGAGATGTTTTCTTTTCATCCCACTAAGATTTGGGAAGAACCCAGCTTTCACGAAGGATGAGGACGCTGGAGCGCGAAGGTAAGGGCGATCAGGTACTACCACGTCATGGGGAATATGCTACTTCGGTACAATCGTCTGGGGCTGGTGTGAACTTGCCATAGGCGAGATCCAGGAGCATTGCGAGGATAATGCACCGCCATGGGAAAGGGAGAGGAGCTGCTGAAACAATGAGGGCTTGCGTGCCACCTCGAGGATGCGATCTGACAATGCTATGCCACCGTGATTGCACTGTCATGGAGGTGGATGCACTGCCGGGAGCATGGGTGTGCCTCTGGCGTGATGGTGGCATGTAGGGTGTCCCTTTTTACTCATGATGGTGGTCTGCGTGCAGAAGGGGCTGATATGGAGCACATCTTCATGCACACATGCAAGATGGTCTGGAGCGATGCCACCTACAGCTTCGTTTGTTTGCACGCGGAGGACCTTCTTCTTGCTTTTGAATCATGCACCTGGTTGTAGTGTAGATAAGGGTGTCGCCTGCCCGTGTGGAGATGGCATAGAGGTTCGCATGTTTGGGCCCTCTCGGAGATCGATCTGATAATGCACAAAGATCTTGGAGACCCGTGCCTTTTTCTCTTAGGGTTTCACAGAAAGAGACATTGATGACGGATATTTGAGATCACATACACAAATGAAAAAAATGGATCACATTGATAACCCAAAATCGATCTTCATCTGATTTCCAAGAACAAATCTTTAATTGAGAACAATATAATACTTGGAAAAACAAATCTCCCAAAAGTGACTTACTATGATACCATGTGGAAAACGATAAGCGGAAGCGATAATAACAAGACGATAAAGACATGAAGAACACATAGTTTTTACATGGAACCTTACCCTGTGAGGAGAGGGTTGAAATCATGGGAGAACACCTCAAAGGGCGTATTTCATTCTCTCAATGAGTACATGAGTATGGGGCTCTTTATGTAGCTGCACCAACTTTTCAAAATTCTATTAGTAGATGTGGGACTATGTCTAGATCATTCTCCAACAATTCTCTTTACTACTTCTTACAACCACTACCATCCTTTAGTTGTAAGAAACCACCATGACCCATCACCTACAGGCAATCCGTGACCATGTTTTTATCTTGTCCACAATTGCAAGAGACCTATTTGATCACTCCACCTACCTTTTCATCTATACCAACTATAGTCACCACCTTCCTCTTGCCAGGAACTCCAGCTACCTCCAGTTATGCTCATTGGCCACCCTCACCACAACCATGCCTTTCTCTCATCCTATGCTACCATAGGAGCCAAACACCTTCATACCATGGTTCCTCTAAACCATTATAGTTTTCACTAAAAGCTAAACCACTAATTGTGTCCATGCCCATTCATAGGACATATCTTCTTGCCTTCAACCAACTATTATTATCAACTTTGTCGTCTTCCCATGCCTCAACTACCCATGCCTCAACTACTATAATTTCTGGATGCCAACCACAATCTCTATAGCAACCACCCTCATCTTGTTGTCGCATGTTTTTTTAGACCAAAAAGGGAAAACACTCAATGGTATCCGCCATAGTTTTATAAAAAAAAAGTTGAAGCCTTCCCCCACTAGAAGTAGGGTTGATGTGGATTCTTGCTCACATGTTGAAAGATTCGACTATTTTTAGCTAGTTGTCGGCTACCTAACGCAACCTCCAGAAGGGTGGATTTGAACCCTGGTCTTTTGGATGGTAGATACACTGCACTACTATCATATCGTTAAAGTGGGTACATCCACCCCGGTTTTATATTAAAATAAAAAGGAGGAAAATATACAAGGTTACCTTACAAGATCCATGACTCAAGGAGAGTCCTTGCATGAAAAATTACATTCTCGAAGTAAAATCAATCAAAAGAAAAAATCACCCCGTTCCTTGCTAACTAGATCGCACATTGCCGCCAAAGGGAGAAAAAGCTCATTGGACAAATGATCCTTCGCATTATAGATTGATTCCTAAAAAACCTCACTATTGGTTGTGTCCTCCGCAACCATAACGGCTCAGTGCCTCTACATCCTACTTTATTCTGGAAACTTTTTTGCTAGGTTATCCCATCTCTTTTACAATCGACATGATATTCATCTGGTGCCATAATGGATGAAGACTGAAATCTGAATTTGCACATTCTTTTTTCCAAGAAGACATGATACATCATACATGACAAGATTTTACACATGCACATCCTCAAAATTTATCCAATAACAAGCACAAGGTAATAGTTCTCCCAACTTGGTGGCTATTCTTCTTTTGGAGGAGGTGATCCACCCACGGTGGGTGTTCACTCAATTTACTCAGATTTACATAATTAAAAGTGTGCTAAGCATAATCTACATAGGCTTGAATCGCTTGATGCTTGTATAAGTACAGTTTCCCGCGGAATTCTTCTCTTATTAAACTTTTTATTACAAGAACAATTTAGCTCAACAAATGCCCAACATACCGCAAAGATTTTTGTCTGACCAGCCCTTGAAGGAGACCTTGATGCACTAAAACTCTTCCACAATTGTTTGTGACCCGATACATCCAACCAATTTATCCCTGTTCTCTTCCATATTTCATCAATGCCTTTGCATTGAAAGAGAAGATCATCGATATCTTCTTCCTCTTCCCCACAACTCCGATAAGAAACCAAAGCATCTACCAAGAAATGCACCCTAAAGCCCCTCGTTAGAATCCTTCGTGCAGAACAGCCACACAATTTTTTACCTTGAATGGTGCCCTACTTTTTTAGATGATTATGCAGTCTTTGACTAATTATGAACTAACCACTGGGTGTGCGAGACAACAGAAGATTACAGTATACACTTTCATTGAGAACTCCCCCTCCCTTGATGAATGATCAGGTCCCAGACTAGGCCAAGTGACTGGCCAAATCCCTTGCACCTTGAGAGAAAATGCGGTAGCCATGCCCCACTCTTTACTCTCGACCGAAACCAACGTTCTCCCCCTGATGCTTCCTTGACCATTGCCAATGAGAAGAGCTTTGGGTTCCTGACTACCATCTCTGCCCACTCATCTAACCAAAACTGGAGATATTTTCCTTTCCCAACAAACATGTGAAGTTGTTGGGTAAACACCTGCTTAGCCACACAATCTCCTCTTACAAAAATCGTATGTGATTTCTACATATCCTCTTTCACCTCCAGATAAATTGAATCCCCAGCCGTAAATGTTTCCTAACAATTTGCACACCAAACCTCGTTAGGCCCCTAGATCCTCACCATGAATTTCACCAATAAGGTTGTACTTCATTCCCGCAATCAACATCCCTAATCCTCCATCTTTACAGGGCTTTGTGACATCATTCCAAGCAACCAATGCAATCCCCCTACTCTCCTATCTGAAGATTGTCTAGAAAAACCTCCTCATTACTCCCAATTGCTAACAGATATCCGAGGTGGCTGAAACTGAGAGATAGAAGATCGGTATTGCTGATAACTTCGAAAAACCCGTGAACTGAGCGACAAAATAGGAGCAAATTCTTCATGGATTTAAGATAATGCTTTTGCCAAGGCTGGCATACGAGCTTTGTCCATTGATATAGACGCTCTACATCAATTCAATGCCTAAGGTGATGTGAGACATCTTGTCTACGATTTAAAATGAGAGAAGTTTCAACTTCATCATGATATCCATATTGCCAAGCAAGATGGTCATCCTAGGCCCAATTGAGAAATTACATAGTTATCTCCCTTCATGCGAACATGAAGAGTAGAAGACCTGCCCAAATGCCTTTGTTGATATGCCTTGAATCATAACCATCTGACCAAAGCGGAAGAACCACGCATGCACCCCTTCCTGTCAAACCATATCCCAACAAGATGGAGGTCTTTCTACCCGGTCAGCAAGCTGGGGGCAGGGGGGAGGGGTATTGATGCAGCGTGGACTCGACATGTAGGGCCGTCTAATTATTTAAATTGTGGCCATTAATTTTATTTACGTTTTTAAGTTGTCGCAATTTTAAATAAAGAGATCGCGTGTGATCTCAATTAGTCTTAATTTGAATTTCAAATTTGGTAGTTAGTCGGTTAATTAGTTAGAATCAGTTTAGGATAATTGGTTGTCGGTTTAAATTATTTTCTATTCTTGTAATGTCATCCCTCCTATATAAAGGGATGAGGGTCCAATGTTTTAGTCAGTTCAAGATGTGATAAAATAGAGATTTATCTCTCTCTCCTCTCCCCCTCTCTCTCCTTCTCCCCGCGTGATCTACACGTGTTCTTCTTCTCCCAAACCCCTCGTATTCCCGACGAGTCTCTTCTCTCTTCCCTTCGCGGTCTACGCGTTTCTTCTTCTCTAACCCCGCGCATCCGGCGTGTCTTCTCTTCTCAACCCTTCCAGTTTTCTTCTTCTCAACCCCTCTATTTTCTTCCACCAAAACCCACCGTCAAAATATTTTTATTTTTATCGCCGCGCCAAAATCATTTCTGCATCAATTGGTATCAGAGCATGGCAACCGAATCGTCCCTACGATTCGACGATCTATGATTTGAGTTGCATATCTCATGATTCGCGTTCATGCGCACGTCGACACAAGTTCATGAAGCGCCTTATGTCAAGCCTCAAGGTTCAAGCAATTCGTCGGGAGACGAATTTTTTAAAAGCGGAGGAGAGTTGATGCAGCGTGGACTCGACATGTAGGGCCGTCTAATTATTTAAATTGTGGCCATTAATTTTATTTACGTTTTTAAGTTGTCGCAATTTTAAATAAAGAGATCGCGTGTGATCTCAATTAGTCTTAATTTGAATTTCAAATTTGGTAGTTAGTCGGTTAATTAGTTAGAGTCAGTTTAGGATAATTGGTTGTCGGTTTAAACTATTTTCTATTCTTGTAATGTCATCCCTCCTATATAAAGGGATGAGGGTTCAATGTTTTAGTCAGTTCAAGATGTGATAAAATAGAGATTTATCTCTCTCTCCTCTCCCCCTCTCTCTCCTTCTCCCCGTGTGATCTACACGTGTTCTTCTTCACCCAAACCCCTCGTATTCCCGACGAGTCTCTTCTCTCTTCCCCTCGCGATCTACGCGTTTCTTCTTCTCTAACCCCACGCATCTGGTGTGTCTTCTCTTCTCAACCCTTCCAGTTTTCTTCTTCTCAACCCCTCTATTTTCTTCCACCAAAACCCACCGTCAAAATATTTTTATTTTTATCGCCGCGCCAAAATCATTTCTGCATCAGGTGTGGGGGGAGAGCATGTGCGCTCCCCCCTGCGGGAACGTGGGAGCAGTGCTCCCAGCAACTTTTTTCATGAACGGTTCTATTTGTATTCGGGTATAGAGATCCGTTTGTTTCAGGAATCCATCTGTATGGAAGTAGTATATAAATTCTCTAGGTTAGGACTCTCTGTATCCTATGTACTTTTCTTTTTTCTCCACATAGTGAAAATCGATTGCGGCCGCCCAAAGATGTAGCCCATTTATAAATCCGTTCTCTGCGTCTTGCTTGATTGATTGTGTTTGTGCGCTTTTGCTTCCGCGATTCGCAACAAATTAGTATCAGAGCACCGAGTTTCGTCTGAGTCTTCAAGTAAGATGACATCGCACAATTTGAAGATCGCGAAATTCATAGGGAAGAACGGATTCAGTTTATGGCAGATCAAGATGCACGCCCTTTCGAAGAAGCATGGCATTTGGGAGCAGACGAAGGCACTCAAACCCTTCGAGTTGACGATGCAGGAATAGAAGGCACACTCGACGATCATGTTGTGTTTTACGGACAAGAATATTGCGGGGGTTGACGATGAGGATTCCGCGGCCGGTCTGTGTTGAAAGTCTATACATGATGAAGTCTCTGACCAACAAGTTGCTATTGAAGCAATGTTTGTTCTCTCTTCGCGTGCATGAAGGTACCTCTCTTAAAGAACATATAGATCACTTAAATACATTGTTGATGGATCTAAGAAACGTGGATGTTAAGATTGAAGATGAGGATGTTGCCTTGATTTTATTGGTTTCTTTTCCATTATCCTATAAGAATTTATTCAGTTATTCATTGTGGGAAGAGAATCGATATCCTAGAAGTTCATGTGATTCTTCATATGTGTGAACTTTGACATATGGCTACTGGGAAGCAGGACTCTCACGCTGCAGGTATTGTTATGACTCATGAAAAGAGCCATGTCGGTTCTAACTACGTGAGGAACGAAAAGCAGAAGTCCAAGTCAAAGAATCACAATGCTAAGAATATTAGTAATTATTGCAAGGAAGCTGGACATTGGAGGGACTGCCTGAAGAAGAAATGGAAAGCCACAGTTGCTACCGTGGCTCAGGGAGGCACAAACTCTAAAGATGATCCAATTCTCACCATCATAGATCATAAGATGACGGATAATACATGGATTCTTGATTTAGGTTATTCTTACCATATGACATCCGGTGTTCACGAAATCGGCCTATGTGGTCGCATATGCGTTTACGGCACCTTCAATGTACCGCTTTCATGAAGCCCTCCATTATGCGCCCATGGAGCTTATGCAGGCCACATATCCGGGCCGTGCAGCCGCATATGCCCTCTGTGCGCATGCTTTGAGTTAAATGTGATTTTTTATATGTGATTTTTTAAGTCGCTTATTTCATGATATTCTTCTGAAATGTGTCAAATGTGTTCATATGTGTTATAGTATGATTTGTGCCACGTTTTTTTATTTGTACCATGTTTTTTATTGTATGATTTGTATTACTTATCAGAATTCGATCATGTGACATAATTTGGATAATATTGCACCCCCATTTTACACTTATTCCTTGTTTTTGCATGTATGTCAACCAAGCATTACATGACCATTTAAAATTTGAATGCATCGTCGAAGTAGTCGTATTGCGAGATTGGAGTAAACGTAAAAAGAATAATGTACCAATAATTTAGCAAACTAATTTAGTCATATTTTTAATAGTTATTTTGACTGCAATATATTGGTATATGTAGAGTTTGGAACTTTGAGAATTAGTAATAAATATAATGGCGGAGATAAATGACATTATAATTCAATAATAGAGGCATTTATACAAATATATATTCACATATACTGGTATACAAGTTGCAACAAAAGTAATCAACTTAATTTATTATTAAGAAGCACATCATATCATCATATCATGAATTTTAGTAGACATGCAGAGTTACAAGTCTCACCTCCACATAATGGAGTTAACCAATTAGAATATTGTCGCTTGAACATTTTTGTTTTCTTATGCTATTTTAATTAGTACATTACTGATGTTATTTATGTTGAACTTCGACTTTCTTTCATATACTTACATATTTTGATGATTGTTGTCAATTATTATGTCCTTACTTTTCTATTGAAGTACTAATATTTGATTGATAGAGATTTTTTTAGCTCTATATGAAAGTCATTTTTTCCTAAATCTCCAGTTGGACCACAATTATGCATAAAATTAGTCCTGTTCTAATCACTTTTGTATTTATTTATTTATTTTTAAATAAAAAATTAGGAAATCACGTAGAATCACATATACCCCGCATATGCCTTCGCACATCGCTTAATCGCTATTCAGTGACAAGTCCGAATGCATACGCATACCGCTTTCATGAACCTTGATGACATCCAATTAAGATTGGTTCTGCACTATGAGAAAATAGATAGTGGAAATGTCGTCATGGGGAATGATGCATCGTGCAAGATTGTAGGAAATAGCTCTGTGAAGATCAAGATGCATGGAGTCGTGAGGACGATGACAGAAGTATGCCATGTTACAGATCTGAGAAAGAACCTAATATCCCTTGAAGTCTTGGATTCTAAAGATATATGTATAGCGTTGAAGGTGGAGTTATGCAGATTGCCAAAGGCGGGGTGATTGTCATCAATGGCAATAAGCAGAAGACCCTGTCATGCAGGGTCTACAATTACGACATATGTTGCAGTGACATCGCAATCCATGAAATTAGATTTAGAGTTGTGGCATAAGCGGTTGGAGCACATGAGTCAGATGGGGATAAATATCCTCAGTCAGAAGGGTCTCATCCGATATCTCAAAGGGATCCAAGCTGGAGTTCAATGAGTACTGCGAGATACCTCACTGTCAGAGATACGTCACAACAGAATGGAGCTGCAGAACAAATAAACAGGATGCTTCTGAAGAGCAAGGTGCATGCTCTCTAATGCTGGTCTTTATAGTTCATTCTAGGCTGAAACTGTGATTACAACATGTTACTAGGTGAATCGGAGTCACACATCTACTATCGACTGCAAAACACCCACTAAGATATGGTCTGGTAATCATGTTGATTATTATGTTTTACGTGTCTTCGGTTGTCCTGCATACTATCTGTAGAGATATTTCTATATTCTATGTTCTTTTCTGTTATTTTTATTTTCTTGTTTCCATCTTATGTAATTTACCCATAGGCCTTCTCTATATAAGAGATCCTAGGGTTCTCTGGAATAAACAACGAGTCCTTTTCTTCCAAAATGGTATCAGAGCCAAAACCCTAGCCGTCCACCACCTCTTATCCTCTCTCGCCGCCCTCCCCTCCTCCCGTCCCCCCCACCTCTTTCCTTCTCCCTTCGCCAGTCCCTCCTCTCTTCCCTTCGCCGCCACCTATGGGTTTGAGTGCATAAGTCTACATATGCAGTCAAATCCCCTGATGTTTATGTAGACATTTGTTCCTTGGTCTACAAACCCTAGTTCCATATCTCCGGCGAAATATCAAAAAACAAGGTTGATATGCCCTCCATAGGCGCTTTCAAAGGTCCAGCGCCCATTGTCAAGATGGATGGGATGAACTATGAGCTATGGGCAATGCAGTTCATGAGTCTCATGAAGTCGAATGGTAAAAAGCACATTCTTACCGAAGATGAGCCGGCAGAGAAAACTGGGGTTTAAGCTTCATGGGAGGTTGATGATTCGTATGCCAAAGTCTGGCTTTCAGGTACACTGACGATGGAGATTGCTAATGATGTACTCCATCAACCCAATGCTAAGGCGATGTGGGACATACTTGCAGCAACATACTTGCAGGTGCGAAATGAGACCAAGATCCTTCAACTCCAGCATGACATATTTACAGTCAAGCAGAACGGACGTCCTCTTCACTCCTTGTATACATCCTTGCGAGGGATGTTTGAGAAGCTCTACATCACCATTCCTCTTACAGCGACTCCCGGGCAACAGAAGACCTTTCAGAATGCTACCATGATAGGGGTCGTACTTGCGGCACTTGACCCTAAATATGATACTGCTCGCTCACAGATTCTTGCAGATGCTATTATTCCTCCAATAGAGGAATTTTATCGCAGGCTTAGCCGGATTACAGTCTCGTCCAATGCTCTTACTCAGACTCCTTCAGTGATGGCGGCCACCAGAGGAAGAGGAGCCTCTTCTTTGTTTGGTGGCCGTGGACCTCGAGGTAGAGGCGGGCGCTTTCGACAGCCTTGCACCTTCTGTCATCGCCCAGGTCACGCGAAGGATACATACTATTCTAATAAGCATGGGTTTCCCGCCTCGGCGCATGTAGTCGAGCATGTTGCATCTCCACCAACATCTGTTTCAGACCAGAGGTTTGACGAACTTGTTGCCAGATTGCACGATATTATGCCCCCTGCCTCTACAGAATCTCAAGGATGCAACTCGGATATAGCCGCTTCAACCTCTGCCAGTACATCAGCCACTGCTAGCACCTCAGGTAGTGCTTATGCCTTTACTTCCTATCATAGATCTGACGTTTCAAAATGGATTATGAACTCTGGCGCGACACATCATCTTTATTGAGATAAATATAAACTTACATAATACAGGGAGATTCTACCGGGACGATATGCCATGATAGCCGATGGGACTCATTCCCCCATCATTGGACATGGGGAGATCAGTTTGTCGCCTCCTATGCGTCTACAGAATGTGTTACATGCTCCTCATTTTTTGATGAATTTACTATCTATCAGTCAAATTACAAAGGATTTGCACTGTCGCGCTATATTTGACCCATCGTCTCTTGTTTTTTAGGACATTCTTACGGGCAGGGTGATTGGTTGTGGCTGTGAGCAGGATGGTCTTTATCGTCTGATCTGAATCCCTATGCTGGTGTCTCCTCTCAGTCAAGTGGGGACCAGTCTCTCCATTTACATGGCATCTACGCTTTGACCACCTCTCTCTTCAGAAGATGTGTCATATATTGCCTCAAATTTCACCGAGTTCTTCCTTTCAGTGTGAAGCATGTCAATTGGGAAAGCATCATAGATCTGTTTTTCCTAGTCGTCAATCTTGGAGCAGCAGCTCCCCTTTTGAATTATTCCATGTTGACATTTGGGGTCCGAGTCGTACTCTGGATCACCAGGGGCACAGATTTTATCTTTTTATTGTTGATGACTTTTCTCAGTTGTCGTGGGTGTTTTTGTTGAAGAAAAAAATTAAAGCAGAGGATGTGATCAAAAATCTTATAAATGAAGTACATAATGTTATTTCCTCTAATGTGAAATTTGTGCATACGGATAATGCTTTGGAATTTTGTACTCGTTCTCTTTCATATTTCTTCTCTCTCGAGGCATTATCCATCAAACCACATGTGCTTACACGTCTCAACAGAATGGAGTTGCAGAGAGAAAGCATCGTCATCTTCTTGATATCACTCGGACTCTACTTATCCAGAGTTTTGCCCCCATTTCTTTTTAGGATGATCCGGTCCTTACGGTATGTTATCTAGTGAATCGTATGCCATCCTCTGTCTTAGGTGAGAAAGTTCCTCTTTCTATTGTTTTTCCTGACAAGGAATTATTCTCACTTGTTCCTCGTGTCTTTGGTGATGTTGCCTTCATTCAACAGTTGTCTCCAGGACTTGACAAGCTCTCACCTAGCGCTGTCAAGTGTGTGTTTGTTGGTTACTCTCGGACTGAAAAGGGCTACCGATGCTATGATCCTATAAACAGGAAATATTTTATCAGTGTTGATGTCATATTCTTTGAGTCTGTGATGTATTTCTCCCCTGCAGGTGATAGGTTGGCCTCATCCACATCTGATGATGAGATCTATGTACCACCTCCTCCTCTGTGTCCATCTTTTCCCGTTCCAGTTCCCAGTGTCCCACCACCACCACCTCCACAACCACATGTTTTACCTTTACCGAAATTCTATACATGTCGCTCTGTTCCTGCTTATGGTACTTGTCAATCATCCAGCAAGCCTCAGGTTTGTCCAGATATTATTACTAGCGATGGGTCTGATAATGTGCAAGTGCAGGGATCTTTGCAGGAGAATAGCATATCGGCGAGTATTGTTTCTGATGATCTGAATGTACCTATTGCCATACGGAAGCAGAAGCGCACCTGTGCATCATATCCACTTGCTTCACAGGTTTCCTTCCATCATCTCACAGGGGACTTTCAAAGGTTTGTTGTGGCTAGGGGTGTAAACAGACCGAACCTGAGCGAACCTATGTTTTTTAGGTCCGGTTCGTTTATTTAATCGAGCTTAAACTTGTGTTCAAGTTCGGTTCGTTTATTTTCGAACCGAATCCGAATCGAACCTCTTTTTAAACGAATTGAACCAAAGCGAATATCGAACATAAGAATTCTCTAATAAGAGGGAGTGAAAAGAAGAGAAATGGAAATATATATATGTGTATTTACAGTTAGAATAAATATTCATTTAGTTTTTTTATTAATCTAACTCATCTTCATCTTTTGAAAAAATTAGATTAATAAGGATTTGTCTTTTTCAAAAAAGTATAATTTTTTTTTTGAAGCCAAGAAGAGGGGGAAACACGCGATGGTGCTCACCCCAATATATTAAGATAGAAAAGAGAGGTTACAAAAGAAGAAACTAAAAATAAAGCACCCCGCGAAGGAGGCAAGCAGCCTCCCGAAGTGGGCGGCCAGCAGCTAAACAGAACAAGAAAAACATGCTAGTTACACAAGACACCAGTCAGACACAAAAGCCCTAGCAGAAAAAAGTATAATTATAATATATATTATATCTATTCAGATGGAGATAAGGAATAAGAATAATGTGGAGATATTCGATAAGTAATGTTTGTACTTGTTCTATTGATTTGAAGATAAAGAGGGGAAAAGTACTAGACCATAGATGATAGATGTTGTAAACATGATGTGACTATTTATTTTTGGATAGTTTATACCGAGATAGAACCTAGTTATCCCGTAAATAACTAGTTATCTCTAGACAAATTCACTTACCCTAGGAAAAAAATCACTCATCTCAAAATAAGTCCACTTCTACGGATAAGGATTTGTAAATATGTATGTGTGTATGTTTATTGAGCTTTTAACTAATCGAACCTGAGCGAACCTATGATTTTTAGGTTCGGTTCGTTTATTTAATCGAGCCTAAACTTGTGTTCAGTTTCGGTTCGTTTATTTCCGAACCGAATCTGAATCGAACTTTTAGCGAGCCGAAGCTGAGCGAGTATCAAACTTGAGAATTTTCTTACACCCCTAGTTATGGCTCTATCAGCCGTGGAAATAACATGGAATTATCAGGACGCATTGAAGGTTGGTTGTTGGTGTTCAGCCATGGAGGAGGAAATGGCTGCTCTGCAGTCGCGGGGTACATGGAGCTTGGTTCCCGCTCCACCAGGATCATTTGTTGTCAGCTATAAATGAGTATTCACTGTCAAATATCATGCATATGGTAGCCTTGACCGTTACAAAGCAAGGCTAGTGGTGCGAGGGTTCACTCAAACATACGGCGTGGATTATATGGACACATTCTCTCCAGTTGTGTGTCACTTGACTCTAAATGTCCTCCTGTCAATTGTTGTGGTACGTGATTGGCCCTTGTTTCAGCTTGATGTTAAGAATGCCTTTTTATATGGGGATCTGCAGGAAGAAGTATACATACAACAGCCTCCGGGGTTTGCTGCTGAAGGGGAGAGTCAGATGGTGTGTAAACTTCACAAGGTAATATATGGTCTTAAACAAAGCTCACGGGCGTAGTTTCAGAAGCTTTCAGATCTAATTGAAAGGCAAGGGTTCAAAAGATCAAATGCAGATCATTCTTTGTTTGTCGAGAAGACTCCCAGAGGTACGGTTGTTATCATGGTGTATGTTGATGATATACTCTTTACAAGAGATGATACACAGGGGATAAAGATGGCAAAAGCATTTCTGAGCCATCAATTTGTTACTAAGGATCTTGACACTCCACGATATTTTCTGGGGTTGGAATTTACTAGGAATGTGCAGGGTCTTGTGATGACCCAAAGGAAGTATATTACAGACATGCTTGTTGAGACGGGCATGATTGGGTGTCGACTCTCAACTGCTCCTATGGATCCTAGCATGAAGTTATATGATGATGATACATATGAGGTTGACAGGAGAAAATAGCGAGAGATGGTGGAAAAGCTCCTCTATATCACTATCACTAGACCTGATATCGGGTGAGTCATTTCATGAAATGATGCAGCATGACAACAACTTGTGCACATTTATTTAATTTACGTTATTTATCATTTGTTTTATTTTATTTATTCCCCATGTCAAAGGCTCATTATAAAAGGCCTCTTTTTATTTTTATTTTTATTTTTTTTTCTTTTTTCCTTTGATTTCTTCTTTACCTTATTTTAGGGATTTGTTGCTTCTTTTGAGGGGGAATAGCCTCTATAAAAGGCCTCCTTTTTGTAATTAAGAGATAAGTTGAATTGAGTTAAATTTTCTCCCACCCCTAATTCTCTCTCTCTCTCCTCTCGGATCCGCACCCTCTCTCCCCTCTCCCCCGCTACCCTCTTTTCCCCCGTAACCTAATTCCCCCCCAGCGCCGCCTCCTGTTCTTCTTCGTCCCATCACCACCCCGCCGCCTTCTCTCCCCATCTCGCCACCCCCTCCCCACCGCATCGACCCCCCCCCGCAACCCTCTCCTCTCCTTCGCGCGCCGCCACGCCAGCGCACTCCTCCCCGCCAACATCTCGCCGCGCCGCCTTCCCTCTACGCGACCGCTAGTCGCGCGCGCCACCACCCTCCGCCTCGGTCATTCCCCACCGCCGCCGCCTCCTGCGCCCCACTGCCCTCGTTACTCCACCGCCCCCAGCCGCCTGTTGTCTCCCCCTTCCCTGTCGCCATTACCTCTCCGCCTGAACCGCCTCGCTGCACCGTACTACCAACCCCCCTCCATCCGTCACCGGTGTTTCCCTTCCCGAGCCGCCATCCCACAACTTCGCCCAGCACCCAAACACCCTCCGCCGACCCTGCCAAATTCTCCCTACAGCAACCGCGAACCCCGGTGTGGCCACCATCAACTGCCGCGTCAACTGTGGCCTTCCCGTGCTGCCGAAAGCCTTCCCAATCGTGGTTCCTGTCCGAGATCAGATCTGAAGCGCGACTTCAAACTCCCTGCCGGTTGTGGTATGAGTGACAATTTCCACCTCTGATTTCCACTGCATAATATTAGTTTGTGGCCTGTTATAATGATGTTTAATTTGGTGACTAATTGAGATTCTAAACCTGCAACATTGCTACTAGTTTCCGTTAGTCAATTAGCTACTTGATTGGCCGACGTTTGTGGAAGATTCGGTGTTATATTTCGATTACCACGTCCATTATCGTTGCTGATTTTTGCTTATCGTTAATCATTTATCATTGTCGTCATTTTGTTTCATTAATTACATTGCTTAGATCGTCATTTTAGGTTATTGCCCCCTTAGGTTGCATCAATTTGGTATCAGAGCCTCACGATTCTGCATTTCATCTGCATCCCATTTATTTGTTGCATATAAAAAAACACAAAAAAAAACCACAAAACAAAACCACACACACAAAAAAAAACCGCAAAGCAAAACCCTAGGATACCCATGGCCGACAAACCTACTAGCTCTAAACCCCCCTACACTCCACACCCTGAACTATCGCTAGAATCCCTAGCCGCTCAAATGCAACACATGCAAAGAGTGGTTGAACAGTTGAGTGGGCAAATTGCTACCCTGAACAGCCGTATGATAGGCAACGACCTTACTGATGACACTCCCAACAAAGGTCGACGCACTAACCGGAAATCACACTCTCGGAATAGCACTTCCCGAGACTCTAGCTCTTCTACTTCTGACGGACAAGTTAGTGATTATCATTCACAGGAGAGTGAACAAGAAGAACCCAAAGAATACACCCCCTTCCTCCCCAAGACTCCAGACCCATACCCCTTTGGCTATACTCCGCAAAATACTGGTGAACATCAATTTCAACCACGAAATGGACCCAAGTCCGACGATGGATGGGATCGAGGTATCCGTCTCGATGTCCCGGAATTTGACGGAGGACGAGATCCCGACGTTTTCTTGGATTGGCTCCAAACCGTTGAACATTTCTTTGTGTGGAAGTCCATGCCTAGTGAGCGAAAGGTCCAATTTGTCACCATCAAATTAAAAGGACATGCTCTCCTATGGTGGGACCGTTTGCAGTCTGAACGCAAACGGAAGGGAAAAAGTAAAATCCGCAACTGGAGCAAAATGAAAGCTAAGTTGAAGACCAAATTCGTGCCTGAAGATTACAGACGCGATCTGTACGCGCGACTGCAATCATGGAGACAAGGTACCCTGAGCGTGAAGGAATACACCAAAGGGTTCCAATCCCTAGTCCATCGCAACCGCTTGCAGGAGACCCCTATTCAGGAGGTCACCCGCTACATGCAAGGCCTCCGCCAAGTCATCCAGGATGAACTATACCTCCACAACTGCCGTAATGTCGACGAAGCCTACAAGCAGGCTGAACGGGCTGAGATCAAGCTTGCTAAAGCCCAGACGAGGAAGATGCCTTTCTCCGTGAACTCCGTCCCTCGTACCAGTACCCCGATGACATATTCCAAACCGATGGGTTCCTCATCAATCATTGCGGGTAAAACCCAAGCCAAACCGTCAACTCCTGTCGTCACCCGACCACCCACTGGAAACCCTGGTCAAGGCATCTTGGGAAGCCGACCTATTGTAGGACCTGATACTTGCTTCCGATGCTATCAGAAGGGACATCGAGCAGCAGAGTGCCCGAACCCTAAGGTCAAACCCGTCCATCTATGCACCACCGACGACCCTGAATACCCCGTCCCTGACCAGCAAGAAACCCCTGAAGAGGATCCGATTGCGATGACTGTTGACGCCATGGGAGCCGATGACTATGAACCTCTAGGAGTGGACGGAAACGACTCCGGTCCGTTCCTGGTAATTGAACACAAGAACTTTCTCGCTCCTGACAGCGTGCCCACAAACATTCTGCTCACCCCCGCTGCCCACGATGCTGATAGCTGGCTGCGACGCAGCATCTTCCGAACCACCTGCACCTCAGGAGGACGACGCTGTTCTCTGATCATTGATGGAGGAAGCGTTGAGAACTTCGTTTCACAAGAAATGGTCGACAAGTTGGGTCTGCCGACTCAACCTCTCGAGAAACCGTACAGTGTGGCATGGTTTCGTGGTGGTACTCAACTCCCGATCCACCGTCAAAGCCTCGTTAACTTCTCCATTGGTCCTTCATACAAGGACGAGGTGTGGTGCCATGTAGCCCCTATGGATGTCTGTCACATACTTCTAGGGAGACCGTGGCAGTTTGATCGAGACACTGAACACCGAGGAAAACTGAACACTTACACCTTTCTCATTGACAAAGTTCGTGTCACCCTCAGGCCACAACGTGAAGCCCTTAGCCCTCGCCAAGTGGCTACACTCCGAGCTGCGACCACCCAAACTGGTAACAAAACCCCACCGGCCAAGCCTGCGACCACGGGCTCCGTGTTGTTGATGGAAGCCCAAGCATTCCAGCATGAAATTCAAGAGAGCTCCACCATCTATGCGTTAATGGGACGTGAAGTGGACAACCAAGGGACAACTACACCTGAAGTTCCGCCTGAGATAAAGCCCATAATCCAAGAGTTCTCTGACATCATGCCTGAAGAGTTGCCTGAAGGACTGCCCCCGTTGCGAGACATTCAACATCACATTGATCTAGTCCCTGGAGCCAGTCTGCCTCACCTACCCCATTACCGAATGAGTCCAAGTGAGCATGAAGAGATGAACCGACAGGTTACCGATCTGCTGCGACGTGGGTACGTTCGAGAGAGCATGAGCCCCGTGGCGGTTCCCGCTCTACTTACTCCAAAGAAAGACGGCACGTGGAGAATGTGCGTGGACAGTCGAGCTATCAACAAGATAACGATCAAATATTGTTTTCCCATTCCACGCCTTGATGATATGCTTGATATGTTATCAGGTGCCAAATTGTTCTCCAAGATGGATCTCCGCAGCGGATACCACCAGATTCGCCTGCGACCTGGAGACGAATGGAAGACAGCTTTCAAAACCAAAGAGGGCCTGTACGAATGGACAGTCATGCCCTTCGGCTTGTCTAATGCCCCAAGCACCTTCATGCGAACAATGAACCATGTTTTGCGACCCTTTATTGACAAGTTTGTGTTCGTGTACTTCGATGATATCCTAATCTACAGTTTGACCAAAGAAGACCACCTATCTCACTTGCGACAAGTCCTGGAAACCTTGAGAGACCAAAAACTGTATGTCCACCTCAAGAAATGCTCCTTCCTGTCCGACACGGTCCTCTTCCTAGGATACATTGTCACTGCGGATGGACTTAAAGTTGACCCCTCAAAGATTCAAGCCATTCAGAGCTGGCCCGTACCCAAAACACTCACGGAAATTCGCAGCTTTCTGGGATTAGCTTCTTTCTACCGACGTTTCATACGGAACTTCAGCACTTGTGCAGCTCCGTTGGTAGATTGTACGCGGAAAGGCGCACCCGCCTGGACTCTTGAAGCAGACACGAGCTTCCAAAATCTAAAACATCAATTGACGCATGCTCCTGTTTTGGCACTCCCCGACTTCACCAAGATTTTCGTGGTCGATTGTGACGCCTCACATGTCGGGATTGGCGCTGTCCTCAGTCAAGAAGGACGAACAGTCGCCTTCTACAGCGAGAAATTGAACGATGCCAGATCACGGTATTCCACTTATGATGTTGAATTTTATGCCGTGGTCCAAGCTCTCAAGCATTGGAGACACTACCTGATCCAGCGTGAATTTATCCTTAACTCTGATCATGAAGCCCTGAGATATTTGAACTCCCAGAAAACTCTTAACAAGCGTCATGCCAAATGGGTTAATTTCCTCCAAGAATACACCTTCCATCTCAAACACAAAGCCGGAACCCTGAACCGTGTGGCCGATGCTTTGAGCCGGCGAGCACATGTCTGACCACGATGACCATCAGCATGACAGGATTTGAAACTCTCAAGGACCTCTACCCCACTGATCCTGATTTCGGTCAAATTCATGCCGACTGTGTTGGTACTGGGCAGGACCCAACAGCCACTTTTGTTCTTCATGAGGGTTTCCTATTCAAAGGCCACCAACTATGCATCCCGGCCACGTCTCTTCGAGAGAACTTAATTTCAGAACTACACAATGGAGGTTTAGCTGGACACTTTGGAAGAGACAAAACCTTGACCCTTCTCCAAGAGCGCTTTTATTGGCCGCAGTTGCGAAAGGATGTAACAAAGTTCGTACAGAAATGTCAAACATGTCAAAGATTTAAAGGCCACCGGCAGAACACTGGACTGTACACACCTCTGCCCATTCCTCTGCGACCCTGGGAAGACATCACCATGGATTTTGTGCTAGGGTTACCCCTCACTGTCCGAAAAGTTGACTCTATCTTTGTGGTTGTGGATCGATTTTCTAAAATGGCTCATTTCATTGCATGTAGGAAAACCTCAGATGCATCTCATGTCACCGATTTGTTTTTTCGTGATGTCGTCCGTTTGCATGGTGTCCCTCGTTCTTTTACCTCGGATCGCGATACTCGGTTTTTGAGTCATTTTTGGCGCACGCTTTGGTCCCGTCTTGGTACTCGTTTGCAGTATAGCACCGCTTATCATCCACAAACAGATGGGCAAACTGAAGTAGTTAACAGATCATTAGGAAATTTGTTGCGATGCCTTGCAGGGGACTCTCCGTCCAAATGGGATCTAATTCTTCCCCAAGCTGAATTTGCATATAACAGTTCCACCAATAGGTCCACCGGAAAATCACCTTTTGAGAGTGTGTACGGCTTTCCACTTACTCAATTTCTTGACCTAAAACCCACAACCGTGCAAGGGAGAAGTAGTGCAGCTGCTGAGGATATGGTCGAACACCTAACCCACATCCATACTGAAATCCGAGCCAAACTCCAATCCATGACCCAGAAATACCAGATCCAAGCCAACCTACACCGAAGAGAGAGCGAGTTCAGAGTTGGAGAGTTAGTGATGGTCCACCTGAAAAAAGAGAGATTTCCTTTGAGAGTCCACCAAAAATTGAGCGAACGAAAGATTGGTCCATTCCGAGTCCTCAAGAAGATTGGGACCAATGCTTATTTACTCGACCTGCCGCCAGACGTCCAGACATCGCCAGTATTCAATGTATCAGATCTCTTCTTATATCATGGAGATGAACAGATGGATGCCACTACTCCAGCAGTTCCTGATGATGATGTGCGCCCCCCGCCAGCCGCAACCGATGCCGATCAGATTGAAGATATTGCAGATATCCGAGATATGACGACTAGACGTGGTCTCTTCCGACGATATCTAGTCAAATGGAAGGGACGACCTCTTACCGATTGCACATGGATCGACGAAGACGAACTCCAACAACTCCGCCCCGATATACTTCAGAACTTCCACGATGCCATCTCGACGGAGCGAGATTCTTTTCAGCAGGGGGGAGTTGATGCAGCATGACAACAACTTGTGCACATTTATTTAATTTACGTTATTTATCATTTGTTTTATTTTATTTATTCCCCATGTCAAAGGCTCATTATAAAAGGCCTCTTTTTATTTTTATTTTTATTTTTTTTCTTTTTTCCTTTGATTTCTTCTTTCCCTTATTTTAGGGATTTGTTGCTTCTTTTGAGGGGGAATAGCCTATATAAAAGGCCTCCTTTTTGTAATTAAGAGATAAGTTGAATTGAGTTAAATTTTCTCCCACCCCTAATTCTCTCTCTCTCTCTCTCTCTCTCTCTCTCTCCTCTCGGATCCGCGCCCTCTCTCCCCTCTCCCCCGCTACCCTCTTTTCCCCCGTAACCTAATTCCCCTAGCGCCGCCTCCTGTTCTTCTTCATCCCATCACCACCCCGCCGCCTTCTCTCCCCATCTCGCCACCCCCTCCCCACCGCATCGACCCCCCCCGCAACCCTCTCCTCTCCTTCGCGCGCCGCCACGCCAGCGCACTCCTCCCCGCCAACATCTCGCCGGGCCGCCTTCCCTCTACGCGACCGTTAGTCGCGCGCGCCACCACCCTCCGCCTCGGTCATTCCCCACCGCCGCCGCCTCCTGCGCCCCACTGCCCTCGTTACTCCACCGCCCCCAGCCGCCTGCTGTCTCCCCCTTCCCTGTCGCCATTACCTCTCCGCCTGAACCGCCTCGCCGCACCGTACTGCCAACCCCCCTCCATCCGTCACCGGTGTTTCCCTTCCCGAGCCGCCATCCCACAACTTCGCCCAGCACCCAAACACCCTCCGCCGACCCTGCCAAATTCTCCCTACAGCAACCGCGAACCCCGGTGTGGCCACCATCAACTGCCGCGTCAACGGTGGCCTTCCCGTGCTGCCGAAAGCCTTCCCAACCGTGGTTCCTGTCCGAGATCAGATCTGAAGCGCGACTTCAAACTCCCTGCCGGTTGTGGTATGAGTGACAATTTCCACCTCTAATTTCCACTGCATAATATTAGTTTGTGGTCTGTTATAATGCTGTTTAATTTGGTGACTAATTGAGATTCTAAACCTGCAACATCGCTACTAGTTTCCGTTAGTCAATTAGCTACTTGATTGGCCGACGTTTGTGGAAGATTCGGTGTTATATTTCGATTACCACGTCCATTATCGTTGCTGATTTTTGCTTATCGTTAATCATTTATCATTGTCGTCATTTTGTTTCATTAATTACATTGCTTAGATCGTCATTTTAGGTTATTGCCCCCTTAGGTTGCATCATGAAACAACCCAGACAAGTACATATGGATGCCATATACATGATACTGAGATATCTAAAGTCGTCTCCAGGTGCAGGATTATTGTTCAGGAAAGAAACAAACATTTCTGTTTTTGTATGTGCTGATGCGGACTATGCAGGATGCCCCAAGGATCGAAAGTCTACTTCATGTTTTGCAGTGTTTGTTGGTAGTTCTTTGGTTTCTTGGAAAAGCAAGAAACAAACAGTTGTGGCTAGATATAGTGATGAATATGAATATAGGGCCATGGCACAAGCAAGTACTGAGATGATGTGGGTTCAAGCTATGTTAGAAGATTTGCATATAGATGTACCTCTATTCATGCAGCTATAATGTGATAATCAAGCTGCACTATTCCTTGCTAATAATCCTTCTTTTCATGAAAGAACAAAGCATATTGAGGTAGACTGCCACTATACTAGAGATATGATCCAAAAGGCTTGATTTCTGCTTCCCATGTCAGTTCCGGAGAGCAGACTGCCGACATCTTCACCAAGCCACTACTCAGAGGGCCATTCCAGAAGTGTTCTTCCACGCTGAGCATGCTTGATATTTATGTTCCATCTTGAGGTGGAGTGTAGAAATATTTCTATATTCTATGTACCTTTTCTATTATTTTTATTTTCTTGTTTCCATCTTATGTAATTTATCCATAGGACTTCTCTATATAAGAGAGCCTAGGGTTCTCTGGAATAAACAACAAATCCTTTTCTTCCAACACTATCATGTTAGTGATGAGAAGTTGCAACCAAGGGCAAAAAAAATGGTGTTTACAGGATATGGCATAGGGGTGAAGGGTTACAGATTTCGAAGCATAGAATTACTGTTAGCATGAATGCTACATTTGATGAGAATTCCATGCTTCACTCGAGTAATAAGTCTGTTGATGCCCATGAACAGGTAGAGTTCGAACTGGCACCAAGTAGCGATCGCTTAGTTGATCACATCACTCCCGATCAGGCTGTTGATGAACAGTCTAAAGCTGAGCAACCATAGGAAAGGTAACCAAGTATTGTTATTGATCGGCTCCGCAGAGAGAACATCCACCGTAGAGATACGAATTTGAAGACATGGTTGCATTTGCACTACAAGTTGCAGAGGAAGCAGAGTCTCCAAAGCCCTCTGCTTACAAGAAGGCTATAGCAGGGGCAGAATCTGGACAGTGGATTGTTGCTATGGGTGAGGAGATGGAGTCTCTTCATAATAATCAGACGTAGGAGCTTGTCAAGTTGCCAAAGGAGAG
Source organism: Ottelia alismoides (assembly GCA_037367405.1). NCBI lineage: Eukaryota > Viridiplantae > Streptophyta > Magnoliopsida > Alismatales > Hydrocharitaceae > Ottelia > Ottelia alismoides. The sequence continues at coordinate 274,761 of JAZKJV010006671.1, forward strand.
GAAGGTCATTGAATGCAAATGGATCTTCAAGAAAAATACATGAATCTCAAGCAGTGAAGGCATCAGATACAATGCACGCCTAGTTGTGAAGGGTTACATTCAGAAGGAAGGTGTGGATTACAATGAGATATTCTCTCCTATTGTAAGACATATATCCATCAAGGTGCTACTAGCTCTTGTAGCACATCGAGACTTGGAGCAGAAGCAGTTGTATGTGACGACAACTTTCTTGCATGGTGAACTTGAAGAAGACATTCTTATGAGATAGCCAGAGGAATTCGCATCGCAGGGCAAGGAAGACCATGTGTGCAAGTCCTTGTATGGGATAAAGCAGCCTCTCAGGCAGTGGTACAAGAAGTTTGACAGCTTCATCATTGATCATGGATTGAACAGGATCCCATAAGATTGTTGTGTTTACTACAACAAAGTGGAGGATGGATCCTTCATATATATGTTATTGTACGTCGATGACGTGCTGATTGCTGCCAAGAATAAGAGTACCATAGATGATCTGAAAAAGCTCCTTAGTTTAGAGTTTGACATGAAGGACCTTGGTGCAACTAAGAAGATTTTAAGAATGGAGATCATTAGAGATCGTGCAGAAGGGAAGCTTTTCTTATCTTAAAAGAACTACATTGAGAAAGTTCTAATGATCATGCAGAAGGGAAGCTTTTCTTATCTTAAAAGAACTACATTGAGAAAATTCTAATGAGATATGGGATGTCTATAGCCAAGCCTCTAGGTACTCCATCCGTTGTGAATATTCATTTCTTAGTTTCTTTTGCATCTCAGAGACGCAGATAAGGAACACATGTTATGTGTTCCCTATGCCAACGTAGTTGGAAGTCTTATGTATATCATGGTATGTACAAGACCTAATATCGGTCATGTTGTGAGTGTTGTTAGAATATTCATGGGCAATACAGGGAAGGAGCATTGGCATGAAGTCAAGCAGATTTTCCGCTATATGAGAGGAACATCAGACTTTGATCTCAACTACAGAAGTGATTCAGAATGTTTGGTTGCTGGAAATTCAGATTCAGACTATGTTGCAGATGTTGATGGGAGGAGATCAATGACAAGCTACGTCTTTACTTTGGAGAATTCGGTCATCAGTTGTAAGGCTACGTTACAACCATTAGTTACTTCCACTACTACAGAGGCAGAGTACATGGCTTTGACAGAGGCTCTAAAGGAAGGCATATGGTTGAAGGACTTAGTTGGATATCTCGATCTACAACATGATCAGGCTATAGTATATTGTGACGGTCTCAGTACGATGTGCTTAGTCAAGGATCAGGTGCATCATGAGAGAACCAAGTACGTACATGTCAGATATCACTTCATTCATTCTGAGAAGAGGATCAATGTAAAGAAGATCGACACAACAGATAATCCAGCTGATAGGTTCACAAAGGTAGTTCTTGGGAGTAAGTTCAAATATTATTAGGACTTACTCGATGTCAACAGTTAGCATTAGCCCCAAAGAGGGGCTAGCGGCGACACGATGAAGCTTGGCAAAGCTTCTCAGAGGATTCAATTTAAGATGGAGATTTTTTATATGCCTTGAATCCTAACTATCTGACTTAAGCTGAAGAACCATATATGTACCCCTCCTGTCATACCATACCCCAACAAGACGGGGGTCTCACTACCAAGTTAGTGAGTTTGGGGGGCAGAGGGTTTAAGGGGAGAGCAGGTGTGCTCTCCCCCTCCTCGAGGGCGTGGTGGCCAAGGTTCAGAAAGTTGGTATGTGATATTCGTTCGGTCAAGCGGTCAAGGAGGGAGTAAGCAGGTAGGCGGAAGTATATGTGGGTTATGACGTTTCTATTATTTTATTTAAAAATAATTAAAAATATAATAATAATTTCTAACATTAGATATTTATGTTTAAAAAAATATAACATGGAAGAAATATAAAGTGAAGACTTTTTGTACAATGTGATATCAACCAAAGCATTTCCAAAAGTCATCCATTTTCAAAAGATAAAGATGTTAAGTTAACGATGGAGAGAGTAAAAAATGTTGTAAATTGATTAAAGATAGAAAAATGGTAGATAGTTGATGCAGCGTGGAATCAAGATATAGGGCTGGATTTATTAATTATGTCGTCGCATTTTTATTGTCGTCGCGTTTTTTTTAATTTAAATAAAGAGATCGCGTGTGATCTCAATTAGCTTTATTTTGAATTTCAAATTAGGTAGTTAGTCGGTTAATTAGTTAGAGTCTATTTAGGATAATTAGTTGTCAATTTGAATTTGATTTCTATTTTTGTAATCCCATCCCTCCTATATAAAGGGATGGTGGTCCATTGTTTTAGTCAGTTCAGTATGTTATAAAAATTGAGAATTATTCTCTATCCCCTCTCCCTTCTCCTTCTCCCACGTGGTCTTCACGTTCTTCCTCCCCCAAATCCCTCGTGTTCCCGACGAGTTTCTTCTCTCAACCCCTCCATTATTCTTCCACCAAAATTTCCACACAAAAAAATATTATTTTCCCGTCGACGCCAAAACACGATTTGCATCATTTGGTATCAGAGCATGGCTTACAGATCGTCCTCACGATCTACCGATCTATACAAAAGTTCACGCAATCATCATGCAACGAAAGGCCATCGTTCATCGGAACGGAAACGACGATCCAACGAAGCTTACGACAAGGAGATGATGGACGAACTGCGTGATCTCCAGTCCAAATTTCGAGATCTTAGGGCCAACCTCGAGGCCCTACGCGTAGCCCAATCAAAGCCTCCAACCAACGGAGCTGTTGTCCTGAGTTTTGACGAAGAAAACCTCGTTGTGGAGGAAGATTCGCCCACTGTCCAGCACCTCCCAGATCTGATTCCGCCACCGGAATTGATTCCAGCGCCCCCTCCGGTCGTCCCGGCACTGCCCGAACTACCCCAGGTACCTCCCCTGCCTTCCTCCTCGACCACAACCCCCGTCCCAGCCCCATTCATGTCGCCACCGCCACCCGTAAAACCCACCGCAGACCCAACATCACCACAGTCTTCCCCTCCCGCGACCCCCACACCCCCAGTCCGCATCCCCGAAGCCCTCTCGTTTCTGCAACCAACCCCTCCCCTTTCCCTGTGTTGCGTTCCCCTCCCCCTAACACTAACACCCCCCCCCCCCCCCCCGCCGCCTTTCCCCTTCCCGCACCGCCAGCCATCTTCCCCACCCCCCTTCTCTCCTTGGCTCTCCCTACCCAGGCCGCAGTCCCTCCGCGCCTCCACCGCGCCGCCTTCCCATACTCCGCATCCCTCCCTCGCCTCGCCCCATCCCAGGCTCCCCTCCTTCCCGCGCACTACTCGCCACGACCCTGCCGCCCCATCGCCACTACCCCTCCCGCCAACACCCCTCCTCGTCACCTCGCCCACACCTCCCTTGCGGCCCCGCATCTGCCCCCTGCCACGGCCACAGACGAACTCGGCGCCATCGCCCGTGGCCATCCAGTCCAAGCCCCTACCACCGCCTATGCCCTCCCTTCCCGTCATGCCGCTGCCGCCGTATTAGAGGAGAAGGGACCCTAACGATGAGGAATGCCTCCTCAATCGGATTCCCTAAATTGAGGGGTGACATCTTTTGGAAAACTTTCAGGAAGCCCGCTCCTCCCAAAATTATTTATCAATGGGGCAAATTGGAAGATATATCATGCTCTGGAATCTTTTTAAGTGAAGGGGTAGAATATTTGCAGCCGTACCCCTCAAATCAGAAAAATTATAAATGTAACATGGAAAAGGAGCGAAATTGGAGATTTGACCAACAAGCCATGTGGAAATTCCCCGTCAACAGCCCGAAGATCAAGCAATTCGTCAGGAGACGAATTTTTAAAAGCGGAGGAGAGTTGATGCAGCGTGAAATCAAGATATAGGGCTGCATTTATTAATTATGTCGTCGCATTTTTATTGTCGTCGCGTTTTTTTTTAATTTAAATAAAGAGATCGCGTGTGATCTCAATTAGCTTTATTTTGAATTTCAAATTAGGTAGTTAGTCGGTTAATTAGTTAGAGTCTATTTAGGATAATTAGTTGTCAATTTGAATTTGATTTCTATTTTTGTAATCCCATCCCTCCTATATAAAGGGATGGTGGTCCATTGTTTTAGTCAGTTCAGTATGTTATAAAATTTGAGAATTATTCTCTATCCCCTCTCCCTTCTCCTTCTCCAACGTGGTCTTCACGTTCTTCCTCCCCCAAATCCCTCGTGTTCCCGATGAGTTTCTTCTCTTAACCCCTCCATTATTCTTCCAGCAAAATTTCCACACAAAAAATATTATTTTCCCGTCGACGCCAAAACACGATTTGCATCAATATCCTTGTCAAATTGGAAGGTAACCTTTTTTGGAAGTGTAACATGGTTACTAAACACAACCATGAACCTTCGTACTTTAGTAAATGGTGTATTTGTCTACTCAAAGTCAAATATTAAAAAAGTCAAACATTTTTAATTAAATATAAGTTATTTGTTACGTGCAATTATAAAATTCCATGCAAATCCGACATCTATATTCATTTTATCGCATAAAAGATCTTAGATAAACACATGTAATTTATTCTATATTCATGCAATTATGAGATAATGTAAAAAACAGAGTTGTTGCTGGAGAATCTAAAAAAATAAAGAGTCATTGCTGCTGAATCTAAAAATAGAGAGATTTAGGGCTAAATAGAGCAATCAACAAATCTTGGCAGAGGAGAAAAAAATGACGAAGGAGCAACTCATGTGGAAGTCAAGAAGGTGGCGGAGGAGCAGAGTTATCTATATTACATATGCGGATTACTCGGCCGAGTATATCTCATAACCCGCATATTGAACGAGTATAGCATACTCGGTGCGGTAAGTGGACCACCTCCGCATATGTGGTCGTCTGGGCCGTCTTTCTGAACACTGGTGGGGGCAACACACTCATCTATTTTTTTATGAGCGGTTTTATTTGTATTCGGGGTATATGGATTCATTTGTTTCAGGAATTATACAGGAGTAGTATATAAATTTTCTAGGGTTAGAGCTCTATGTATCCTCTGTGCTTTTCTTCTTTCTCCACGTACTGAAAACCGATCGTCATGGTCCAAGGACGTAACCCAGTTACGAGTGAACCTTGTAAATATGTATGTTTGTGTCTTACTTAATTGATCACATTTATGCGCTTTTGCTTCTGCAATACGCAACAGCCTTAACGGTAGAAATTTTTCTTGTAGACCTAGATCCAGTTTATGATTCAACAAGCAGCCAATTACTCATCCATGCATACATCCCTCCAATGAAGGAGGCCTACGGTCAGTTACGCCACATTGACATTCCTCTTTTTCGCAAACTCAGATCTCATGTCTTGACAACATCCTGTGGTAGAGATCATATGCTTATAAAGAACATAGTGGCAGAGACAACTACGCAGCTCATGAAAGGAATGGCCTCAGTGTACTTATTGTCAAAGGATCAACCACAATAAGGAAGTGTTTGGTTTGGGAATAAGCATCAATAAGGATGTGGAATAAGGAGAATAATAAGGAAGTGTTTGGTTTGGGAATAAGCATCAATAAGGATGTGGAATAAGTAGAATACGGGTCTATTCTCCATTTGGTTGGAAAGATAGGAATAAAGAGAATAAGGTGAATAAGGTAGGTAAGGTGGAATAAAGATAGGAATAAGGGTGGACTAAGGTGAAATAATGGGATGTGGATGAGAATAGCCGTACTCTTGAGAACCATGTCGGCGTGGAATTAACCCCTTATTCCGGTGCTTATTGTCCAAACGAACAAGACCTAAGGATTGATGTTGCTAGAAGCATAAAATCCTGCTACTGCCCACTTAACCAAACAACTTGAGTTTTCAATCTCAACGACGTGTGACTATAAGATTGATACTTTGATTTCAATTTGAAAAGAGATAATTATTCTTTGAGGTCCTAGGAGCATGGGTATTATATTATTGTTACTGGACTTTTCTCATGTTTTTTATGAGTCTTTGTTATAAAGAATAAATCTAGAGTAGAAGCTTGATTTTTGCTAGTACCCTAGATTTTTGTACTTCAGTGCTTATCCAGTTTCTCTAATCTCATGGTATTATGGATCAAACCATATGCCCTTATCTCACGCAACAGAATAGGATAGTCAAGAGAAAACACCGACATATCGCTGATGTAAGGTGAATCTTGTTGATTCATAGTCATACTCCTCTATCATATTGAGGAGATGCCATCGCCCCTTGTTATCTAATAAACAAGATTCCCTCATTAATTTTACATGAACAATTTCCATTCACGATACTTATTCTGGAGATGGAATTGTTCTCTTTTGTGCCCCATGTCTTTGAGTGTGTGCCTCTAGTTTATCACTGGACTCATGGGGGGCAAACTCTCCCCTCGAGCTCTTTGTGACATACTCGAGAACCCAGAATGACTACAAATGTTACGATCATACTCCCATAAAGTACTGTGTAAATGTAGATGTCACTTTCTTTAATCTATTAGTTTTTCTCTCCCACTGAGTCCAGGATGTTGGGTTCAGCATCCGATACCAAGGTTTACTTGCCTCCACCTAAGATTTCTCCTTCAACTCCCAAGGATCTCAATGTCATGTTTCGTTAAGTCTATTCCAGATAACAAAAGCCCATGGTCTTCATGAGCTTCCCAACATATGTTATGCCTCGAGTTTGGTTTCTATCAATGAGAGCAGTTGTGATGTACATGTTACAGATGAAGTATATGAGGATCAACCCGAAGATGACGAGACTGATATGCAGATTGTTTTGTGGAAAGGGAAGCGTATGCTCTGCTACATACCTGCTCTTAGGCCACTTTAGATTTTACAAATTGTCTAATGAATATAGGAAGTTTGTTGCGTGGGTCTCTCAGCTAAAGATTATTAGATATTTAAATGTTGGAATCTTAGATGTCGGTTGTAATGAATATGGTATTTTCCATCGGCCTTCAAAATTAATTATACTCGAAAATTTTTCTGAACAAGCTTATAGAATAATATACAATAAAAATATTGCACATGTTTTTATTCCAACAAAAAAGACAACCACCTTGCATTTCAGAAAAGTGTTATGTGATTTAAGTTCTGTGTACATTTGGTTATCTTAGGAGTCTATAGACCTGTAGTTTTAATTTTTTACCACATATAGGTACATGCCGAACTTCTATTACTTTCAGCTCTATTATCTCCTTACTAAAATATTATAATACAATTAACTCCTTTATTCAGCAAAAATAGGAAATCATGAAGGGAATGCTTACCAATTTTATATTTTTGTACATAAAACTGTTGGTAGGATAATATTGATTTTTAAATTATAAATCTGTCAGCAATTTTGTTTAAATATTTGTGATGATTTTTCTCATAAGTTAAATGGTTTGAAGAGAGTGTGTGTAGGTCAGCGTGTTCCGCTTATCTCCCAAGTTGAAAATCATGACTTCTTTCCTGTTTTGTACTCACCCGCACACTCTTGATTCCCTTCTCTTGTGTGCACCCAAGCACCCTCAACCACTTCCCTTCCCTTCCTTTCCCATCATATCACATCCTATAATATGTCCATCCGGTCACGCCCGCAATAAAATTAGAGGACTGCAAGGTCATGCAGGGAGGAAAGCTATGTTATTATTCCGGTTACGTGGAGTTGATCTGTTTGGGACTGAGTTCACTTTTTTATTCAAAATAAGCCGGTTTCAATCGCTCCAATGAAGACGGCGACTCAAAACATTGAGTCGAACACTTTCCATGCAGCAAAAGCACACAGCCGACTGGAAATCAGAGGCCGTAAAAGAAATCAAGGAGAGATTTGTACTCACAGTAAGAAGCCGGTGAGAGTCGCATCCACGAACGAGATATCATCAATACTAGACGTTGACGTCCAGAAGCTGGAATTATAGCGCCGAATCTCGAAACCGTTCCCGCGGGCGACGACATCGTAGCTCGGGCACTCGATCCTCGAGCAGGTGGGAGGGGGAACGCCCAGAGCACAAGACAAGGAGATGCACAGCACAAGAATGGAACAGGAGAAGACGAACAAAGTGGTGGCACCGGTAGCCATTGAAGAGAGCTTACGGTGGGTCGACGATGGAAGCACTCAACTTTGCGCCCTCGAGATATATCGGTTGGGATTCGGCGGAGGGTTCCCGTGATCCATACGTACAACACATGGCCCGCGCGACTTCCACGTTGCTGTTCTGCGGACGAGGAATGCGTAACCCTGTTTAAAGTAAATTGCAGAGAAGCCCCTAAATTATATTCTCATTTTTCCACTTCTACTCTAACTTTTTATAGTTACAATATGATGCATGATCTTTGAAATTTCCTTGGATGTGGTTTCAAGTAATTTGATTTGAAGCTAGAAAGATAACATGATCAACAAAATTTCACTAGTCGTGAATTACATTGAAGAACATATACCACATTGTTACTTTTTAAAGGTAAGATACAATATCGAAACTAGATGTGAGTTGATGTTGTTATAACATCAATCATTGATTTTTCTAATGTTATTATCATCAAAATTAAAAATAAAACTCTTGATTAGATAATGTGTGACACTCAAACTAAGATATATTTTTTTAGATGAATAGGAGCGAACAAAATCATAAACAAGGCTACACATCCTCTATCGACTGCAAAAAAAATTTAAGAGAAAAATTAAGAATTGTACAGAAACTTAAACTAAAAGGAAAATTTTTAATAGGGATTGTTGCCCCTATGGTCCTCTTCTTGCTCCACCATTGGTTGATTTGACTTGAAAGAATAATAAGATGAAGGTAGACCAAGATGATTTCCAAATCGAGTATATATTATTATACTTGCCATGGCCAATGAGAAAGGAACCAACATTTTCAAGAAAGACTTTGTCGTTTTCTTCCCTTGATCTATAATTTTCCCAAAAGAGAAGGAGCTAGTTGCCTCCTCACCTTCTCAATTAGCTATTTCTACTTCATCCATTAATATCCATAAAAAACCTTCTATGGTGCAAATTGGTTCTTCTACGAGAGATTGAAGATGATCTAACTCAAGGAAAATAAATTTTATATCTGTTGCTTACTAGGTCAAAATTTGTAGATCATCAAGTCCGCTCTCGAATGGAGTGCACCGAAGCATCCATGAGGCTTCAATCATTCATGTTGATCTTGATGTTTTAATGCTAAAAGTGATGATTTACTTCAATCTTCTGATGTTAAATATACTAACAATGTTATATATACTAATATTAAATTGTCTTGTATTAGTTTGAACTGTCCAAGTTGTATGGAAAAGCTCATGCATGGTAAATTTGTAATGGTCTCTAATAATGAGGAGGACTGAGATACATGTGATAAGAATGTGAATATTATGGTGATCAATGCATCTCTAATACTTGGGGGTTGTGCCTCCATTTTGGAAAATATCACATCTAATGACTGCTATTTAGAAAATAGTCAGATGATAACAACAAACCAAATATTAGTTTGCAGTGCTACTGAAAAATTAGCCACTCTAAGGACTGCTTGTCAACTTGGAACCCAAACTTAACATCTATTCTACTAAAAACAAATGGCTGTCTTTTAACTTATGAGTAAATCATAGAATATATCAAAGATCAGTGACTTATCTCAACTAAGTAGTTAAGCATTTACGTAAGTGGTTCTTATCTCGCTCATCAAAACTCCGATATCTCTCCTATGTTCATCTCAATTAAAAAACTTGATATTCGACAATCTTATCTCTTTTGGTTCAAAAATATGTAAACCTTACATGATTAGTTAAATATGATGGCCCAAAATTGGAGAGTGTCTTAAAAATCGTTCAAACCCATGATGCCAATCTGAGTTTTATTTAAAAAGATACTTAAATATTTAAACAATTCCTCTTTTTACCACTGCTAATTGATTATCAATAGTAACCCCCGAAGTTGATCGATCATTATTATGACTTGATCGATCATACATGATCGATCATCTTGTGACGTGATTGATCCCTTTTGGTTTTTGGTTAACACAAGATTGATCACCTTATGTGACCTGATTATCATTTTTCACTATCGTCTAAATTAGTTGATCGATCACCTTTGTTATCTTATTATTTACTTTTTGGCATTGTTTACTTATTAATCAATCATGTATTTCGATATGATCGATCTCTTTTAAAACGAATCCTCCAAAGACATGTCACTCGATCTATCACTTTTACTTAAAATGATTGATCATATGACAATCTGATTGATCGGTTTTTTGTTTTGATCGATCAACTACTTTTTCAAGCTTTTTTAAATGATTGTCTTATTCCTGATTTGGAACCCATCGATTAGTTTATACTCAACATCTATAATCACTATGTATACTCCTGTAGATGCACCTTCCATACACATCACTTATGTAGCACCACTCATACACATTGCAACTTGGTATTCTTCAAGAGAAAGAGTGTTACATTCCTAAATATGTTAAGAGTTACAAATACTTCTACAAAACATACCTCTGATATCTTCAAGCCTTAATCATTATTCAATATCAATTTATCAATGACTTACCAAGGATATGATGAATCTACTCGGCATGTGATCTGCATTATAATACATTTTATTTACCATTAGTTTGAGTTTCATTTCAATTACTGTTGTGCTCATCTTTTATTCATATTGCTTAACATGTAGAGTATATGGGCTAGGTTAAAATGAAATATGTGATTTGTCTTTACTTTTCTATTATGTTAAAAAAAAGGTTACTTGCACTACAAACAGATAGGTCTTTAGGGACTCCATAGGGGATGGTCAAACTCGGATCGTCCCATCTATATCCTCAGGGAACAGTCTTTCATAGACCATCCCTCCCGATGGATATAGGAAATGGTCAATGATGGTCGTCCCCTCCTCTAGAGCCGTTGGAGATGGTCTCCTAAAAGACCGTCCCGTCTGCATCTAGATGGGATGGTTATGGATCGTCCCCTATAGCTCGTCCCTACTTGCGTTGATTTGATAAGTGATGAAAAGAAAGTACCTTAGTTGATGGCTATAAAACATACCTAGTATTCACAAAGATGATGGTCCTTAAACAGACCTTATTAACGGTATCGGACAGGATGGTTCTTATTGTCCCCTTTGGCTTTTTGTTTGCGTCGCGGTTAGCCGATTGGCCTTGACTATTGTACATTAGAGGGGACGGTCGTGACTGTCTGATGAATTGACATTCATTCACATTTATTCATTTGTTGTATGTTTTCATCCCTAGATAAATACATGTAAATACCAATAGCATACCTAATTTAACACATGTTTATTGATCTCTATATTGTATATAAACACATGTATTTAAACCCTAAAATAAAGGAATAAATAAAAGAAAAGAAAAATAAAGGAAGTGTCCTAGACACTGATTGACCCTGACCCCCGAGACCAAGTCAAACCTTGACTTGGTCGACAAAGAATAAAGTAGGGGGATATAGGGCGGAAAAATCACTTAAAAACAAGCAATAAAAATCCTAATTCTTTTGCCAATTTATTGATTTTGGGACCCCTTTTATTATTTAGTATTCATACATCAAATCAATAAACTCTGAACATGAAACTTGTAGATAAAAATGTAAATAAAAATACAAAATTTATTTCATATAAAAATAATGCGCACTGTGCCTAGGACACTGATGAATCCACGATTCATCATCTCAATATCTTGATCTTAGCAAAATCCACGAGTAAATTCCCTAATAAATGTATATAAAAACCATAAATTAACAAAATAACTCTTGTAAATAAAACACACTAATCATTGTATATAAGATTGTACAAAATGAATTAATAATAAAAAGCCACAAAATCACAGGAGTTTTATACATGTAAATAGCACAAAACTTCATGTATTCTTAATAATTTCATTTCAACTCCTTTTTGCCTAATTCTTTCTCTAACTTGTTTATAAAAATGTATATAAAAATATAAAAATACAAAACAAATTTCACCTCAAATAAATGCTCCTAGATCCCAAAGAGAAAAAGTTGTAAAGTCCAACTTCCAAGCCAAATTCCCGCTCCGTATGAACTCCGAATTCACCAAACTCACTTTTAAAGTTCAAGTTAGAAAATTATCTATCCAACGGAAGTGGTTTCATTAAAATCGGAGCTCGTTTGTAAAATTTGGGTTTTGGGACCTAGATGTACATCGTATATTATGTATATATTCTTTCTTTCTTTATTTTTTATTTTATCTTTTTTAAATACTAAAAATCCAAAAAAAAATCATTGTGGTGTTGTATTTTGATTGTAGTATTTTATTGTATTTTCCTGTTGTACATAGCTACTATTAAAAAGACAAAAAAATATAAAAAAAAGCAAACAAAAAAATATGTACATGTTGTATATCTTCTTTTTGTAAATTCCCCACTCTTTTTCTTCTCTTTATTTTATTTTCTCTTTTTAGTAGCCTATTTTTATTTTCATTTATCTAATCATATTCTCAACACTAACTTCTCTTATTTCATCAACCTCCATTCAACATCATTATCCATCTAACTTCCCATTCAACTCCACCACTAATTTAACCTCTCATTCTACTCCACTTCCATTATATCCTCCATTCCTTCCATCTCTTTTATACACATCCCCATCCTCATTTTTTGCCTATCCACCATTCTTATAGAAAAGGGAGAGAGCTTGGAACGTGGTGTCGGTGACAGCGGCTTATCATCTTCCTCAAGCGACGACCTCCTTCAGGCCAGATCCGCAGAGCTCCACTCCGCGTCACGAGTTCCCTATCGAGCTCGCATAGCCTCTTCGATTTTATTTCGTCAATCGGATCGAGGCGACGACAGGAGTCCAGCGTAGCTGCTCCGTCAATCCGGCGAAGAATTAGGTAAGTATTCCTCCTCCTTTCTCTCGTTATTTTATTTTATCTAATATCTTGTTTCCTTATTGTTTGGATCACCATCATTTTTTATCCATCACATCTCCATATCATTTTTTATTTGCATATCATCACGATCAGCCCACCATCATATTTGCATTTGTTCATATTTATAATTTTGCATTAGCTAAATTTTTTGTTTAAAACAAAACAAAAATGATAAAAAAAGCATTTGTTCATTTTGCATTTGTTTATTTTCTGTTTAACATAAAAAATTTAAAAAAATATAAAAAAGAGTTCTTAACAGCAGTAAAAATAAAAAAAATAATAAAAAAATAAAAAAATAAAAAAGTTGCAGGCAAGCAGCAACCCACGGCCGTCGCCCCCCTGCACCACCATCACGGTTGTCCACCCGCGGCCACCGCCGCCCACCATGGCCAGCGGAGGCGCCTCCTCCCTGTAGCCGCTCCGCCCACCAGGCCGCGCCCTCCGCCTTCGATCCCAGCCGTCCGCGTGGGCTGCCCAGCAGCTCCTCCCCGCAGCCCCCTTCACCGTTCAAGCCGCGCTCACAGCAGCGCACCACCTCAACCGCCCTCGCCTACTGCGCCTCCGCCCAACCTCTCCCGCCGGCCGCATCCGACGCTGTTGCCGCGACCCCCCACGTTGGGTTCTCCATTTCCGTCCCCGTAGTGCTCTCAGGGAGAAGGTCTTTGTTTTTTTTATTCTTGTAAAAATTGCATTTATTTTCAGTTACGTTCTTTTAATTACAACTTAGTCTATATGTCTGTTTTGTTTGTATGTTATGTTTCCTGAAATTGCACAGAGACCCCTATCTTTATGGGCCAATTTGGACATCAATATCACATCTTTGCATTCAATGAAAAATGTTTGGATATTGAGCAACTAGTTCTCTACCTTGTGGATATTTATTTGTATTTTTGTGAGTTATTGTGAATTAATTAAAATTGTCTAACTGAAATTCTGCATATTTTACCCAATCAGTGATCTTAAAATTATATCTCATACACGGTTGCTCTAAAAATTCCACAAAAATTAGGAATGATGCCTTGATATATGATTAACTTACTATCCAAATTTCATCCAAAATGGAGTTGTCTTGTGCCTGGAACAATTTGTAGAGTAAATTTAGTATTTGATTTTTAATTAAATCCACGTATATCCTTTTTGCAAAACTTTAAATCTTCTGGATTCTACATAAAAATATCTATTTGAGATAATTTGCTCTCTGACTAATTAGATAACGTGGATTTAATAGAAATTAATTACTCATTGCCACTCTGTTTTCACTAAAAAAATCCATAAAAAATTCATATGTTGCCAGTATTTTTTTTCATAATTTTTGCTTATTGTTTGTGTGAGAAATTACGAAAAAACCATAAAAAGTGTACATTTTTATTTTTTGCATTTTAACCCATAAAATTCCAAAAAAATTACGTTGCATTCATCTCTGGATTAGGACTCTAGGAAAAATATAATTTGGCTAAATTGGACTAATTTGACATTAAAATTAATTTGGCCTTGTTGTGTGTTTTCTTAGTGTTGTAATTCACTTGCATTTGCATTCTATTTGCATAAAAAAATCTAAAAAAACCCGCGTGGAAATCTAGATCTAAGTTTTCAAATTAAATCTAAGTTGTTCCTTTACCTCCCTGTGTTCGACCCCGAACTTGCCCGGGATATAAATTAAGTCGAGACACTCTTCACGGAGATCTTCTCTCGGTTCTGACTGAATCGCTAAGTACACGTGCTACAACGTGACCGAATTATTTATCGTATTTAGCGACTCGTCAGATGGCGCCGTTGTTGGGGAGGCAAACGGCTTAGAGATTAATTTAAAATTTTGGATTTAGATTTTCTCTACTCGGGTAGTCTGACCCCCGAGCCACTTGTATTTATTCCAAATTTTTTTGCAATTATTTCTCTTCATATTTTTGTATATATTTTGTTTTTATCTCTCTAACATAAATTTTATTTTCCTTACGAGGGCCCGGTGGACTTGGAGTGCATCGGAGGTCGACGGACACGACACGTGCCGACTGCTGAAGAGCTAGGAGAATCTATTTATTTTGAGAGAGTTTTTGAAATTGTTGTAATAATTTAGGTAATTCGCACTTTCCAGTGGCTCTTGTTTGAGAGCTCGCGCTTGTATCCTGACTGGACATTTGACCCGCTCGTGGTCATGTGGTTACTTGGCGTAGAATAGGACTTGCACTCGCGGCTCTTAGAGCATTTTTATTAGATTATCTTGATTGCTTGTGCTCGTAATTTTTAGGACCACACATCACTTTTAACGAGACGTACTTAGACCGCAGAGCTATTAGTCAAATTTAACTTGTTCATCACTCGCTAATAGAACTGCCTGTCTAGGAACGGTTTTCTTGTTTGCATTCATATAGTATAAAATTTCAATTCTGCCTTGCATCCTGCATGTAGAGCGCAAGGATCACTGTAAGTCTTCTGAACTGGACATGCATCACTGATTTCATAATTTGCATCGGCTTTTCCCGACTCCCTCCCCTTGGTTTTTGAAACTTAGGTTAAAAGGAAATCAGGACTGATCGTTAGGCGTGCTTTGTTTTGTGGACTAATCAAGTGATAATCAAACTTAAAATCAGGACTGCTAATCAGAGTTGATAAAAAAATTGATTAAAACTAACACTTGTTTTGGGAGAGCAAAACCCTCATTGTATGCTTGGCTAATTGTGATTGTTGAGAGGTGAGGACGCATCCCTAGGATAGTGCCCAAAACCTACTTTTTAGCCTTGCGTAATTGGATTTATATCTTGATTTATCGCCTAATTAAAACTGAAAAGATAAACGGTCGGACTTTTGCGACCATCACTGTGTTGAGTAGGTGAACTCAAGGTTTTCTCTTGTGTTTGTTTGTTTGTGTGTTATTCGGTGCACTTGCATGCTTTCTTTCTCGATCCGCTTCATTCTCCCATCTCCCTTCCAAGATGTCTGAATTTTGGTCATCATATCCAAGTCACCCTTCTTCGACCATATTCTGATCATCTCCACCCACTTATTCCTCCTCATACCCATACACCGACCGCAAAGTCAGAACTCCGACTGACTTCTCCACTTCTTCGTCCTTCTCACCTACCCCACATTCTGGCACCCCTGACCCACAACCACCCTGGATTGACTCACTATATTCTCGTCCGCTTGCTGGAATCAAGGAACAAATCGAAGAGCAAGCGACTACTGAGATGAATGATTGGCATAATCAGTTGACCCCACATACCTCACTTTCACCTCGAGTTGGGACAGAACAATAATTTCCATATACACATCCCGACTTAACCTTAGGGTACAACATGGTCGACCAGACAAACCCAATGGAGAGGCTTGCACCGTACGATCTTCCTGACTTGATTGACCTGAGTGATAGAGACCACATTGACCAACCTTCATATCACCCATTCGGAGAGCCGACATATACATGGGATTGGATTCATGCGACTAATTTACAGACCCCCTGTCTACTAACTCCATCAGATGAGGCTCCGACCAACATCTGCTATACAGATAGGCCATACTCAACCCAGTATTACACGCCTGAGTCAAGATGTGTTGAGCATAAGATCCCAAGTTCTCAGTGGTATCCTCCAACTGAGCAGACTTCTCTCATGATGTGTCATGAGAACTTATTGGAGGATGACATTTGTAGACTGATCAAGAATCCAGGTAGAAATGTGTATCATGGATTTCGCGGATTGAATTTTAAAAACCTGGAAGACACCGGATTGACCACACATCATGTACAGCTGGAGTCCCCTCTACCTCTCTCTTCTACTAACCACTTTCCCTCCAAACCAGAGTCTGTACATTCTCCTAGTCCTCCTTCACCTACCAAAAAGATCAAAAAAAATGAAAACTCAGAAAATACCATAAAAATTGAAAAAGGAAAAGATCTAAAAAATTTGGATCCTACGGTTAGGGAAGCATTGGATAGAAAGTTGTTTTTTGAGCTTCCTTTAATAATGGCCATTGAGCACTTTCCCGACCTTAAAAGATTTGTGAGAAGTAAATTGATGCCTAAAAGGTCAGGCAATAAGAGAACAAGGACTGAGGTACATATAGTGTCTATGGCCACATCTTTGATGATAGGGAGAAAAACCAAGAGCCGCAGAGTAAAGCGGTTACCTAGATTTGATTGTGAAATCAAAGATACCACATTCACCCATGCAAGAATCGATGATGACTTACCGATTAATATCCTCCCGACCTCCGTATTTGCCAAGCTCAAACTCGGATCTACCAAGAAGTCGAGAGAGATCATTCAGTTGGCAGATCGGACCATTAAACGGTCGAGAGGAACCAATTCAGTCATCGTTTCTTTCCAAGGTGCTCTACTGGAGATAGACTTCACGATCATTGACATTGAGCACCGAGGAGAGTTCACCCAGTCTCCGATCATTCTTGGGAAGCCGTTCTTAGCCTTGGCTAAGGCAACTATAGATTGTGAGACTCGGGAGATCGATTTCTCTGCATTGGGAGCACTCCGACCTCACCCGATCTTTGAGGACACACGATCTTCCAAGGTAACCCGTAAAGTTGCAGTCAGTCGTGACCTTCGAGAGACAGTTGAGTCCTGTCTCTCTACTACACCTGAGATACCGACTATCCAGACGACCATTGGTTTAGAGACTTCCTACAACCACACACTGCCTACTGCTTGCACCACCACCGCGACAGCTTCTAGAGAGGACTCACAACCAGAAGCTATCATTGAGTCGGACATGATCTTTGTGGATTGCCTTGATCATTTCGATGATCCGACACAAGAACCCAACAATGTCAAGCCAACTGAGAACACTGTGCCTTATCAGAGACATGTGCTGACCCTGCAGGAGTATTACAATGCATACGGTGACTCATCTGATGATGAACCTCTTGTCAGAACCTCACACACACCACATCCAGGACATACATCAAAGGAGACAACTGGGACCAAATTGACCAATCTTGATAAATCGGTTGCTCCATCCTCTAGTCGGTCATCTGGTAAGAAGAAGACGGGAGTTGATTCCTTGAGGTGTTCCCCCGAACTCCTTAAGACGTATCAATATCCTCTGCCTCTTGATGCTTCAGGTTCTAGAAAACCAACTAAGAAGGTTACCTTCGATGTTCCACAGAAGGAAATTTCTGAGGAGTCCTCATCAGGTCCGGATGAGGTGATCTACATGAGTGAGCTTAGTTCAGCTGATTTGAAGCCATATTTGAGCAAGCAGCCGTGTGTCGATCCTCGTTGGACGTTCCCCACACCTCACTATTATTCTTCTGCGGACGATTCTGACAGCGACACACATGTATACTATCCTTCCCATCGCTCCCGCAAGAAGGTCCATCACAAACCTTCTTGATCATTGTACATTCTCACTCCTACTTGTATAGATTTTCCTTCCTTTATTTCCCTCCCTTCCCTGTGATTCGCATCACTTACCCCAGTACCGTATCGTTTTCATTTTGTGGCTATACTTAGGATGACTAGATCCTAAGTATAGGGGGGTGAGTGACCCGATTTGCTCCTTATCTTCTTCTTATTTTCTTTTTGTATATTCTTTCCCATTCTCATCGGTACCCCATTCTTGTGTTCTTCGCAATACTTAGGATGACCAGAGCCTAAGTATAGGGGGGCCGATGCCAGTTGTGTATAATCCACACTCTTAATTTTTTCTCTTTTCACTTCTAGTCTTTTCACCCACTTATACTTAGTACGAGCTATGCCTTTTCTCACCTAGTGCCATGAGGACATAGCACATGCTAAGTATAGGGGGGCGTGTATATATTACATATATACTTTACCCATAGCTCGTACTTTCACGTATTTTTGTATATATTATACAATAATTATGGGGTGGGTAAAAAATTAAAAAAATTAAAAAAAATCAAAAGAAAAAAATCTCTTAAAAAACCTTTTCAAAAAAAACTTCTTTGCCTTTGTTTGTCAAAAAAAACTTTTTGAAAAAAAAAACTTTTTCTAAAACTTAAAAAAATCAATCATAAAAAAAACTAAAAAAACTAACTAATAAGTTGGTTTAATCCCTGACACAATTCACTTTCACACAAGACTAGTGATGTTCAAGAACACTTGGTTTATGAGGTCTTGAGATTTTGAGTTAACCAGTCTTAGTCATTAGGGTCTTGGACTTAATTATTCACATTTCCCTAGTTGAAAGATTTGTGTGCTATATTGCATGCTTAGTCTCTACCTTAAGAATATGATCAGCACCTCACATACACGACTGCAGTTATGATGAGATGAGTTGAAATTTCACTTGAGGAACTGGGATGAGGGATTTGAGTTTGGACTTGATTTAATGATTCTCGAGGATGGGATAAAATCAAGGAAGTCTTCATGAAACCTGAATGTCAGCATCTTTATCCAGTATGAGAACATGGTTCTTATACTATCTCTTGACATTTACCTATGTGCCAGGGTGTGATAAAATAAAAAAATGTTGATCAGTGTGCGCCAACTCTTGGTAAAAGCAGTGGAGCTAGCCAAAATACTATAAAGCAATGAAATGTCAAAGAAAAGCTCTTATTCCACAAAGTCTATTATCAAAAGAGCTTCCACCAAAGGCGAGCACTCCCAACCATTTCAAAGTGTCCACTTGGACCACCACTATTAGGACCAAGAGTCGGGCTTGCACCAAAAAAGGGCTCTGCATCGTAAATGCTACAAGTCTGAGTATAGAAGGTACGATAGGTACTCAAAAAAGGCACACCCCGGTGTACTCCCAGGAAAACAAGTGCAGACGGCTCCAACTTCTCTTGACGGACGCACTGATCAACACCAAAAAAATGCGTTGAGTAATAAGGCACTAGAGAGAATCCTTGTTCCAATGAGAGGGAGAGAAGAAATGACACAATCCTATGCCCTCCATCAACTGACCTTCCATCTACACTTTTAAGTCTGACAACTAAAGAGACGGTGGATTGGATGCAAGAAATGATTTATTCCCTAGTGTTGAGGATTGGGTCCTTAGGAGAGTCTCTTGGACTGGAACCTTGAGTGACGTTGCGACTCTACTTTTGTAACTGCAGTCCACACTTAAAGTCATATCCCTTATATATATGTATGCAAAGAGAGTCTGATGATTAGGGAAATTGGATACCTTTTGACTAGAGCTTGATTCAACTTAGAATTTTAGGATCTCTAAAACCGAGAGTTCTTGAACGGATCAAGTCTTGTATGCACATGCACAGTCAGGGGTTAACCCAACTTATTCATTCTTTATTTGCTCGAGGACTAGCAAAGTTTAAGTATGGGGGGGTGATGAATCCACGATTCATCATCTCAATATCTTGATCTTAGAAAAATCCACGAGTAAATTCCCTAATAAATGTATATAAAATCCATAAATTAACAAAATAACTCTTGTAAATAAAACACACTAATCATTGTATATAAGATTGTACAAAATGAATTAACAATAAAAAGCTGCAAAATCACAGGAGTTTTATACATGTAAATAGCACAAAACTTCATGTATTTTTAATAATTTCATTTCAACTCCTTTTTGCCTAATTCTTTCTTTAACTTGTTTATAAAAATATATATAAAAATATAAAAATACAAAACAAATTTCACCTCAAATAAATGCTCCTAGATCCCAAAGAGAAAAAGCCGTAAAGTCCAACTTCCAAGCCAAATTCCCGCTCCGTATGAACTCCGAATTCACCAAACTCACTTTTAAAGTTCAAGTTAGAAAATTATCTATCCAACGGAACCATTAAAATCGGAGCTCGTTTGCAAAAGTTGGGTTTTGGAACCTAGATGTACATTGTACATTATGTATATATTCTTTCTTTCTTCATTTTTATTTTATCTTTCTTAATTACTAAAAATCCAAAAAATCATTGTGGTGTTGTATTTTGATTGTAGTATTTTATTGTATTTTCCTATTGTACATAACTACTATTAAAAAGACAAAAAAATATAAAAAGAAAAGCAAACAAAAAAATATGTACATGTTGTATATCTTCTTTTTGTAAATTCCCCGCTCTTTTTCTTCTCTTTATTTTATTTTCTCTTTTTAGTAGCCTATTTTTATTTTTATTTATCTAATCATATTCTCTACACTAACTTCTCTTATTTCATCAACCTCCATTCAACACCATTATCCATCTAACTTCCCATTCAACTCCACCACTAATTTAACCTCCCATTCTACTCCACTTCCATTCTAACTTACATTCCTTTCATCTCTTTTATACACATCTCCATCCTCATTTTTTGCCTATCCGCCATTCTTATAGAAAAGGGAGAGAGCTTGGAACGTGGTGTCGGTGACAGCGGCTTATCATCTTCCTCAAGCGATGACCTCCTTCAGGCAAGAACCGCGGAGCTCCACTCTGCGTCACGAGTTCCCTATCGAGCTCGCATAGCCACTTCGATTTTATTTCGCCAATCGGATCGAGGCGACGATAGGAGTCCAACGTAGCTGCTCCGTCAATCCGGCGAAGAATCAGGTAAGTATTCCTCTTCCTTTCTCTCGTTATTTTATTTTATCTAATATCTTGTTTCCTTATTGTTTGGATCACCATCATTTTTTATCCATCACATCTCCATATCATTTTTTTATTTGCATATCATCACGATCAACCCACCATCATATTTGCATTTGTTCATATTTGTCATTTTGCATTAGCTAAATTTTTTGTTTAAAACAAAACAAAAATGATAAAAAAAGCATTTATTCATTTTGCATTTGTTTATTTTCTGTTTAACACAAAAAAAATTAAAAAAAATAGTTTGCTTAACGGCAGTAAAAATAAAAAATAATAAAAAAATCAAAAAAAAATAAATAAAAAGTTGTAGGGAAGCAGCAACCCACGGCCGCCGCCCCCCTGCACCACCATCACGGTTGTCCACCCGCGGCCGCCGCCTCCCACCACGGCCTGCGGAGGCGCCTCCTCCCCGCAGCCGCTCCGCCCACCAGGCCGCGCCCTCCGCCTTCGAGCCCAGCCGCCCGCGTGGGCTGCCCGGCAGCTCCTCCCCGCAGCCCCCTTCGTCGTTCAAGCCGCGCTCACAGCGGCGCACCACCTCAACCGCCCTCGCCTACTGCGCCTCCGCCCAACCTCTCCTGTCGGCCGCATCCGATGCCGCCGCCGCGACCCCCCACGTTGGGTTCTCCATTTCCGCCCCCGTAGTGCTCTCAGGGAGAAGGTCTTTATTTTTTTTATTCTTGTAAAAATTGCATTTATTTTCAGTTACGTTCTTTTAATTACAAGTTAGTCTATATGTATGTTTTGTTTGTATGTTATGTTTCCTGAAATTGCACAGAGACCCCTATCTTTATGGGTTAATTTGGACATCAATATTGCATCTTTGTATTCAATGAAAAATATTTGGATATTGAGCAACTAGTTCTCTACCTTGTGGATATTTATTTGTATTTTTGTGAGTTATTGTGAATTAATTAAAATTGTCTAACTGAAATTCTGCATATTTTACCCAATCAGAGATCTTAAAATTATATCTCACACACAGTTGCTCTAAAAATTCCACAAAAATTAGGAATGATGCCCTGATATATGATTAACTTACTATCCAAATTTCATCCAAAATGGTGTTGTCTTGTGCCTGGAATAATTTGTAGAGTGAATTTATTATTTGATTTTTAATTAAATCCACTTATATCCTTTTTGCAAAATTTTAAATCTCCTGGATTCTACATGAAAATATCTATTTGAGATAATTTGCTCTCTGACTAATTTGATAAGTGGATTTAATAGAAATTAATTACTCATTACCACTCTGTTTTCACTAAAAAATCCATAAAAAATTCATATGTTGTCAAAAAAATTCCAAAAATATTATTGTAGTATCCTTACATCATGTTTTCATTTCAGTATTTTTTTTGCTTACTGTTTGTGTGAGAAATTGCGAAAAAACCTATAAAAGTGTATATTTTTATTTATTGCATTTTAACCCATAAAATGCCAAAAAAATTACCTTGCATTCATCTCTGGATTAGGACTCTAGGAAAAATATAATTTGGCTAAATTGGACTAATTTGACATTAAAATTAATTTGGCCTTGTTGTGTGTTTTCTTAGTGTTGTAATTCACTTGCATTTGCATTCTATTTGCATAAAAAATCTAAAAAAAACCGCGTGGAAATCTAGATCTAAGTTTTCAAATTAAATCCAAGTTGTTCCTTTACCTCCCTGTGTTCGACCCCAGACTTGCTCGGGATATAAATTAAACCGAGACACTCTTCACGAAGATCTTCTCTCGATTCTAACTGAATCGCCAAGTACACGTGCTACAACGTGACCGAATTATTTATCGTATTTAGCGACTCGTCAGACACCGAATAAAAAACCGCTATGAAAACTTCTCAAACATGTATCTTCTCCATGCAGTCTCAAAATGCATCAAAATCAATTTAATTGTATATAACTTTTAATCAGTTATTTAATAAAGGTAGTTTCATTTTATTCGGGGTTAAGATGCAGAAGTTGACTTTTGGGCCCTCATTTTGCAACATACATATATAAAATAATCAATTTATTTATTCTTTACATTTTATGTTTCTTATATTTTTATAAAATTATAAATAATACTTAAAATACATGTACATGATAAAATCATTAAAAAGACACTAAAATAAATAATGTACTTCATTACATAGGTAAATATACCTATAAAGTACTTATATTATATGTATATATATTTATTTAAGTACATAAATAACTTCAGAAAAATCAAATAAAAATATGTATATATGTAATTAAATATAGTGTAAATAGTAAAATTATTTACATAAAATAATAAATTATATAACATAAAATAAAAATAAAATAGGGGTTATATAGGTATTTATACCTATAATTTACATGTAAAAAGAAAAACAAAACAAATAATGTGATAAAAATAAATAAAAAAACATTAAAATAGTTTATTAAATATGGAATAACTTTCATGTTTTTAGTTTTTTTAAAAATAAAATCTTTTTCTATTTTAATGTTATTATTCTTTCATTTAATTAGGTTGCTTTATCATTTAGCGCCAAGGTGGCATTAACGCGACCCAATCTAGGGACTCAAAATGTTGACCTCGGGTCAACAGCCCCCTCCCCTCTGTTGCATGTCAGAACTTGTCAGGCATCCGACCTCCTATTTTTCTCGTGATACCCATTGCTTATTAATTCCTTTTTGAAAATTGAATATCATATCACCCTTATGCCCATGGATCATCTGGTTGTGATTTTTGTTGAACGGCTTCGCTAGAACACTAGCTCCCTTTTTCCCTTTTCTACTCGGTTATAAATAAGCCTTCTCCTCCTCTTGAGCTCCATTGATCATTCATCGCTTCTGTAACCCTCCTGAACCCCTGGAGCGATTCGCCTTAGTGATAGGAAGGATGGACGCTGGTTCTTGGGCGTGGACAGAGGAGGAGGACGTGCATCCACCTTTCATCGGAGCACTCGTCGGTGAAGCTCTACTCCTAGGTTCCCAACCTCGGTGAGCTGCTTTTTCTTGCTCATTTTTTCCTTGGATTAGTAGAAACGTGGATTTTCATTCAGCATCGCTTGATTTCGGTTATAATATCCAAAAATTCCAAAAAGTCTGATCACCGGAGCTCCTTGCTCCTGCCTTGTTCTTCATCACTTCAACCACCGTCCGCCGCCGCTATCACCTCCATCAGACTCCCCTTGCATTTCTCCATCTTCCTGATCACCTCACACACCTCGATTCATTGTGGATCGAGTCCCCCAAGCCAACTACTATGCCCCTCATCGGAGGGCCTTCGACCCACTCCACTCCCATATTTCTCTGCTCCTTTTTGAGCTCTAAGGCTTCACCTTGAAGCCCCTTTATGCTGACCGTGCAGGTTTCGTGAGATAAGGACCCCATATGGTGGGGTCTGTTGTTTAGACGAAGCTCCTTCATGTGCCATACCTACTCTAACCAGCTAGGACCCCATCACTGGGTCCTGGACGTTCTTGTGACCCTCAGTAGTTGCGGAACCACTTCAGCAAGCTATTCATGCCATCAGCTGCTCGAGAGAGGCCCGGAGCGAGGAGATGTAACATATCAAAGCTGCTCCAAGCGCATATTCTTCCCTTGTTCTTCGTGAGTGCTTCATTGCTGTTGGATGAAGAACGTGTGCTAGACTGTACAACAGTCGTTGGATCGAGCCTTCTTGCAGCCATCGAATCCACCGTAGGATCTAATCTCAGCTGACCAAGGGTGAAGCGATATCTGGTCATCTAGGTCATTAGATCTGGACAAGGCGTGCATCTGGACCATTGATCAGTGCATCAGGAGTGGGTAAATTGTTTAGTAACCCCTCCCCCCCATTTTTGGTATTTATAATTTGGTTCTATAAATATAAATATTAGTTCAAAAACTTTTGGACATTTTGCAGTTTAGACCCTAAGTTTTTTGGTATTTACTTTTTAGTCCAACCGACGTCACCTTACGTGCCATCACACGTGAGGGTTTTTGTGGGTAAATTGTATATTTTATCCTGTGGTTTTGGGGAACTTTCAAAAGGTTGAAAATATTTTTAGAAATTGCAATTATCCTTGCTATATATATTATATTTTTATTTGAAAATTTACTTGGACACCCCTAGATGGTTGTTTATTTGCATATATGCCCCTACCAAGCACTTTTATATTGTGAAATTATTTGGAAATGTGTGCTTAAGCCTTTGGACTTTGTTTATTGTTAGAAATGCATGTTTAGATTTTAGGATTTGCGAATTAGTCCATGTGTATTGTTTTTAATTGTCTGTTTTTTTGTTTTAATTGTATTAATTACCTAATAACTCAAACAATCTTAGAAAAAATAATTTAAATACCTTTTATGATATTGTATCACATATATTTTGCTAAGTTATTTATTATTATTTTCTTAATAAAAATGCAAAACTAACTATATTTTACTATTTTTAACTTTGAAAAATCATAAAAATTAGAATATAGCTCCAAAAATTATAAAAAAATGGGGTAGGTGTGTTTTATTGTCTTTTACCACATATCCAAAGTTCATAAAAAATACAAAATACAAATCTTAAAAAATATAAAATATATAAAAACTTTAAAAATTATATAAAATTATAGAAAAATCAGAAAAAAAACATGTTCTAGAGCTTGCAATTTTCTTTGTCTTATTCTCTATAATGAAAAAAATCATTTTGGCTCTTTTTAACCTGATAGATATTTTGTAGGCCCTTCTGAAGTTCCTGTATTTTACATTTCTTTTATTTTGTTTATTTTGATTTTAAAAATTCATGAAAAAGCTTTAAAATATCATAAAAATGCCCTAAACATAGAAAAATATAAAAAAAACCCAAAATATTTTATTTGGTTTATTTTAACTTCATTTGATATATTTGAAAAATCCAAAAGACTCTTCTTATATCTCTTTTTATATCTCTCAAATATTACTATATATTACTATCTATTTATTAATATATACTATTAATTATAAAAACATTTGCAAAACTAAAATCAATATAAAAAATTAAAAATTAAATAAAAATCATAAAAAACTTGAAAGCCCACAAAAAGACATAAAAATCTAATTGGGTTGTGAAACCAACAATTTTGTGCTTGATTCCTTGAGTTGGGTTTTATTTTTGTAGTTTATCCATGTTTGCTCTCGTGGACGGCACTCTACCGGCTTGCGTAAGCCACATTTCGTGTAGAGTTAAATAAATTTCATAACCCACACACTTTCATGATCCCCTTATACATACATACCCATGGGTTTTGATTGAATATTTGATTGTGTTGATTTGGTTGATTGGTATCCGAGTACCGAGAGAGGCATCGATACAATGATTGATGTATCCGACTTGTCGGACACCATAGGCCCTCCAAGACCGAGCGTTAGGAATCCACACATCAATCATTACCATATCAGAATCAACACCATCCCGTCTGGTTAAGTAGGAGGGATGGTTCTCATGACCGTCCCCTACGTCCTTGTTGGTAGTTAAATTAGCAAAAAACATTTATCTCAAAGGGGACAGTTCACTAGAAATCGCTCCCGATCATAATATAGGGGACGGTTGACGACCCTCCTTGATGGTGTAAAACTTGGGCATGCGGTTACTTCCTTTCCCATTCCACCGAACGCATTCGTCCCTTCGAGAGAACACCGCTACTCAATCCCAACCCCTGTCTTCTCCTTCAGCGACTTCGCCAACCTTTCTATCTCTCGGCCGACGATGCCCTCCATCCTCTTCTTCGGTCTTGTGTTCCATCAAGCTCCTTTACTCCTCTCCTTTGTGTCGCGTAAATCCGGTAACTTGAAATTGTAGTTGATTTTTTTGGAGTATATAATATTTAGAGTTGTTCTAGTTATAGTTGATGATTTTGTTCTCTAGCTGTTAGTCTTAGATAGAAACTGCTTATAATATATAATGCTTAGATAGTTTGATGAAGTTGGTTTAAATATTTAGTTATTAAGTTTTAAGTTTTAGATAGAAAATGCTTTGAGCAAACAATATTTAGTCTATTTGAATAGAGTTGATGATCTTAATTAATTTGATGTTTTTTGTTTACATGTTATTGTTATTTTGTTGTTAAGTCTAGATAGAAAATGCTTAGAAATTATAATACTTAGATTTCATAATGCTTAGTGTATATAATGCTTAGAGTGTACAGACTGTAGAATGTTTAGTGCATTATAGTTATAATGGTTAGAAATATAATGCTTAGAGTGTATAATAATGCTTATAATGTATAACATATATTAGGGATTTAGTACTAGAGATTAACGATATTATTTTCTCAAGATATTCAGTTTTAGGAAATGGTCAAAAGTTGGATGAATAAAAGATTCGATGATTATCGGACATATAACAAAGGTGTTATCGAATTTTTAGATTGGACATTTCGATGTGAGTCACTCTATCATATTGTAGGAGGTGAAGGAGATAAGATTCATTGGCCATGTGTTAGATGCAAGAACACTCTAATTAATAATCAGAATGTAGTTTACGAACACCTGATATTAAATGGTATTTGGCTTCATTATACGAATTGGACGTATCGTGGTGAAGGAATTTGTAATATTTTAGAATGCAATAATGAATCAGTTAATCATGGAGTAGATATATTAGAGACACATGATCGTGGAAATATGTTTGAAATGTTGGACAATATTAGAGGGCATATTTTAGATGAAAGGACTGAACCGATTCTAGATACTTTACGTGAAAATATAAAAGATGCAGAAACTCCTCTATCCCTAGGAGTTGAAATGTCTCGTTTACGATTTCTATTGGAGATGTTTAAGATAAACATTAAAAATGAATGTAAATCGGTTGTGATGACTGATGTGTTGCATTTAATAAGGAGGATATTAAATAATCTTGAACGGTTTCCTAAGGATTGGAAGGATGCCAAATCAAGATTTCGCTCACTTGAATTAAATTATGAGAAAATTAATGCATGTCCAAATGACTGGATTTTATATTGGAATGAACACTTAAATTTAGATGTTCGTCCTAAAGCGATTTACACATCTGATAGAATCAGAAAGTAGTTCTAGAGTGACACTTCCTGGAGCGATTTATACATTATCCAATGATGAGAAAGATATAATATTTAAATTTCTCAAAACAATCAAAGTATCATATGGATTTTCAGCATAGATAAGCAGATGTATAAATGAGGTAGAAAGAAAGATATCATCATTAAAAGTCATAATTGTCATGTATTAATGCAAGTTCATTTTCCATTAGCTATCAGGGGAGTCCTACATTCCGATATTACGCAACCATTGATTGAACTTAGTTATTTTTTTAAGGTTTTGTGTTTGAAGACCTTAGATCCGAAAATGTTGTACTGATTAGAAAAGGATATTATTACTTTATGTAAGATGGAACAAATCTTTCCACATACATTTTTCGATATAATGATGCATTTAATTATACGCTACAAACCCCAGATATATAGAAGGTCGGATGAATTTCTTTGATTTATATAGTTTGAAAAAGAGTCACGATATTTATGGAAATTGAAGAATATGGTGTTTAATAAAGCTGGACCATAAGGTTTTGTTGTCGAGGGATATTTATGAGAAGAATGTATTACATTTCGTGGCATGTATATAGATGATGGTAATGTTATTAGATTTAATAAATTCGAACGAAATAATGATGACAAATTGTCCATTGAAGATCCCAACAAACTTTGCATCAAAATGGAATAGCTATTCTTAAGAGTATCCGTCAATTTATTTCAGATGATGAAAGAGATCTCATTTTTTATTATATTTTGACGTAGTTAGATGATGTTGAATGTTTTTTTGAAGAATACAGTTCAACAAGTACAAAAAAACCGGACTTCCTAATATGGTTCAAGGATAGCATTCAAAAGTTAAAGTTAACCAATGATGAATTGTAGAGCTTGGATTTTGATATTCTCCGACGGAGTCCGTTCTCACAAGTTGTGTCTCATTCTTGATATATCGTTAATGGATTCAGATTTTGGAAAAAATCCATTGATGAGAATAAAGCAACACAGCTTTCCCGTGTGATAGCGAAGGTCGGACTTTTAGCTGGAATTGATGGATACTATAGTAAAATAATTACTATATTAGAGATCAGGTTTACACATGACAAAAGGCGTAATCTGTTTCATTGCATTGGATTTGATGTTGGTCGTGTTGGAGTAGGTTACAAGAAAGACAAAAATGGAGTTCTCTCATTAAATCAAACATGACTATTGTGAATCGATGAGATGTTAGCTCTTACAAGTCAGGTAGAGCGGGTCTTTTATGTACATGACAACTCTGTCAGTGGGTGGAATATACCTGATACGACAATATCTAGGGATTTTTTGATGTTAATGAAGATCAAGATGTAGTGGATATGGATGCTGCATACCAGATGGCTTTGCATGATTTTCTCCCTTCTATAATAGATAAAGACATTGCTACTAGCAGTGCAAGATTTTCTGACAATATGGTAATACAATAATAAGAGGTAACTACAAATATATTTTTTTCATCAAAAAATATAATATGACTTCTTGGAATTGACATAATTGCATATAATATTTGATTTATATTGTCTTTATTTGCAGGTATGGATCCTAGACCCAAACATATCAGGAAATCCCAAACCCGTTCCGTAGCCACAGGGGAGGTTTATCTAATCCCGGGAGTGGCGGTTCTCAGAGATTATGGGGACCCTATCAGTGTAGGTTCCTAGATCGTCTCCCTCTCGGGCAGACATTATGCGTTCGTATTGTTGGGGGCGATGTCGTTGGTGAGAACTCGATCAAGTTTCAGAGCTATCTTGACTAGGTTGCTCGTGTCTCCATCACCACGCATGACTTTCTACAGCTTCCTCATACTGTCAAGGCCGCCATCCTATCTGATTTGATGGTATTCTTTTATTAAAATATTGTTTACATTAAATTAATATATTCATATTTACTTTTTCTTCTTATAGTATGTATTTACTTGGGATTGAGATGCGATGGTCGATGGACAGATTCTTTCTCATGCGTCAAAAATGTTGCATCGATATAAGGGATGCATAAATCAAATCTTGCATCTAGTCCACGGTCTCTTTAATTGTCAGACTTAGAAAATGTAGATGGCAGGCCGGTAATGGAGGGCATGGGGTCATTTCTTCTCTCCCTCTCATTGGAACAAGGATTCTCTCTAGTGCCTTTTACTCAACACATTTTTTGGTGTTGATCAGTGTGTCCGTCAAGAGAAGTTGGAGCCATCTGCACTTGTTTTCCTGGGAGTACACCGGGGTGTGCCTTTTTTGAGTACCTATCGTACCTTCTACACCCAGACTTGTAGCATTTACGATGCAGAGCCTTTTTTGGTGCAAGCCCGACTCCTGGTCCTAATAGCGGTGGTCCAAGTGGACACTTTGAAAAGTTTGGGAGCGCTCGCCTTTGGTGGAAGCTCTTTGATATTTGACTTGTGGAATGAGAGCTTTTCTTTGGAATTTCATTGACTTGTAAATTTTTGGCTAGCTCATCTGCTTTTACCAAGAGTTGGTGCACACTAATCAATAATTTTTTTATAATATTTCACACCCTGGCACTTAGGTCAATATCAAGATATTAATATAAGAACCAAGTTCTCATACTGGCTAATATTGTTGACACTCAGGTTTCATGAAGCCTCCAAAGATTTTATCCCATCCTCGAGCATCATTAGATCAAATCCAAACTCGACTTCCTCATCCCAATTCCTCAAGTGAAAAATCAACTCATCTCATCAAAAACCGCAGTCGTGCATGTGATGTGCTGATCATATTCTTTTTGTCTGAGACTAAGCATGGAATATAGCATGCAAATCTAGAAAACTAGGGGAATGTAGATGATTAAGTCTATGACCCTGATGGCTAAGGCTGGTTGACCTAAGATCTTAAAGACCTCATAAACTAAGTCTCCTTGATCATTTCAGATCCTGGGTGGAAGTGTAAGTGTAGAGGATTAATCCAACTCCTTCATTCAAAAACAAAACTTTTTTTAAGACTTCAAGAAATCTTAGGACTGCCTAAACTCAATTAAGCATCTACATTCAGACAGTATGGAAGCAAGTACAGGCCAAAGCCCGTTGCTTGAGGACGGGGCCTTATGTGATGTCCTCTAAACCATCCAATCTGCTAAGGGTGGAGCCTCACTAAACGCGGCTACTTAATTGGGCTTAGTAGTCACCAATGACTCTTAAAGGGTTTTGGGTTTTTCTCATTTTTATGGATTTTAATTTTAAAGGTTAAAACACAAGTTAGACTCAACTTTCCTTGAAAAGAGATAGAAATTTTTCAAAACCATGTCACACAAATAAAAAGTTTTCAAAATATTTTCAAAAGATTATTTTTCAAAACAAGGAAAAAAATCATTTTCGAAAATATTTTTATCAAAATAGCGTAACATAGTATAGAAAAGCCGTGAAAATCAATTGAGTCCTCTTAGTTCAGAGAATTTTACTTTAGCCAAAAAGTTTTAAATTTTTCAAAATTTTCAGATTATAGCTAAAGTAAGTATATGGTATATACGATATACCCCCCTATACTTAAACTTTGCTATGTCCTTATAGCACTAGATGTTACAAGTCCAGAGGTCCATTTAAATATAAAATAATATACGAGAGCTAAGAGGGGCTCCCCCTATACTTAGGTTAGAAATAACCTAAGTATAAAGGCAAGGAAAGGAGAGTAGAGAAAATCACGGGGACTCGGGTCCCTCCTATACTCAGGCTGAGATTAGCCTAAGTATAAAGATGGAATTTGATGTTGGGAGGGACCTAAGGTGAACGAAGAAGATGGATAGATTTACAAGTGATCGGATGAATCTACGGAGATGGATGGAGTGACTAAGATTCTGGGGAATGTATCGAAGCAAGCATGGCTCAATCAAGCAAGCAACACCCTTTAATTTCACCAACTCACACATGAAACCAACCGAGGTTGGTTTATTATCTTATCGGTTTTATTGGTGATAAAATATTTGACATTTACGTGGAAAAAAAGTTAAGTGAAAATCAAGCGTAAACGAGGGTGTTGCTCTCCCAAAACCAAAGTTTTACTCCATTTTAGGTTGTCTTGCAAGTAACAGTCCCAGTTATTATTTAATGTTGTCACTGAATTAAGGTTAGCACAAAATCAAGCAATCATCGTCTACCGTTCATTCCCATTTTCCATTAACCTAGGTGATCAAGCTAGGAAAGAAAAATCGAGAAAAATCATGTATTCGATAAAACCGCGATCTAGGCTAAGCGAGAAATAATGCAGTGACTTGGCGAAAAATCCATGAAAAACTTGGGCTGTTTTGAAGAACAAAAACTCATGTATGCAAGTCGATAAAAGCCGCACCTAACATGCTTCTATTAGCGGGAAAAATGTCTATTGATTTTGACTAAGTGAAGCGAGGTTAAGTGTGTCTTCGATTAATAGTGTGTCCTACCTACGAGCAAGCACATGAAGATGAGAATTTTGAACTAAGCTCGAAGAGCCGCGTGCCTGGTCCTAGGTCGACACTCAAGTGGGGACGATCCCCACACAACCACGATCGTTCGATTACAATCACGAGTCTTCGATCGAAGACCACTGTAAAAGACGAATTATTACAAGTTTATGCATGGAAATAAAAATGCAAGTCACATTTTTTCTTTCTTCTCGACTTACTCCAAGCGTGCTTCTGCAGCTCCTCACAGCGAGTAGCATCCTGCTCCTCGCCTCCTTGAACACCAAGGGCCCTGCCACAGAATCAATGGTTAGAGATCAACCGAAAAGAAAATTTTAAAATGCAAAATAGATGAACAATTTGACCTATAAAAAAGAAACACTAAATTAAATAAACAAAAATCCAAAAAATACAAGAAATGAGTCGTGTCCCCGGCAATGCCCCATTTGACGAAACGCCAAATCGACCCTCTAATAGTGTTGTTTTAACACTTGAAATCGTCATCGCAGCCGGGCCAATTCGGGTCATCAAAAGACCATCTCATTGATATTTCAATAAGAATAAGATGGTCGTATTTTTTTTACTTGGTAAGATACCAAAGTCGAACTCAGGGACACGAGCCTCTCTCGTATTATCCGGATTTTAATCTATTTAACTACGTGTTGAGTGAGAGAGAATATAGGTCAAAAAGATGCATGAAGACAAGATAAGACATTAAAGAAATAAACATGCATTTTTTTAATTTTAGTTTTCATCATAATGCAGATAAATGCAATGCGATGCAACGGAAATATGCCCTAGATAAAAATGATGAGCAAAATTAAACGAGAGTCAATTTCAAGTTTAATTAAAGAGGCAGATTTGATGAACAATTTTAAACAAGGCATCAGTTCAAGCTCGAATAGACACAAGGCTGCTAAATAATGCATAAAAATCATTGTGTCCAAAATAACAATTAAGCATGCTGTTAGAAAGACCATCAAATAAGCTTCAAAATGAAACTGAAATCAACTCAATCGGATATACGGAGCTCAAGATATGCAAGAAAGAAGTCAAGGGCATAACTGAAAGAAAAACATGAAATAAAATTGCAGACAGGTCCTTGAAGGGACTAAAATGTAATAACGAAAAAGACCGGGACCTTCCCTGTAAATACCCCACACACACAGGGGTATTTTTTGCAAATTTGAAAAATCGCGAGGGTATCAATGCAAAATGCCCACAGGTGCACGTGTGATGCACATGATCTGGACCTGGATGCAAAATGGAGAAGTTGGCGGGGCCTTTGCGCAATTTACCCAGATGGCACGTGCTATGCACGCACCATCCAGGCTAGGAGGAAGACTAGGGCTCGGCAGAGGCTCGGCGCTGGTTCGGCTAGCCTTGGGTGCTGGCTCGGGCTGTTCGAAGCTCCAGGAGGTTCGGCATATGCTCGGGACATCTGAGCCTATGGCTCTGGTGTGGAGGCTCGGTTTAGGCTCTGGAGGCGCCACGTGGATACTGTGGACCATCCGATCACAAAGATCGAGTGGCTCCTATAGTCATATGCGTGGCTGCTCGTACACCGTTGGAGCTTCGAAGATCCAACGGTATCTGAAGTCAACGGCGTGGCCTCATCTGGGCCGTTGGATGGTTGCTGAGAGAGGACCATCCAACGGCAGCTGCTTCTCCTCCCTCATCTGCGGATGGCGGCGGAAGCCGAGCTCCGGCGAAGGAGCTCCGCCGCTCCATCTTGGACATGTCAGCCTTCCCCGGAGCTCCATGAATGATTATCGATGAAGCTCGAAGCTCGGGGAAGGCGTTGAACCTTCCTGATCGTTCCATCGGAGCGTTGATGACAATGGCGAGGTTGGCAAAGTTGGCTCCGGCAGGTATTCCGACCATTGAGGTCTCGAAGACCTGCATCGTTAGTGCAATAGCCGAAGCAAAGCGCATATGTGTGTGAGCGGGACGGGGTTCCGTGCGAGCGAAGAGAGCGAGGAACCGGAGCTCCATCTCCGGCGATCGGAGAGGAGGTGGGTCGTGTGTGTCCAGGTAGTGGAGAAAGGGAAGAGGTGAACGGGGAGATGCGCGTGAATGAAGGGAGTGAGGCAGAGCTCAAGGGGGGTTTCAATGAAGGGCGAAATTGGCCGAATAAGCCTAATTAATTAGGAGAAATTAAGAAAAAAATGCAATGGAGGTAGAAGGGGCTTACTTGATCGGATAAGGCGGACGGAGGCTTGGGCTGGGGCTCGATTCGAGCCCCGGGTCTTCGCTGAACACCTGCAGGCTGTTGGTGCAGCTCGAGCGGGCTTGAAGGCGCCGCAACACTGCCGCGATCGGCGGAGGGTCTCACCGGGGGAGGGAAGTCGTCTTTGCTCGATCCTTCCACCTCCCCCTGTCACAGAGAGGCAGAGGGAGGGCTGGGCTTCCTCCCGCGTAAAGATGGACAAGGTGGATCGAGGGAGGTGGCGGTGTATTTGAAGTAGGTGATGGCGGAACTGGTAAGTGAGGTCGTGGGTTTCGAGGGAGATGTGGGGGCGACTGGAGGAGAATCATGGAACATGGAGGCATGCACGAGGAAGAGGGAAGAGTGGGGAAGGTCGTGGGGCAGTTGGCGAGGGGAGAGGTGGTCGGAGAGGGTGGCGGAAATAGGAAGGGGCAAGAGCGTGCGCGAGATGGGGAGTGTGTGAGAGAGGAGGGCCTGAGGTGGAAGACGAAGTGCTGGCCATTGGATCTTGAGATCCAACGGCTAGTAGATGGGCGCGAAAGAACGGAAGGGATGTGATCTGATTCAACGCGATCAAAGGGCGACGGATATGAGCCACGTGTCGCTTTGTGGGCCAAGCGCGAGTGGACAGACCAGATCAGAGATGGGCGTTTGATCAGGCGGTTGATATCCTTGAGGCCGTGAACGGTGGAGATCAATGCTCTTAGGAGCTGATCGGGTGGAGGATAATGTGGCCACGTGGCGCACTGAGGGGTGAGCGGGTACGGGCGGTGGAGATGAGGACCTGGGAAGATCAGACGGTGAGGGATTTTAGGCGGTGTGGCGCGAATGGTGCCGTTGGATCAAGAGAAGATCCGATGGCCGAGGGCGCGGGTGGATGAAGCAAGGAGAGCGGGCCACGTGGCTCACCCAGAATGGGCCACATGGCCCAATTAGATTATTCTGATCTTCCAGTTGACTTTTGAAGGGACAAATGGCCGAATTTGAGAAAACTCAAAATATTTTGGCCGAATTTGACCAAAACTGGAGATGAGATATGAAGCCGCAAAATATTTTGGAGGGTATTTTTGAGGCTAAAAATACCACAGATTTTAGTTTTGTGATTTTTTTGTGGTTTTTAATTTATTAAGGGCTCTGATAATTACAGGACAATTTCTGGGTTTTATTGACATATGTTTAAGCAAGGGGGTTAATAATTGACAATTAAGATGATGAAATTGGGTTTCATCAGTCACTCCTATAGTTTTTTTTGTGTTATCTTTTAGTCTTTAAATAAAATTTGTTTGCACATATACCCCTATGAAGCATATTGTCATGTTGTTTGTTAACTAGGTTTAATGCATTGCTAATCATTTCCAAAAATTCTCTAAAAGTTGCAGTAAACTCATCCTAATTAGCATTAATAGAAGTAATTTTCGATTAGCATTTTATTTTGTTTTATTATTTTAAAAATTCAAAAAAAGTATAATTTATTCCAGTTTACAGAAAATAAATGATTAAAAATATAAAAATTCTATGAAAAATCTGAAAAAATATTGTATACTTGTTTTGGTTTGTTTTAATTTCAATACAAATTTCATCTTTAATTCTTTATAAAAACCATAAAAATTACAAAATACTAAGAACACGAATAAAATAATAAAATCATAGAAAACTCTAAAAATTGATAAAATAACTTTTTGAAAACCTAAAAAATTATCTATGTTTCTGTTATATTTTACATATTTTTGCTTTTATTTTATATTTAAAAAACACAAAAACATTGTCATTGTTTTCTGTTTGTTATTTTTTATCATTTTTAGTTGTTTCAAAAATCCT
The DNA here is from genome assembly GCA_037367405.1 of Ottelia alismoides. Lineage (NCBI taxonomy): Eukaryota > Viridiplantae > Streptophyta > Magnoliopsida > Alismatales > Hydrocharitaceae > Ottelia > Ottelia alismoides. Next base: position 311,530 of record JAZKJV010006671.1, read on the forward strand.
TAAAAAATCTAAAAATCCTCTAAAAATCACAAAAATAGTATAAAAATATTAAAAACCCAAAAGAATTTTAGTTTAATTTTCTGTACATTTTTTCTTTATTTTAAAATTCAAAAAGTTACTTTGCTTTCTTTTCTTTTTACTCATTATTTTATTTTATTTTATTTAAAAATATAAAATTTGAGAAATGAAAAAACTCATAAAAATGCATAATCAGAAACCATAAAAGCTTAAAAATTCCATAAAAAAATTTAAAAAAAATAAAAAAATCCACAAAATCCAAGATTAGTTTTCTTTGAGATATCTCTTTCATTTCTTTGATTTTTCATTGGATTGAATAATACTCGGGATTCATTGTTGCCTCCCTGAGTTCCATTCTTTAGGCTATATAAGTAAAAAATAGCATTTGACTCTTGTTTACATTTTTTCTTGATTGTTTGCTTGAGTTGTGAATAAACAAATAATTTTTGTTGGGACTTTTATTGGGTTGCGACGACACGTGCATATTCTGCATTTTATTCCTTAACAATAATAATAATAATTAAAACCCCATAAAAGTCCGAGTTCAACAAATGACACTATTACCTAGGAGGCATGTCGAGAGTAGCTAGGTTTCCTCTTTAGCATGCTATTCTTGGTTTGTATATACTTGTTTATTTTTCTTTTATTTTTGTCTTCTTTTCTGTTACATATTTCATGTCTATATTTTCTATCACTTGTTCATATTATTTTTGTCTCTTTTTTCTATTTTTTATTCACTTTATTTTGTCTATATTTGTGTGTGTATATATATTGTTATAGATTTTCATCTTGTTGAGGAGTGAGCACTCATTTCAAATTCTGCGTACCATGAGGGAGCTTATACAATGCTTGCAGGATCCGATGTGTCGGATACCGAAAGCTCCCAAAGATCGGACTTAGGGATTCATTTGAGATCAATTTTACTTGTCCATCGGTTTGTTTGTTTGATTGTTTTATTTTCTGCTTTTATTTTTTATTTTATTTTGCTCATATATTTTCATAACTGTGATTTGACACATTTCTTGTTTCCCTCTTTCTTCCGAGGGCCTAGCAACCAAGGATGACATTCCTAGGAGTGTTGGTTGATGAATCCGCGATTCATCATCTCAATATCTTAATCTTAGCAAAATCCCCAAGTAAAATCCCATAAAAATATCCATAAAATCAATAAATTAACAAAATAGCTCTTGTAAATAATACACACTAATTACTATATATTAGATTGTACAAAATAAATTAACAATAAAAAGTCGCAAAATCAAAGGAGTTTCTCGCATGTAAATAGCCCAAAACTTCATGTATTTTTAATAATTTCATTTTAACTCCTTTTTGGCTAATTCTTTCTCTAACTTTTTCATAACAATGTACATAAAAATACAAAAATATAAAACAAATTTCACCTCAAATAAATGCTCCTAGATCCCAAAGAGAAAAAGCCGTAAAGTCCAACTTCCAAGCTAAATTCCTGCTCCTATAACTCCGAATTCACCAAACTCACTTTTAAAGTTCAAGTTAGAAAATTATCTATCCAACGAAAGTAGTTTCATTAAAATTGGAGCTCATTTGCAAAAGTTGGGTTTTGGGACCTGGATGTACATTGTATATTATGTATATATATTTATTCTTTCTTTATCTTTTCTAATTACTAAAAATACAAAAAAAATTATGGTTGTGTTGTATTTTGATTATAGTATTTTATTGTATTTTTTCCATTTTAAATATCTCTTATTAAAAAGACAAAATAATTACATATTAGAAAAGCAAACAAAAAATGTACATGTTGTATGTATTCACTTGTAAATTCACCACTATTTTTCCTTCTTTATTTTTGTTGTATTTAAAGTGGCTTACTTTATATCATTATTTATTTTATTATTTATTTTACATTCTCTTCAATAACCACCATTCAACTCTTTACCACCAACCTCCATTCAACCCCACCATTTTTTTAAACCTCCCATTCAACTCCATTAATAATATAGCCTCCCACCACTTTAATAACCTCTCATTTCATCCTCTTTATATACATCCCATCCTCCTCAATTTGCACTTGATCCATCTTTATGTGAGGAGAGCCTAGTTCCCAGAGTTGAATCGGTGACAACGACGCAACCGCGGTCGAGCGACGACAACCCTCTCTCCGGTGAGATCCGTTGGCTTTTCGGCCAACATCGCAGCCACATCCATGCGTTGCTCAAGCTCATCGCCCGTCGACGATTTGAGCGAAGATTGTGCTCTCGTAAGCACACCATAGGCGACCGTCTCCATCGTAGGTAATTTTTCTTCTCATTTTATTATCTTGTCATTTTTGCAATTTTTTTAGCACATCATTCCACCACCCAAAAATCCTTCATTTGTTTATATATTTATCACATCACCACCATCTTCACACCCTCATTCCCCCCCTTTCTTTGTGTACATATTATTTCCTAGTTTAAAGAAAATAAAAAAATTAAAAAAATTAAAATAAAAAAATATCTCATTACAACATAAAAAAATCAAAAAAAATAAAAAAAAGAAAGTTAACGCAGCAGCGGTGGGGGGGGGAGTTCCCGCCTCCATCGCCGCTCCCCCCTCCTTCCACGGCCAAGACACCGCCGGTCGCCGCCCGCTCCCTCCTCCGCGTGGCCGGCGACCACGCCTCGCCTCCCCACCGGCAGCCGCTGCCCACTGACGACAGCGGCGCCGCTGACCAGCCACCGCCTCCAGCAGTCTGCAACCTCCTCTGCCACGCGTGCGGCTGAACGTCGCGCCCACCGCCTTCAGCCGGCCGCGTCGCAACCTCCTCGCCATCGTCGTGCGCGAGCGGTGCCGCCGACCTCCGCCGCCGCCGACGCCCTTCCCCCTTGTTGGGTTCATCTCCATCGTCTCCAAGAAGAAGGTCTCTTTTGTGTTTTTTTTATTTCGTGCAAATTGCACTATTTACTTTTGAAGTTTTTATAATTACAAAACAGTCCTTGTAGATATTTGTGTTGATTTATTTGTTTTCTATATTTGCAAGCATACCCTTGTATTTGACTATTAATTTGGACCTCTCTTTTGCATCATTTTATTCAATGAAAGATATCATTGTGTTGAGCAACATATTTTCTATCATTTGGAAATTTAATTGTATTTTTGTGAGTTGTGGGTAACTAATTAAAATTATTTAATTGAAATTAATCATATTTTACCCATTCTGTTATATTAAATTCATATCTAGCACACGATTGCTCTAAAAATTCTTAAAAAATTAGACATGATGCCTTGAGATGTGATGAGATATTATCCAAATTTCATCTAAAACGGAGTTGTTTTGTGCCTGAAATAAATTAAAGAGTGATCTTACTATTTGATTTTTAGTTAAATCCACATACATCTTTTTTCCGAAATTTCAACTTTCCTGGATTGTTTGTATAAATATCTATTTGAGATAATTCGCACTATGATTAATTTGCAATTGTGGATTTATTAGGAATTAATTAATCACTATCACTCTATTTTCAATAAAAAATCCATAAAAAATTCATAATATGTCAAAAATTCCAAAAATATTACTGTAGCTTCCTTGTGTCATGTTTATGTTCCAGTAAAATTTTCACGATTTTTGTTTATTATTTGTGTGAAAAATTGCAAAAATACCCATAAAAAGTGTGTATTTTTATTTGTTGTATTTTAAACCATAAAATTCCAAAAAAGTGTCTTGCATTCATCACTGGATTAGGATTTTAGGAAAAATATAATTTGGCTAAATTGGACTAATTTGAAATTAAAATTAATTTGGCCTTATTGTGTGTTTTCTTAGTGTCTTAATTCACTCGCATCTTGTTTTTTGGCATTCATTTTGCATTAAAAAAATATAAAAAAATACGCACTGAAAATCTAGTTCTTAATTTTTGGATTAATCCTAAAGTTGTTCCTTTGCCTCCCTGTGTTCGACTCCGGACTTGCTTGGGATATAAATTAAGCCGAGACACTCTTCACGGAGATCTTCTCTCGGTTCTGAATGACTCGCTAAGTACGCGTGCTACAACGTGCATGAATTAAATCACGTATTTAGCGACTCGTCATTGGTTCACCCGAGCGAAGCAGAGGTGGCTCATTTCTTCACCGAGCAACAAGAGAGCATATGAGAGAAGGAACATGAGATTTGGAAGATTATTGGAGAACATTTTCTCTTTGTCTTATTTTGTAGTCTTTTATTTCATTTCTATTTTTGTATAAATTTGTAATAATTTGTTGGTGATTTCCCTTTTTCTGTTTTTATTTGGACATTAGAGACACTTTGTGGTTGCGAGGTCTGTTTCGCCAAGTGCCGGTGCACTTGGAGGACCTCACCGGATTTTTATTTTCTTCAACTTTCTTTTTATTTGTTTTCTCGAGGTTTTCTGTTCTTGAACCCTTAGAAGTAGGTTCTATTATCTTTGATTAGCCAGGTAACTGATAAGGTCCACATCCATTAAATTAGAATACATGTTCCTATAGCTTAGTTCGTAGGATTGGACTAGTCAAATAGTTGATTCTTGCCCTCTAATAGAAGTTACTGCTTAGGATATTTCTCTTGCATCATTTACTTAGTTTTATTTTTCTCTTTACTATTATGCAAGGATCATTTTGCATGTATATTGCTGGAGCAAGGTACGCATTCCCTTACTCGTGCATGAATCATTGATTCCTGTTGCATCGGCTTTTCCGACTTCCTCCCTTGATTTTCTCACTTAAGAAATAAAGGAATTGGAAAAATAGTTAGTTCATTCGCTTGAAAAAGATCTAAAAAAAGTGATAACCAATGAAAAGGCACTGTTAATTTTCACTTGATCCTAAAACTAAAGTAAGGACAAATCATTCATTGTTTTAAGGAGAGTAATCCCCTCATTGTTTGCATGTAATTACCTTCAGATAGAGTGGGTGGGGATGCAAGCATAAGGTCAGATCCCAAATCCCTGGAATTGTACCATATGCTCATGTACAGATCTATGTGGTGTATGGTTGAGATGCAAGCACTTGCCTAAGACGTTAGAAAATCATTTTGGTGTATTCATTCTCATTTCTCCCTTTGGGCCTGAGAATGTACTTTGGGTGATAGCGGTGACTCACCCTTTGTGCTTGGTAGTAAGCCACTTTGTGTAGATTCAATAAACTAAAATTGAAAAGATAATTGACCAAACTTTCACGATCTTCACATGTGTTCAGTTGGTGAATCAGGGGTTTGTTTTGTGTTTGTTTGCTAGTGTTAGAAATCCCTCTATGAACTTCGCACCTTCATTTCATTTTCTTCTTCTTTTTTGACCTTATGTTCTCGCATCTTGACTTCTATCAACGAAGATGTTGGATTGGAGGATTTTGTGCTTGGACTTTGTGAGATTATCTTTATACACTCCATTTCATCCGTCTTCATTGATTCGGGATGACTCTCTTCTCGATTTCACTTCTTTTTTCACATATCCACTTCTTTCGTCAATAAATCCCTTATTCGAGATTGACACTAATCTCAAAATATCATTTAAGACTCCAGATTTCTTGAGTACTAATCGGGTGTCTTGCACCTTTTCAGAGATCGATTCAGATTTAGAGGACTCAATGGCACCACTGAAGGCAAAGGGTCCAGTTACAGAGCAACATGAGATCAATAGTACAATGTTGGCATCCATTTAGGCCATCCAAGTCCAGCATACAAAGCATGCCAACATCCATGCTGGTTTCCGTGATGTGATCTTAGAGCTGCGACAAGACAAAGGAGAGAGAAGAGAGGAGGATGGACTGATGAGAGGAGGTGGGAATGGGGGAGTTGATCATGAGCTACCAAGAGTGGAGCTGAAGCCCACAAGGAGATATGCATGTAACCCAGGGGCAGAACACACGATGACATGGATATAGATTCCTGTGGTTCATGGGCATTTCAAGCTAAATCCCATTATTTTACCTTTGCTCCCTATATTCCATGGGAACATTCACGAGGAGCCATATTTCCCCTCCAGCAGTTTGATTGCATTTGCAATATGATCCACTGCCTTAACATCTCGTTAGAGGTAGTGAAGATGACCGCCTTCCCGTTCAATCTCATGGACAAGGCACTTTATTGGGAAAGGTCATCACATCTTTGGAAGAGTTGAGGCCTGCTTTTCGTAGCAAGTATTATCCACTTGGATGACTCAACCAGATGTGATCATTGATAGCTAACTTCTCCCAGTTTTCCCATGAGCCTATTTACGAGGTATGGGAAAGATTCAAAGATTTGATGGAGAAGTGTCCCCATCATGATATTCCAAAGATGGGCATAGTGCATAACTTTTTCGAGGGGTTAAGCTTAGAGAATCAGAGATTGGTGAACGTCGCTTGTAGTGGTTTAATGAATCCTTGAATCATCATCTCAATATATTAATCTTAGAAAAATCCTTGAACAAAACATCAAATAAATATCCTTAAAATCAATAAATTATAAAAATAGTTTTTATCAGTTGTGCCCCTCTGAGATATTCTAATCTCAGTTATGCCCTTCTCTTGTTGGGAATATCAATCGTGCCCCCTACTTCTTGCCGTTCTATCACTTCTGCCCCCCATTAGTTTAACCGTCAAAGATTTGAACTTAACCATGGTTTTCTTAACCCATGGTGCATTTAAGAGGGGCATAGCTATCCAGACTTCTTCTTCCTCCGTTCCCATCCATATGCTTCCCATTCTCTCCCTCCTCCCCAACCTCATGCTCCTCCCTCCTCGAGTCCCTCCCCCTCCCATGCAACACCAAAGACCTTCATCCTGAGATATTGTGGTTGTGTTCTTTGAACTGCTAAGAACCCACAACATATAATCGAGAAGACTGGAAAATAGACCACATAAAGCACATGTTAAATGGAATGCTTGCATATGTGAATCCAGAATTCGATGACGACAAGGAACTGCTTGGGGAGGAGGAGGGCAGAGGGGGAGGAGCGGGGCAGATGGGGAGGAGCTGGGTAGAGAGTGAGGGGCGGATCTAAGGGGAAGAAGCTGGGCGACCTCGGCCCGCCTCTTGGCCTGCTCTGCGATCTCTGACAGTTCCCTATAGCTCTTGTCCTGTAAGAGCCCCTCGACGTCCAACAGAGGCTGCAGGTCATGGAGGGTCCTCTGCACCATCGCTCATTGCGCCTCCCTCTCACCCTTTCCGTGTTATTTCTTGGTGGTGAACGCCATCTTCAGATCAAACACACAAAACATCAAGATCTCACCACCCAGAGAAAAATCAGCTCACCCCTAATACCATGTTCTCGAGAAGGTTGTCCCACACCTTGCCGTTGAGGCCATAGCGGATGATTGAACTTGAGGACGTTGAGCGGGAAGTAGGTGACGATGCTAAATATCCATATGGATCCTGCACATCCCCACCCGATGCATTTTATCCTCACGAATTTACAATCCACATACACCGTGATGAGGGTTGCCACATGAGTTTAATTTGTGTAATAATTTGTTTGATATCCATAATATATTTAGATTTGTAATTTAACTAGTGTATGTTCTGCTTACAAGCTGGGCAGAGAAGAGGAGACATCGGGGGGGAGCAAGGCGAAGGGGGAGTCGTTGGGCAAAAGGGGAAGAGCCAGGTGAAGGGGGAGGAGCGAGGTGGAGGGGGATGAGCTAGGCATAGGGAGAGAGCAGGGCAGAGGAGCTGGGCAAAGAGTGAGGAGCTGAGTAGAGGAGTTGGGGTGGAGAGGGAGGAGCTGGGCGGACAGGGAGGAGCGAGGCAGAGGGGAGGAACGGAGGTGGAGGAGGAGGAGCTAGGCAGAGGGGGGGAGAGAAGGGGGAGGAGGAGGAAGGGAAGGGGAGGAGGGAGAGGATGAGTTTTCAGTCCTTTATTTTTAATTTATTTCCAATTGTATCCTCAAAGTTAACGTCCATTTGCGTAGGGGATGGACAACAACTAACCTGAGGGGTACAAGTGATAGAACATGAAGAAGTTGGGGACACAACTGATATTCCTAAAAATGGAGGGGCATAACTGATATTGGAATATCTCAGAGGAGCACAACTGATAAAAACCCTTAATAAAATGATTTTTTGTAAATAAAAGACATTACTTATTATATATTATTTTATACAAAATAAATTAATAATAAAAAGTCGTAAAATAAAGGAGTAATTCTATAAGTAGCCAAGACTTCATGTATTTTTAATAATTCCATATCAACTCTTTTCGGTTAATTCTTTCTCTAACTTGTATATAAAAAAATATAAATATAAAATATAAAATAAGATATTTTTGTATCTAGAACCGAAAAAAGTCGTAAAGTCCAACTTCTTGACTAAATTCATGTTCCGTATGAACTCCGGATTGACCAAACTCACTTTTAAAGTTCAAGCTATAAACTTATCTATACAATAAAAATGATTTCATTAAAATCGGAGCTTGTTTGCAAAATGTCGATTTTGGGACCTAATTGTATCTTGTACATAATTACTAACTTTGTTTTATCGTTTCATGTATATAGTTAACTCTTTTTGAATTATTTCTTTTTCATTCGTTTTATTTATTTTATGGTTTAATAAAATATATCAAATTTAAAATCCAAAAAATTTAAAAGCATACAATAGTGTGTTGTGACCCTGTATATAATGTAAATACTTTTTCTTTCTTGATTTTTATTTCTCTTCTTTTTAATATTAAAATCCCAAAAAAATATATTTGTGTTTGATTTTATTTCTAGTATTTTGTTTTATTTTTTTGTAAAATTCTTTTAATTTAAAAATATAAAAAATAGAAAAGCTGTGAAATTGTGTTTATTTAAAATGCAAACATAGAAATCGTATTTCTTGTACATATTGTTTTATTTTGATTTCAATGTCAACATGGATAATGTAGATCTTATCTAAATCTACATTCTCCATGTCACACTTTTGCAAATTTTATTTTATTTTATTTTCTTATTTTCTTATTTTTAGTAGTCTACTTTAATTATTTTATTTTATTTTTTATTCTCCAACTTCTTCTATTCTCCCCTCCTCTTCTACTTCTTTTCCAACTCCCACCCTACTTCTTTTCTAACTTCTCCATCTTCCTCCTCCTTTTATTCCCTTCGTCCTCTTCATTTTTCTGGATCCGTCGTTTTACAAGAGAAAGATTCTAGCCCCATCAAAGCTATGAGATGAAAGCTCCTTCTTCGACGTCGAGCTACGACGAGCCGTCAACGAAATCTGAGGTGGTTTCTTCCACCCCATAGCAGCAGCCCTCCAGGAAAGCTGTAGAGCTTCGAAGGTCCTTTTCCACCAACCTTTTTGAGGCGATGATAGGAGTTTCAACGTAGCTACTCCACAACTCGACGAGAACATTCCAAGTACAGTGCTTCCTCCTTTCCTCTTTCTCTTTCTCTTTCCTTTGCACCAATCCACAACCCAAATCATCACCTGCATCTACACACACGCCCCTTCATTCTTCTCCCAATATCCATGCCCAGCTCTGTTGCATGACACTTCTACGCTCCACCATTCTTCACACAGTAGAGCAACTATCCACCTTTCCAGCAGCATCGATCGTACATTGTTGTCGCCTGTATACACTAATAACCAACCACCTTCACGCGACCATGCAGCCACCCCTGCCACATGCAACCCCAGGAGTCGTTCCCCCGCGCAACTTCTTGTGTTCTCCATGCCTTCCAGTGCAGCATTTGCATGCTCATGCACCCCTTATGCACACCACCTAGCCGCAATCGCATAGGCCTTTAGCTGCATCCCCCAGCCAACCGCCCTCTCGAGCTGGCCGCCATCCCTCTGCATCCACCTATTGCTCTCGCTTCAACCACGACCGTGCACCTCCACCACGCGTGAGCCACTCCATCGCCATCCTCTGTGATTGTACGCAGAAATAGTTAAGAAAGAAATAGAGAAATGGCATGGATCGGGGTTTATTTATCCAATCTCTGACTCCAAATGGGTGGCACCTTTACATGTTGTCCTGAAAAAATCAGGGATTCAGATGGTCACCAATGAGGAGGGAGTTGAGATTGAGACACGAGTACCTACGTCGTGATGCGTCTGTGTCGATTACAGACGACTGAATGCTGTGACCAAGAAAGACCACTTTCCCCTACCTTTTATTGATCAGATTTTGGAGAGATCAGCGAAGAAAGAGTTCTTATGTTTTATTAATGGGTATTTTGGATACAATCAAGTAGCCATCGCTCTTGAAGACCAGAAAAAGACCACTTTTACATGCCCTTTCGGTACATGCATTCAGACACATGCCTTTTGGGTTGTGTAACGCCCTAGGTACATTTCAGAGATGCATGATTGTTGTGTTTGCCGAAATGGTTGGTGATTTCCTAAAGGTCTTCATGGATGATTTCTCGGTCCATGGCGAATCATTTGATTCTTGTTAAGCACACTTGACCGAGTGCTTCAAAGATGTACTGAGGTGAATCTAGTACTCTCTTGGGAAAAAGTCATTTCATGGTAAAGGAGGATATTGTGTTGGGGCACGTCATCTCCAAGAAGGGAATGGAGGTTGACCCTGCCAAGGTAGATGTAATCAAGAAACTTGATCCACCAACCAACATTAAGTCAGTGAGGTCATTTCTAGGGAATGTCGGATTTTTATAGATGACTTATTCAAGATTTTTCAAAGATTACATGACCCATGATAGAGCTCTTAGGAAAAGACACGGAATTCTTTGTAGATCACAGATGTCTTGAGGCCTTTGAGCTCCTTAAAAAGAAGATCTGCGACTCATCGATTCTACAAGCTCCTGACCGGTCTCTTCCCTTTGAGATCATAACTAATGCTTCAGATTTTTCTATAAGAGCCATATTGGGGTAGCGGCGAGATCAGATTCCATTTGCTATTCACTATGGAAGCAAGGTATTGGATATAGCTCAGAATAATTATACAGTGACTGAAAAAGAAATGCTTGCGGTAGTTTGGGCTTTATAGAAGTTTAGGTCTGTGATTTTAGGCTCTAAAGTGATAGTATATACAGATCATTCAACCATTAGGTATCTCATGAAAAAGAAGGATGTGAAGGCACATCTTCTTAGGTGGATATTGTTACTCCAAGAATTTGATTTTGAAATTAAGGATAAACCTTGAGTTAAGAATGTAGTACTTGATCATCTTTGAAGGATTTAATTAAAGGATTCCCCCTGATTCTGAGCCTATTCGAGAGACATTTCTAGATAAGTCTATTTGTGTTATTGACTCACTCCCATGGTATACCAACATGGTCAACTTCCTTGTCTCCAAGCAAGTTCTCCATGGCTGGACTAGGAGCAGTATAGACCGACTCAAGTCGGATTCAAGAAAATATCATTGGGAGGATCCGCTCCTTTTCTTTAAAGGTCTAGATTGTATCTGGAGAAGGTGCATTCCTTAGGAGGAATACCAGAGTGTCCTCACATATTGTCATTCACTTGAGGCAGGAGGACACCATTCAGGAAAAAGAATGGCTCACAAGGTGTTGTAATGTGGATTCTTCTGGTTGACCTTGTTTATAGATGCTGCAGATTTTGTATAGTCGTGCCTTGTTTGCCAAAGGATGGAAAGGACTGTTGGATCAAGAGATGAGATGCCCATGCAAACTATAATTTTTTGTGATGTTTTTGATGCTTGGAGCATAGATTTTATGGGTCCTTCCCTACGAGACAAGGTTTGGAATATATCTTGTTAGCGGTTGATTACTTGTCCAGATGGGTGGAGGCTATCCCAACCCAAGCTGCAGATGGTAGAAATGTTTACAAGTTTATTAAGGATCATATTATTTCACGGTTCGGAGTACCCAAAGTTTTGATATCTGATGGTGGTAGCCATTTTGTGAATGGAATGATGAAATCTTTATCAAAGGACTATGGATTTGAGCATAGAATAACTAGTCCTTACCACCCTCAATCAAATGACATGGTAGAGGTTTCAAATAGGGAGGTGAAGAGTATCATTCAAAAATTAGTCCATCTAGATAGGAAAAACTGTTCTCAGTTGTTGGACCAACTTTTATGGGCTTACAGAATAGCCTACAAGACACCTTTGGGCACTTCACCTTTGAGGATGATTTATGGCAAACCATGTCATCTATCTGCTGAGTTAGTGCACAAATCAGAATGGGCAATTAAGAAAATAAATTAGAGTTGTCACTTAGGGAAGTTATATAGAGACCTTAACCTAAATGAACTAGTGGAAATCCGAACCGAGCTTATGACAACAGCATGATATATAAGGACAAAGTTAAGAAGTGACATGATGCGCATATTAGATGCAAAAACTTTGTCCCTGAACAAAAGGTGCAGTTGTTGAATACAAAGTTAAGGATTTTCCATGGAAAACTAAAGTCAAAGTGGATGGGTCCTTTTATTGTAAGGAAAGTGCATGAGAATGGTAGTATAGAGATTTCGGAGCTTTCAGAGAATGCACCTACCTTTTTGGTTAACGAGAAGTTACCCAAGCATTTTGTAGAATCAAAGGAAAGGTTAACTCTTGTCGAATTAATTAACTCCATGCATGTTGAAACAGTTTAGTTTTTATTAGATGAGGCATGGTTGTCATCAGAAGATTCATATCTAAAAGATTCACACTCTCTAATAATCCTTTAACTCCTTAGTTATCATTTACTTCTTTATACTTAGGCCTATTTTCAGCCTAATTATAGGGGGAGATCTTTTTATCATTCTGATTGTTCCCCTCGGGTCACCTAGTCTTAGTTCATATATTTATACTTAAGATATTTCTCATCTTAAGTATAGTAGGGCCCAAGTCCCAGTTCTCTTCTAATTGATTTTTTTTTTCATTTTGCATATGCGATTATATCATCAGTTCTCGTAAATTCTTTTTTGTTTATTTGAGCTATGGCTTCATATCACGTTGTGCTATGAGGACATAGCAAAAACTAAGTATAGAGGGGGCTACCATATATATATTGCATATATACTCTAGGCATAACTCATATTTTAATTTAAATTTCTGGGGTTCTGGATATCGTATTACTATTTTGAACTTAGTATTGTATAAAATATTTCGAAAATAATTTTTGAAAGTTATATATACATATTTGGAATGGTTTTCAAGTGTTGTACATGGTTTACAAAAATATGGATTGACATGTTTAGAAAATCATTTGAAAATGTTTTGAAAACCTACATATTTATATAACATTGTTAGGAAAAAAGTTTTCAAAAATTCAATGCAAAACTAAGGGTAAAATTGAGACTAACAAATTCAATAAAAAATAGAAATTAAATCTTATTGTGTCTCTTCAGTATCCTTTTTGAGTTTAAGGTTCTCAGAGGTCGTGACGGTTCATTGAATCGTTATTTCATTCTCTTTATAAGGTTGTTTTGCCTCAGAGTCTTTCAGAGTTACACATGGAGGGAAGTCTGGATATCAATCCTATATTTTGTAGGATCAAGCTGATAAATAATTCTTTGAAAAGAGTGATGCCAACTGAGGAGGATGGTTTATTGATAGAAGAATTAGATATGGAAGTATCTTCACCATTTTTTAAGGATATCCAGTCCTTAGATTCTCACATATCTTGTAAGTGAGGCCAACTTTCTCTGTCTAGTTTCTTTCTTCTAAGGAAAACCAAAAAGTCTATTGCAGGATCCCATTTTTTTCATCGGGTCCGAGTGGAGACCAAAGATCTTGAGCGACCGATCCGGCAGAACAACTCAAAAGATAAAGAAGTATCGTTAATTTCTTCATGCTCGTTCCAAGTTCGAAGTACCATTTGTACAAATAAGAATCCCTTTCCTTACATGATTTCTTCTTCATATAGATAGATATAGGATCTAAAGGGCAATTACTTAGAAGTACATTTTGTGCAACAGCCCTTCCTATCTGATAAAAAAGTATCCCATGATCCTGAACTGATCTTACCTGGGATCGCAAATTTAAATGTTTGATTCATCTTCCCATAATCATAAGGAATTTTGAGGCTTCCCATGTAGATATGGATATCACCTTTGAGGAAGAATGATATCATTTTAGAAGGTTGAAATTTCAAGTTGATGAAGATCTTTCATACTCAGACTCCGAAGTTCTCTCCATTAGGAGAAAGCAGTGAAACATAAGGCGGCATGTGACTTCAAACCTCCAAGATCCGATCTTGATTTTTAAGGAACTGAAGTTTGTTGTGTTGTGTTGGGTATTTTTTGTGATGTGTTGGCAAAAATACCTAGTCGGTTGTCTTTGACTAATAAAATCTAATACTTCCTTCATTCTTTTGTAAATAACTAACATACTGACTTATTAATTAGTGTTTCTTCCTGACATCTTACACTATGCACTCAAGGCTTGAGATGATCATTAAACGTGGTTTAAGGAGTTTCCAGACTTAGAGTTATCATGTATTAATCATTAGAGTCTTGGACTTAAAAATTCATACTCTCCTAGTTTAAAGATATGCATGTTATATTTCATGCTTAGTCTCCCTTTAAAACAATTTTTGACTTTCACTCACACACACGGTTGTATTCATTTAGAGATGAGTCAAGGTATCACTAAGGAAACTGGGATTGGAAGTTTGAGTTTGGACTTGATTTCTATGATACTCGAGGATCGGATAAAATTAATAACAACTTCATGAAACCTGAGTGTCAACATATTAACCAGTATGGGAATTGTTCTCATGTTATCTCTTGATATTTACCTAAAGTGCCAGGGTGTGATGACATTAATTAATAAGTTAATCAGTGTGCGCCAATCTTTTGGTAAAAGTAGTGGAGCTAGCCAAAAATAAAGAAATAATGAAATAAAAGCTCTTATCCTACAAAGATAAATTTCAAAAGAGCTTCCACCAAAGGCAAGCGCTTCCAACCATTTTAAAGTGTCCATTTAGACCATCGCTATTAGGACCATGAGTCGAGATAGCACCCAAAAAAGGACTCTGCATCATAAATGCTATAAGTCTAGGTGTAGAAGGTATATTAGATATTCAAAAAAGGCACATACCAGTGTATTCCCAGGAAAACAAGTGCAGATGACTCCAACTTCTCTTGATGGACACACTGATTGGCAAAAATCAAAATGAAAATTGTGTTGCATATTGGCACTTGAGAGAACCATGCTCCAATGAGAGGAAGATAAAATAAGTACACAATCCTACAACCTCTAATATATGGCCTTCCATTTATCTTTTTGAAGTTTGACAAACTAAGAGACGATGGATTGAAACAAGACTAGATTTATTTCCTAGTGTTGAGGGTTGGATCCTTAGGAGAGCTTACAAGATTGGAATTTTTTGGTGATGTCTTGGTTCTACTCTCATGTTGCAGTCAGCACTAAGTCATATTTCTTATATTTATGTATCCATTGAGAGTCTGACAATTAGAGGAGTTGATATATTTTCAATTAATACTTGGATGAACTTAGAGTTTTGGGATTCTTAAAACCTCGTGTTCTAGGTCCAATCAAGCCTTATAATCTCACAAGCACAAGTCAGAGAATTCACTAATTAATCTAACCAATTCTTTATTAGCTCGAGGATGAGCTTAGCTTAAGTATAGGGGTTGATAAATCCTAGATTTATTAGCTTAATTGATTATATTTATCTCTCTTACTTAATTTAATCACAAGATTCATTGACTAATTAATACTAATTACTAACTACTGTATTGTAAATAATTAACACTAATTATTATATATTAATATAATCCTATTATGGTGCAATATTTTATGCATTTATTTCTTACTAAAAGTTGAATAAAATTTAGATTAATATAGTGTATAAATAAAATAATATAAAAACAAAACAAAAATCCAAAAAATGAGCAAAAGAAAAATAAAGAAAATGGTTTCATATGGTTTTTAATACTATGTAATTTTTATCTATGTACAAATGACATCTGATCTCTTTGACTTCTACATGATATACAACTTTCATGTCTACAACTTTTCTTAATTCTCCCTTTAACTAATTATTATTGATTTTACTCAGATTTATTGATTTTCTTCAAATCCTATTGGGCCATGTGGCTCTTCCAAAGCGCTCTACGTGGCTGGTACCCTCGCACTACCTGCCTCGATCTGAACAATCCGATACATTCTTATCAAATGGGTCTCAATCGTTTCATCCTGCTCATCTGTGGATCGTTGGATCTACAAATCCAATGGTCGATTCTATCTTCAACCTCCATCTTCATCTGTCAAAGGATGCAACCTTTCATTCCACTACAACTTCTCTCATTTATGTTGGCAATCATATCCAACCACCTTCATTGAAACCTCCACTATTTTTTTCACCTATCGTTCCTCCTTCACGCTAACTCCTCTAACTTCTTCAAAACTAACCTAATCATCGGTTTTAGTGGGTTGAAACGTCCATTAAACTTCTTGCAAACTTCATCACTTCTTCTTAAAATACCCATCCACCAGCCATATTCTCAGGTTGTCTGCCCTTGAGAGAGTTCTCCCCTAGCTTTCTTGCCTCTTCTGTCACAGAGAGAGACTGAGATCGAGTGAAGACTGGGATTGAGCTCCAGTGAGATCCTTGGTTCCTATACCAAGTACAACCCAAATCTATGGTTGGTCGAGCTTAGTTCTCTTGCCAAGAACTTTAAGCAAAGATGATGAAGCTCCTAGCTTTGTTAATTGGCATACAATTCAACCATAATCACTTCATCCGCAACCTTCGATTCTAGGTAAAATGTCTTACCTTAGTTTACTATGTTGTTCTTCTATTTTTCGCACATGTATTCCTTAATCATTCCTAGATTTGAAACTTCATCTGACCTCATTGTCGATCCTTCATCCCCGCGTATTTCTCTAGTAGATCTCTTTATTTCTCTATATGTGTGATCACCTCGATCCTTTCTAAGTAGATCATTAGCTTGGAACACAAATAGGGATCCTTTCATTCACAACGTTTGATCCCTTCATTCCAACCCATATCCATTTCAAATCAATCGCATGGGTCTAGCTTGTGGTTTGGACTAACTTTGCAAGGCATGTAAGCTTCAATGATCGGAGATTGAAAACAAGTGATGGTCTCCGTATTCTTCTTTGACAAAACTTCATTAACAGAGCACTTGGAGACATCTCTAATCTTCCTCAACCCTGATTGTCTTCGCGGGACCATCAGGAAGGATATCGGACCTTTATATAGTTAGGAGGAGCACGTCGGAGCCTTTCAGCCTTCGTCGGAGCACAGCTCGAGATTTGTCGTGCATGGAGGTACCAAAGAATGGTCTAGGAGTAGATATCGTCGATCTCCCCAAATTGGGGGAGATCCAACGATCCAGATTGATCTACGTCACCAGACTGAAGCATCGCTTCAACCTTCATGCTCGTGTGCCGAGCCTGTATTCGAGTCTAGCGCGGATCATCAGAAGCGAACATGTGGCACGAGCTTGCGACTCCAAGCCTAGCCAAGTCACGTGATTAACACACGTGACTAGGAAAATTACAGCACCCGTCCTCCAGTTTTTAAATATTGCTGATAAGTCCTTCTGCCTGTTTGTAATTTGCACATTAGCCCCTACATGTTATCTTATTTATATTTGTCTCTGTTTGTCCTCATTTGTAATAAAACTAGGAAGTTTTCTTACATTTATGCCCCTAGATTCATCGTTGAATTACTTTTTATCCTCAAATCCAATTAATGTGATTTTGGTCTCGTTTTAAAACTTGTTTGACACTCTATCTTGTGGTGAATTTTGTGGATGGTTTTCATTTAAAAATTACACATTTATTGTTTTTTGTTTAATATTCTTGTTGAAACCATGAAACATGATTGAAAATGCACTTTCATTAAACAAATTAATTTTTTAGTTACCTTAATGTTTAATGATCTATTATTAGTTATTTTTAATCACTATCATTAGGCCATTGAATGATTTGAATAGTTTAATTTCTAGCATCGAGTGAAATAAAACTCATAGTCTGAGACTTACATCACTTGATTGTCTAAATTAATTCCATAATTAAGTATCCAATCATTCTAGGGTGATTTTTGTGTTTAATCCAAGTAATCTGTCATGTGTCTCATTACATTGTGTTATCTTCAGGTTGATTGTGCATTATTGTCTGCATTTAAGTTAAGTGCATAGAATTGTGTTAAATATTTATCTCTTTGTGACTTGTGCATTATCTCAATATAATTAATATATAAATTGCTAGCTAAAATATTTGATCTCTAAATTTAATCAGTAAATTGCTCGTGTCATTGTGTTCGACCCGGGACTTTCCAAGCTATAAATTTAAGCCAAGATCCTCGTCATTGATAATCTTCTTGGTTCTGTATGATAAGCTAAGTGCATGTGCTACAACGAATCGATTTTAATTCATCCATTTAGCACTCCATCGGCCACTGTGCAATCTCAACGCACCATCACCAACTGATGATGCCCGCCTTGCCCTAGCCGTACGTGGGGGAAAGTGGGTTCTATTCTTGGAACCCATGTCTTCAATGAAGAAGGAGAGCTCAAATTCTTATTTGGGAAAATTACGAAATCAGCCACAGAGGTATAAGTAATCAAATAAGTGCCCTTAGGCACAACTTATTTTGTAGAAGCTTTATTTTATATTTTGCAAATATAAACCTATCTTTGAGTAGTTATTTGAACCTCCACTTGACATCATATATTAATTCTAAAAATTACACGTTATTCCTCTATTAATTCTACATCTCTTAATTATTTATTCCTAATTTTTATGACTTTATGTTGATTTATTAAAATTCAGAGATTGGAATTCATTGATATTTTGCAGATTTTTTCTATGAAATTTATATTGGGCCATTGATTGCTCTAAATATTCTCCAAAAATTAGAGATGACACATCTGATTACGCTTTAATTTCTTTCCAAATTTGATTGACATTGGAGACGTCTTTCTCTTTAAATAATTAGTTGAATGAAATTTGTAATTGGTTTTAATTTGATCTAAATATAACATTTTTATGCAAACTCAATTTTCTTGGATTGCACACTAATACATCTATTTGAAATAATTTTAGTTCGGTTTGATTTGTATTGTAGATTTTTTCGAAATTAATTGCTACAAATCACTCTATTTCATAAAAAAATCATAAAAAATCAAATATTATCAGAAAATTCAAAAAAAATACAGTAGGTGCATTTCATCATATTTGAGTTTCTACCCACGTTTCATAATTTTTGTGTACTGTTTGCATGAAAAATTATATAAAAATCATAAAAAAATTCATTTTCCATTGTTGCATTTAACATCAAAAATTCCAAAAGAATGCATTTTGCATTAACTATTGCATAGGGTTTTTTTAGAAAAAATGCTACTTTGTTAGTTTATATTATTTTAATATTAAATTAAATTAGTGAAGTTTGTTTTTTCTTAAGAAGCCAATTCACTCACATTTTGCATTTGCATTCTTGTTGCATAAAAAATACAAAAAGTCCTCTTTGAAAACTGTGCATCAATTGATCTAATTTGTACCATAAGTTGTTCATTTACCTCATTGAGTCGACCCTGGAGCTTGCCCATGCTAAAAATAAATAAAAGCACACTTGATTCAATTGATTTATTTATTTATTTGTATGGTTTTTTTATAAATCCAGATTGCCCGACTACAACAAATCGATACAATTATTAGGGTAATTTACAATTCAGCAAATGGTGCCGTTGTCAGGATTTATATATATTACATATATAATTTACCCATAGCTCGTACTTTTGCGTATTTTTTAAATAATATTCAATAATTATGAGATGGGTAAAAATAAAAAATTGAAAGTTTTTGAAAAAAGAAAACAACAAAAAACACAAAAAATCAAATAAAAAGAAACTTTTTTCAAAAAAAATGAAAACCAAGTTTTTTTTAAAAAAAGAAAAAAATAATAAAAGAGGCCAACTAATGAGTTAGAGGTATCCATGACACTTACATGTTCACACAAGACTTACTTGGTTTATGAGGTCCTATAATTCAGAGTTGACCGGCCATAGTCACTAGGGTTAATGACTTAATTATTCACGCTTCCCTAGTTTGAAAGATATATATGCTATTTTGCATACTTAGTCTCTAATGTAAAGAATATGATCAACACCTCACTTGCACGACTGCAGTTATGATGAGATGAGTTGATGATTCACTTGAGGAACTGGGATGAGGGATTTGAGTCTGGAGTTGATTTTATGATACTCGGAGATGTGATAAAATCGATGAAGGCTTCATGAAACCTGAGTGTCAACACCTCTAACCGGTATGACAACAAGGTTTCTTGTACCAATCTCTTGATAAATGCCAAGATGTAATGAAATTAAAATTTTTTTTGTTGGATCAGTGTGTGTCAACTTGATAAAATCAGTGGAGCTAGCAAAAAAAAGAAACAAGTATTGACAGAAAAGCTCTCACCACACAAAGTCAAATATCAAAGAGTTTCCACCAAAGGAGAGCGCTCCCAACCTTTTTAAAGTATCCACTTGAACCACCACTATTAGGATCAGGAGTAGGGCTAGCACCCAAAAAGAGCTCTGCATCATAAAATGCTACAAGTCTGTGTGTAGTATATCAAATGCTCAAAAAAGGCACACCCCGATGTACTCCCAGGGAAACATGTGTAGACGACTCCAATTTGTCTTGATGAATGCACTGATAAACACCAAAATATATGTGTTTTGAGTTAATAAGGCACTCGAGTGATTCCTTGTTCCAATGAGAGGGAGAGAAGAATTGATACAAACATATGTTCTACCATCTATCGGTCGTTCATATTCACTTTTAAGTCTAACAAGCTAAAGAGATGGTAGATTGATTGCCCGACTACAACAGATTGATACGCTTAATTAGGGTAATTTACGGTTTGTCAAATGACGTTGTTGTCAGAGAGGCAAAGGGCTTAGGATCATTGTAGAGAACTTAGTGTTAGGTTTTCCACTGTTTTGGGTAGTCCGATTCCTAATTTATTCTTGTATATATTTCCTTTATTTTTTGTGATTTTTCCCTCATTTATTTATTTTCTCACTTCTGTAAATATTTTGTTATCTCTCTTTGACATATATCTCTCAATTTTTGTGTGAGGATCTGGTGGACTTGGAGTGGCTTTCTTGAATCCGACGCATCTTGAAGTGCATTGGAGGCCGACGATACGTGAGTGAGCCGGCTGTTGAGGCGCAAAGAAGATATTTTCTTTGATATATATAGAGTTTTTTTATTTTACACACTCATTTGATTTTTGTAATAATTTAGGTAACTGCACATTTGCAGTGGATTTCGTTTGGGATCTCGCGTGTGTAGCTAGACATGGGACATTATTTTTATGGTATGTCGAGACATGTTTCACTCTTCGGTGAGGGTGGGTCTCGACTTGAGTGGCTCGTAGGTTAGAATTGCACTTGTGGCTATTAGAGCTTTACTAGGTCAAATATTTGCTTGTGCTCATAAAATCTAAGATCATACATTCACATTTAATAATATGCACCATAGAACGTTTTATATAGTCAAATTAAATTCACATTCTTCCCGACTAATAGAATTTCCTGTTAGGTATGGTTTCTTACTTGCATTTCCTTAGCATAAAAAATCAATTTTGTATTGCATCCCACATGTAGAGCACGAGGATCAATGTGAGTCTTATGAACTGGGCATGCATCATTGATCTTATCGTTGCATTGGCTTATCTCGACTCCCATCTCCTTGGCTTTACAACTTAAGATAAAAGAAAATTGGGATTGCTTGTCTTGTGTGGTGTATTCTTAAAATCAGGACTGCTAATACAACTTCGACCAAAAAATGACTAAAACTAACACTTATTTTTGGGAGAGCAACCCCATCATTGTACGCATTATATTTTACTTATTGAGAGGTGAGGATGTATCCCTAGGGTAATGCTCAAAATCCACATTTTAACTTGCATAAATAAACTGATTTCTTATTTAGCCACTTAACAAAAATTGAAAAGATAAACGGTTGGACTTCTGCGACCATCACTGAGTTGAGTTGGTGAAACTAGGGTTTGCTCTTGTGTTTATATGTTTGTGTGATATTCTGTGCACTTGTACGTTTCCTACCTTGATATATTTCCGATTCATCATTTCTCTTCAAAGATGTAAGGATATTGGTCATCATACCTGGACCCTCGGGTCATTTCTCCTCTATTATTTATTGACCATCTTCTTCACCTTCTCCTTCTTCCATGTATCCTCCACCATTCGCGTGAGACCCTTACCCATGGTTGGTTTCACCCCACCCTGAGTATGAAGTAAGAATCTCGATTGAGTTCCCCACTTCTTCGCATTTCTCACCTATGCCACCTTCTTATACTCTAGATCCACTTCCACCCTGGGTTGATTGATCTTATAGTCGGTCACTTGTTGGAATCCAAGAATCATTTGAAAAGAAAGTAACTGTTGAGATGAATAAATGACAGAATTATCAACCCCACATACTTCATTTTCTCTTCATATGAATGATTGGACGTATCAACAAATTACACATCCACATCCTGACTTGACAGTAGGTTATAACATGGTCAAACAAACACACCGAATGGAGAGGCCCGCCTTTATGATCTTCTAGACTTGATTGACCTTAGCGATCAAGCTCACATTGACCATCCTTCATACCAGTCGTTCAGAGAGCCTTCATATACAGGGGATTGGACTCATGAGCTCGATCTATAAACCCACTATCTATTGAATCCACCACATGATTCTCCGACCAATTTCTGCCACACAGATAGTCTATATTCGACCCAACATTACATGCTAGAGTCTAGGTATGTTGAGTATAAGACCTCAAATTCTCTGCAGTATCCTCCAATTGAACAAACTACTCTCATGATTTGTCATGAGGAATTTTTGGAGGATAACATTTCTAGGATCACTAAGAGATATGAATCAACTGAGGATAAATTTAGAAATGTCATCGACCAACTAATTTTATTTTATTTTAGCTCAGGATTGGAAATGGAGAATGAAATAAGCGGAGTCAATGTTAACAATCTAGAGGACAAAAGGAAACACACACTCTGTGTTGGACATGCGAGCCCACGGTGAGCCATTATGCAATAAATGTTATTGCAAATATCATTCCATGTTTCTAAATGTAGAATAACTAATTTGCATAATATGTATCCTAGTACAATTAGGGTAGTGTACTATGGCCATCTTAATGATCATACAGTTGTTGATTCAATTGTTGAATCATAGAGGCCAGTGTTTGGATGAATATCTAAAGAGTTAGATTAAGAACTCATCAAACACTGTCAAATGATTATTAAGAGATGATCTCCAGCATGAGAAGGAGATGGCAATCCTTTCTCTAAAGCTGATATCTAGCCGACCTCTTGATGCAGGTCCACTGCATAGGAATAAAGATTCGGAGGTGCTAGATAAGTTAGGTCAAAGAGTTGACTTAACGAGATCGAGATAACCTAAGACCTATGTTGTATACTGTCACGATATAGGCACGCATCCTCTGACGGGCATCATATGTGTTATATATGTATGAGTATGTACATTTGGCAGACCAGTAGGTTGACGACCTAATCAAGGTCTATACACCAGCACGCTGGAGTGCATACAAGGGCATATGAGTAATACGATCTCTCAAAGGGATCATACATGTTCATTTACAAAACTGGAAGACATGATCTCACCCATGAGATATTAGGAAGAAATAAATTTCGTGCATGGTCATCTCGCTTCAGAAGCTTGACTGAATTTTAGGTTTGATATATGCTTTTGGAAAGTATATGATCAACACATGGGTATGATATATGCTTTTGGAAAGTATATGATCGATACCAACTCCCAATAGTCAAATGACAAAATTTATGATAAAACCCTGAAGTGGACAGTGTAAAATTTATCTAATACTTCGGTTTTATTCTAGGTTTTCCAGTATGCAGGATATATAGGTATTAGGAATACCTGAGGATGAAGTGATCATAAAAAGTTGTATAATCATGGCGCTTCCATTCCGAGGGAGTGACAAAACAGTTCTGGATTCAGTGACTCCTCTCATAGAGAAGTGATATAATCTTAGTCCAAATGTTGGACCTTGATGTGAATGTGATTCAGACAATGAGAAGATTAGATTTACAGCTTTGATTTAATCAAACATCTATGAGAGGTATGCAAGATTTTAATTTGAGATGTGATTTAAATATTCAAATCACTATACGTGGTACAATACAATCGCCATGTCCTTATCTCCAAGTATCCACGAAAAAACGCATTATCCTTGAAAGAGTTCAAGGATAATTTCATTGTTGATAAATGTATCCTAGCATGAGAAAATTGATATTTAAATGTGATTTAATTATCATGAATAATATGAATTTGATTAATAATATAAGGATAGTCATATAAGATGATTAAATATGATTTAACTATCAAAGATGGGGATAATGTGAATGTGATTCATGTTATTTGGATATATGCGAATAGAGATCCAAGATGATTAAATATGATTTAATTATCAAGGATATGATTAATGTGGATATCATTATCGACAATAATCATGGATATTATAAATATGATTTATAATATGATGGCGAGGTTTAATTGTAAATAGAATTTACAAATTATATATTGTTGTGAATGGGATTCATAGTAAACTATTAATTGTAAATCTAATTTACAAATTATGTTGGATATATGAATATGATTCATATTTATCAATGGCGTGATTAATGTTTTCACAAATTTAATTTAGAATTATTTTTGTGAAGATAAATGCAATAATAGTTGTTGCATTTTATCCTATATAATAAATATATATTAAGGAAGGAAAATCACCAACAAGGTGGTTGTCCACCTTGACCAAAGTCAAAGGGAGGGACGTCCACCCTCTTTTTATGGTGGTGGTTGCCTCCCTTATTATCTATTTATTATAATTGAAATTAAAATGAACTAATTTGTATCTTGATAAAGGGATATAATTAATTTATTTTAATTAAATTTGTTGTTCCAAATTTGTAGAGACAAATCATGGCCATTGATTAATAACCTCTTAATCTAAACAGTTGGATTAAGAGGGCACATGGATTGAGATCCATATACATCCAATAGTATAAAAGGAAGGGTAGCCCATGTATTTTAAAGGACACACATAATTCCAAGAGGAATTAAACTCTCTCTCTCTCTACACACTATCTCTCTCTCATTGTGATCGTCCACCATAGATCCCGAGAGAGAGTCACCATCGTCGCATCATCGCCGTTATGCTATCAGATTCTTTGCTTGTGAATCTCTATCTCTTTTGGTGTGACTCGCTCGTGAAGAAGATGTCAGATCTCATGTGATTAGTTTAGGAGATTCACCACTTGGATTATCAACATGGATTGCGAGGACCATGCGTTTCATCAATGCGCTCGCAAGCGTCTCCTCTGTCGGATCGGACTTGAGGCAGGAGGTCTCTTCGTTTAGAGACTCGATCACAACCATGCTTCAAGAAGTAAACTTAATACTTGTTTGTAATTTATATGAAATGATCTAAGAAGTGTTCTTAGATTATGAGGTTTCATTGTTTAAAACATTTAAATCACGTTGCCTCGAGCGACTAGTATGACTAGTCGCTCCCGATCACATACGATGCGATCCTCACACTTCCGTGATGCGCTTAAGGATCTCCACATATTCTTCAAGTGGTATCAGTGCCACGGGTTGGAGGTTCTGGATATGATCCATAAACCTAAGATGATTTGGATATTTTTTAGTTGTATGATGTTTCATCGCATTTCATTCATGCAACCATGTTTAGTAAACACGTGATTATCACTTGTATAATGATTCACATTAAATAAGAAAATTGTGGGATTTGATTTTGCATGATTTGGAATCCGATTGCTCAAGTTATGATCATTTTAATGAACATGTATCCATTATTGTGGATAGCGAATCTTGACATAATTAGTAAGTTAATTATGATTTTAAAACACCTAGAAATGCATGAATATCACTTAATTTCTTTTGCAATATAAATTAGCAAACTGTGAAAACTTATTTTGCTTGATTTGGATTTAAATTGATTGAGATATGCATATTTTAGTAAGCAGAGGTCACTGCTGGAAATTACATACTTGATCATAAATCTCGTGATTGTCATTCAACAAAATTAATGGGAATTAATTATTAATTTTCTGAGATAATTATTGATGAATATTTGTGAACCATTTAAAGATGATGATTATTTCCTTGAATGGCATTGACCATAACAAAAACTTGATTAGATATGATCTAGATCACTGGTTACATGAACCTTCCAACAACATTGATACTTGAATAGGATTGGGGATTTGTTTAGCAAATATTCTTATAATGTTAATCAAAAATATTTTGATTATTATTATATGGTATAAATTAGGCTGAAATACCGATTATCATCTCAAGTAAAAAGTGATAAATTAGCATTATCATGACTTGAGGCGGATATGGTGTCTAGTCGAGAGCGTTGGGGTAGAAGCTTTCTCCGTGAGCGGTCTATCTCACTCCCGTCAGTACTGACCATGACAACGGGTAAGGAAGGGATAATATTTGATGGGATCGTGATGCATTTTTCTAATTATTAAAGATAATACCATATTTCAAGTAACGATAAAAGAAAGTTTGTTGGATATTAATTGGATTATTAAATTTATATGATTAGATTAATTGGAATCTAATTAAAATTAAAACACTCTATTATGAATAGAGTTATTATTTTCCTTGGAAGAATTAGTTATGTGAATATGATTCATAATAACTAATAAAAATTTGAACATGATATGGAGGATCACATAAGTGACATCCATGATCTTCCGTCAAGGTGAAGGATTCCGTCGTCAGGGATTGTATGTAGGAGACACATATCCGAAGTGACAGCTCCTACATGCAAGCGTATTTGGATTGGGCTCTTTGCTTCTCGAAAGAGTAAGGCCGTATGCGAATTGACCCCGATATTAGGTCCTCATATTATTGGGGTGATATTAGATTGCGCATAGTGAGTTCTATTCCTGTTGACGGTTAGCTCAATTAACGACGGGTCAACATCACCATAGAGGCGGTGTGCCCAGGTGTTAAAGATCGAATTGGGAATGCAAGTTGGACTTGCAAGGCAAAATGTGTTCCTGCTTCATTTTATTCGAGTTACAACTTCTCATATTATTGGGATGCAACAAAGATAAGAAAGGATATCCTAGATCCTCCTTGAGATATAATGGTACATATATCTCTTACATTGAAAGTGATTAAGGGAATGAACTTTCAGTGCTGACAAGGCAAGACAACTTTGATATAAAAAATTCCTAAATCAAAGTAAAATGTGTGTGTGTATGCAAATTTTTTATTTTAGATAATCCTTCAATAAACTCTCTCAATACTATACTCAATAATAACCAGTAAAATATCATAGATTGGATCCATGATCAAGATATTGTACATGTAGTTGGACACATAATATATGTGGTTGCAACGTGCAAGTTTCTTCATAATAATGAGGAATGACAATTAAATAGATAGTAGGACAGCCTAGGGTTTCTGTGTCTCTATAGTCTTGATCTCTCATGGAATGTACTTTGGAAGTGACATATCGATGATGATTGCAAATGTCAAATAATCCTTATGAAATTCTAATAAGATATTCTGGCATACATATGTGCTCTTGACATTTAATCATAAATGACATGGTTCATTGCATCATGCAAAATGGTGGTTCTATAAGAAATGATGTATTCAAAATGTTTGAGTACCTACATGAACCTAAGTCTTTAAGAGTTAAGATGTATGTAGATATGATGAGTGTTATCATTCTACTATCTATACTCTAGTCATTCATGAAGCTTCATAATATTCATATTGTATGAATTGATGAAGCATGTTGAAATACTCTTATATTGAAATCCTTTGAATTCAACATAAGAGATCCTTTGTCTTAAGCAATGGTTGTTTATAGATGAAGAGAGCGCAGTGGAAACATGGATTTGACCCAAGTAAGAAAGAAAGTCAAAGAGTTGATTGTACCTTCCGTATGACATCCAAAGAGTTGGATGAATGTCAATACTGCAACAAGTTGATGTGTTGATAGTATGACTATCAAGCTTATCTATGCTCCTTAGAGAAGGACTCGGATAGTGCATCAGAATAATCCATATCTACATATCATCATTGATTCTTATTTGATAAGATCAAAGTCTAATAAATTGTATCTCATTCTTCTAATAACACTTGCAATTGGTTGCATATGTTTTAGAAGACTTGAAAATTTGATCACAAGGTTTAATAGTCATCCACGTGGATATTGGTGTGCAATAATCTCTATTTGATAGATAGACTTCATAATTTCAGTGGGAGAGCCCTTAGTCTTAGAGAATATATCTATGACCTATATACTAGAATACACTCATTGTTTATTTCTAAATGTTGGAAATAAACATGAATTCTAGAATAAACCTATCATAGAGAGTTATGATGAATATATTTCAGATAGTAATCTAACATCTAGTGGACTCTACTAAATTAGAAAATTAATGAATGGTTCATTATCACTTCTAATACTGAAAATTAAACCTCTAAAGATAAATAGGGGGATGAAGATCATTTAACAATTATCTGACATCATGTCTTGGACATATGTATGTTGATGAGATCAATGGATTAGTAAGAGATGAACTTTAGAATGTCTGAAATTTCAAATCTTACATACTTGTGAATATTGTATTCAAAAAAATTATAATGTACAATGCACCCTTCTCTGAGAAAGGTGCAAGATGTCAAGGTATTCAAGATCTCATACATATTGATGTATATGGATCATCAAATTACAATAAACATTAATGATATGTGATATCTATTGATGATTATTTGTGATTTCTTCCTTAGAAACCTTTGAAATGTTCAAAGATTTCATTTTATTTGGTGTAAAACCAAAGATTGAAGGAAGATGAAAATGAATTTAATCTAATCAAGGTAGAAAGTACTTATTAGATGAATTCAAGGAATACCTTGTGCAGAAAGGAATATCATTCCTATCTCAATCCTCCGAACGTACCTTAACTCAATAAAGTTGTAGGGAGATGCAATTGGATCATGTGTGATATGATTTGATCAATGATGAATATTAGCATAATTACCTTTTAGTTTCCACGTATATATGTAGTAGATACTACAATATATAAGGTTCCATGCAAGTAAGCAGGAATCCAGCACCAGAGAGTGTTGCTTCACTAAGATAATAAAGATAGTATTGGATACCCACTTTATGATCTTGAGATTCTTAAAATGATTTCATCTCTAAGGATATGATTCTTAGAGGATGACTTTCTTGAGAATCAAGATGAAAATGAAATGAAGGAACTCATTTAATCTTGAGAATATAATGAGGCTTCTAAAATCAGAAACTAAAAGGGCAATTTAAGATGAAACACTCATTCCTCTTCAAATGAGTTTGAGGATGGATTCCATATGTCAGTTAAGTCTGATAATGATCTTACCTCATGTGATGAAACTTCTGAAGATCATGACATGGAAAGATGGTTGTTAGCAATAAAGTCTAAAGTATACTTCATATACAAATGTTGTATATGGACCCTCGAGGATCCACCTATATGGGTAAGACCCTTTAAGGTGTAAATGAATCTTCAAGAGAAAGAGGGAACCTGATGAGAAGGTAGAGACCTTCAAAGCACGGATCGTAGCAATGAGCTACACATCTAAGAGAAGACATCGCTTGCGATGAGACTTTCTCTTCAATGACCATGCTTAAACCCATCAGAAAATTGCTAATTATAGCTACACAACTTGACTGTGACATATTCAAGATAGAAGTAGAGATTGCATTCCTCTATGAATACCTGTCTGAGGATATTTATATGAAGTAGCCCATGGGATTCATAGTTGAGGAAAGCAAGGTGCGCAAGTTGAAGAACTCCATCTATGAACTCAAATAAGCTTCTTGTAGTTGGAACATCAGATTTAATGAAATTATAAAGGTTATGATTTTAGATAGAATCTTGATGAACCCTGTGAATCTTAAAAGTGACATTGTGTTCATCGTGCTAAATGTAGATAATATCCTAATCATATGGAATGATATAAGGATGATAATAGTGTTTTATAGTATGTTTATTCCATACCTTGAGATATGATCTCAAGGACACCCCTTAGATCTTAGTTCTGAAGTTGTTTAGAAGCGAAGAGAAGAGGGTATTGGAATCGTCACATTAGTGATACACCTTGGACATTTCCATTTTCTGGAAAATTCCAAGAAAGGCTTCTTTTCCTTAAGATATGGTACTGACCTATCTAAAGGGATAGCACTACAAAGAGTTGAGGAAGTGAATACCAAAGCTGCATGCCATAGTGAACCAACTTTGGGAAGCTCAGTGTATGCTGGATGTGTACAAAAGTTAGATGTTTGCCATGCAGTGGGAGTAGTAAGCTGTTACTAATCCTACTATGAAGATAAAGCACTTGATTGCAGTAATAATAATATATTCAAAGATGATAAGACTTAGAGATAGCGATCTCAAGGTCTTGTCTTCTAGAACTTAAGACTTTATAGATAGTGATCTAAAAGGTCTTAACTGCAGATACCTTACGATATAGAGATCTCTGGAATAAGGGCATTCTGATAAGGATAATATAAATTACATACCGATTATAACGATTATTGAGTTATAATGTCAAAGACACTGTAACTTCTTTAATAATATTGAGTATTAGTTGCATAATATGCAACATTTGCATTTGATGCGGGCACTGTTACTAGAAGATATGCAAGTGTCGTAAAAGGACTTGGCATGGTCTCTCGAGAACAAAGTGGCTGATCAGCTTACCTAGTTATTTTTCTAAATAGCTCATGATTACCACATGAATGTGGGCTTAAATATTAGCCCATTAATGGCTCTTTGGTCTAGTGGGAGATTGTTGTACATGTGAGCCCACGACGACCCATTATGCAATAAATGTTATTGCAAATATCATTTCCTAATCTAAAATGAAGAATAACTGATTTCCATAATAGGTCCCTTAGTACAATTAGGGTAATGTACCATGGACATCTTAATGATCATACAACTGTTGATTCAATTGTTGAATCATAGAGACTGGTGCTTGGATGAATATCTAAAGAGTTAATATTGAGGACTCATCAAACACCGTCAAATGATTATTAAGAGATGATCTCCATCCTGAGAAGGAGATGGTAATGCTTTCTCTAAAGGTTGATATATAACCGACCTCTTGATGCATGTCCTCTACATAGGAATAGAGATTTGGAGGTGTTAGATAAGTTAGGTCAAAGAGTTGACTTAATGAGATCGAGATAACCAAAGACTCATGTCGTATATTGTCATGATATAGGCACGCATCCTCTGACCGAAGACAGATGTGTTACTATATGTCTGAGTATGTACATTTGGCAGATCAATAGGTTGATGACCTAATCAAGGACTATACACAGGCGTGCTGGTGTGCATACAAGGGGCATATGAGTAATACGATATCTCAAAAAGATTATACAGGTTCATTTACTGAAATGGAAGACATCAGCTCACTCATGATATGTTGGGAAGAATCAAATTCCGTGCACAGTCATCTTGCTTTGGAAGTTTGACTGATGTAGGTTTGATCTATGCTTTTAGAAAGCTTATGACCAACACCTGGGTATGATATATGCTTTTGGAAAGTATATTGTCGATACCAACTCCCAATAGTCAAATAAGAAACTTAATGGTAAAACCCTGAAGTAGACAGTGTAAAATAGATATAATACTTCAGGTGTATTCTAGGTCTTCCGGTATGCAAGATGTACAGGTATTAGGAATACCTGAGGGTGTTGTGATCATAAACGGTTGTATAACTATGACGCTTCCATTCCGAGGGAGTGATGAAACAGGTCTGGATTTTAGTGACTCCTCTCATGGAGAAGTGATCTGATCTTAGTCCAAATGTTGGACCTTGATCTGAATGTGATTCAGATACAATGAGAAGATTAGATCTACATCTTTGATTTAATCAAACATTTATGGATGGTCCGCAAGATCTAGATTTGAGATGAGATGTCAATATCCAAGTCACTATATGTGGAACGACCTTGTCCTTATCTACAAGTATCCGTGGAGAAAGCGCATTATCCTTGAAAGAGTTCAAGGATAATTTCATTATTGATAAATGTATCCGAACATTGAGAAAAATGGATAATTAAATGTGATTTAATTATCTTGAATAATATGAATTTGATTCATATTATAAGGAGAGTCATCTAAGATGATTAAATGTGATTTAATTATCAAAGATGTGAATAATGTGAATGTGATTCATGTTATTTGGGCACATGTGAATAGAGATCCAAGATGATTAAATATGATTTAATATCAAGGATATGATTAATATGGATATCACTATATACAATAATAATGAATATTATAAATATAATTTATAAATTATATGTTGTTGTGAATGAGATTCATAATAAACAATTAATTGTAAATCTAATTTACATATTATGTTGGATGTTGAATATGATTCATATTTATCAATGGCATGATTGATGTTTTCACAAATTTAATTTGGAATTATTATTATGTATATAAATTCGATAATAGTTGTTGCATTTTATCCTATATAATTAATATATATTAAGGAAGGCAAAACTACCAACAAGGTAGTTGTCCACCTTGACCAAAGTCAAAGGGGAAGACAACCACCCTCTTTTTAGGGTGGCGGTTGCATCCCTTATTATCTATTTATTATAATTGGAACTAAAATGGATTAATTTATATCTTGATAAAAGGATATAATTAATTTATTTTAATTAAATTTGTTATTGCAAATTTGTAGCAACAAATCATGGCCATTGATTAATAACCTCTTAATCTAAACCGTTGGATTAAGAGGACAAATGGATTGAGATCCATATACATCCAATAGTATAAAAGGAAGGGTAGCCCTTGCCTTTTAAACAACACATAATAATTCCATGAGGAATTAAACTCTCTCTCCCTTTCTCTACACGGTAACTCCCTCTCTCTCATTGTGGTCGTCCACCATGGAGCCCTAGAGAGAGTTTCCATCATCGCAGCATCATTGTTATGCTGCCGGATTGTTTGCTCGTGAATCTCCATCTCTTCTGGTGTGCCTCACTCGTAAATAAGACGTCGGATCTCGTGTGGCAAGATCAAGAGATTCACCACTTGGATTATCAACATGGATTGCAAGGAGCACGCATTTCATCAACGCGCTCGCAAGCATCTCCTCCGTCAGATCGGACTTGAGACAAGAGTTCTCTTCGTTCAAAGACTCGATCACAATCATGCTTCAAGAGGTAAACTTAATACTTGTTTGTGATTTAGATGAAACGATCCGAGAAGTGTTCTTGGATCATGTGGTTTCATCGTTAAAATTTTTAAATTCCGCTGCCTTGAGCAACTAGTATAACTAGTCGCTCTCGTTCGCATACGATGCAATCCTCACGTTTTCGTGATGTTCTTAAGGATTTCCCCATATCCTTCACTATGTATAGTTGGAGTCCATTCTACCTCCCTCTTCTACTAACCACTTACCTTCCCATCTAGAGTATGTACATCCTTCTACTCCTCCTTCAACTATCGAAAACATAAAAACATCAAAAATCCCAAAAATACCAAGAAATTTGAAAAACCTAAAAATCTCATAAAAATTAAAAATGAAAAGGACTTAGAAAAATTAAATCATGCCCTTAGGGAAGCCATTGTTGAGGAATTGATTCTTAAGCTTCCCTTAATAAAGGCCATAGTTCACTTCCCCGACCTCAAAAGATTTATTAGGAGTAAATTGATGTCCAAGAGGTCGGACAATAAGCGAACAAGGATGGACAGACACCTGGTGTTTATGGCCACCTCCTTGGTGATAGGGAGAAAGACCAAAAGTCGTAGAGTGAAGCAGGTTCCTAGGGTTGGATGTAAAATCAAAGACATTACTTTCACCCATGCTAGAAGCGATGATGACTCATCAATAACTATCCTCCTGACCTCCTTGTTTGACAAGATCAAACTCGATCCAATCAAGAAGTCAAGAGAGATCGTTCAGGTAGCTGATCGATCTATAAAATGATCGAGAGGAACCATTTCAGTCATCATTACTTCTAAGGTTCTCTACTCCAAGTAGACTTTATGATCATTGACATTGAGCATCAAGGAGAGTTCATGCAGTCTCCAATTATTCTCGGAAAGCCATTCTTAGCCTTGGGTAAAGGGACTATATATTGTGAGACTCGAGAGCTCTATTTTATAGCATTGGGAGCACTCCGACCTCACCTTTTTTTTAAGGATAGATGATACTCTAATTTAACTTACAAAGTTGCTAACAATCGTGACCATCGAGAGGTAGATGAGGCCCACCTTCCTGCTACACTTGAGAAACTGACTGTCGAGCAACCATCGGATCAGAGACTCCCCACACATCCATGACTTATGTTGCTTCCATCACCACCACTATGACAGCTTCGATAGAGGACTCACAACCCGAAGCAGTCATTGAGTTGGACACGACTTTTGCTGATTGTCTTGACCATTTGATCCGGCATCCGAAACTACTAATGTCAAACCAACTGAGATCACTAACACCTACCTGAGACGTGTGCTGACACTTCAGGAATATTACAATCTATATGGAGACTCGTCTAATGAGGAGCCCATGGTCAGCATCTCACCACATCCCGGACCTTCAACAATGGAGACATCTTGGACCAAATTGACATTTCCCAAAAACACGGTTGCTACATCCTCTAGTCAGTTATCCAGTGAGAGGAAGTCGTTAATTGATTCCTTGAGGTGTCCCCCCAACTTCCTAAGGCGTATTACTCTCTCTCTCTCTCAATGCTTCAGGTTCTAGAAAACTGACTACGAGAGTTTCCTTCAACATACCATAGAAGGAATTTTCTGAGGATTCTTCATTGGGTCTAGATGAGGTGATTTATATGAGTGAGCTCAGTTTGGTTGTTCTTAAGCCTTATCTGAGCAAGTAGCCCTGTGTCGACCCTCGTTGGACAATCCCTTCATCTCATTATTATTCCTCTCAGGATGATTTTGATAGCGACACAACTGTATATTCCCTACCTCCTCGTTCACACAAGAAGGTTCGTTACAAACCTTCTTGATCCTTGTACATTCTCAGTCCATCTTGTATAGGATTTTCTTCTTTGTTGGCCCCTTCCTCTCCCGTGATTAGCATCACTCGCTCCAGTTCCCTATCGTTTTTATTTTGTGGCTATACTTAGGATGGCTAGATCCTAAGTATGGGGGTGAGTGACCCGAGTTGCTCTTTCTCTTCTTTCATTTTTCTTTGTATATATTCTTTCCCGCTCTCATTGATCCCCCAGTCTTGACCACTACTCCATACTTAGGCTTACCATAACCTAAGTATAGAGGGGTCGATGCCTGTTGTGTATGCTCCACACCCACTTATTCCTCTTCTTTCTCATTTTCTATTCTTTTTTCTCGCTTATGCTTAGTACGAGCTATGTCTTTATTTCATGTTGTGTCATGAGGACATAGCACATGCTAAGTATATGGGAGTTTGTATATATTACATATATATTACCCATAGCTCGTACTTTCATGTATTTTATGTATAATATCAATAATTACGGATGGGTAAAAATAAAAAAATTGAACTTTTTGAAATAAAAGAAAATAAAAAATACCAAAAATCAAATAAAAAATGTTTTCAAAAAATGAAAAACGACTTTAAAAAATAAAAAATTAATTAAAAAACTAATTAGTGAGTTGGAGATATCCCTAACACTTACATGTTCACACAAGACTTGGTTTATGAGGTCCTATAATTTAAAGTTAACCAGCCATAGTTATTAGGGTCTATGACTTAATTATGCACATTTCCCTGTTTTGAAAGATATGTGTGCTATATTGCATAGTCTCTACCGTAAAGAATATGACTAGCACCTCACTTGCATGACTGCAGTTATGATGATATGTGTTGATGATTCATTTGAGGAAATAAAATGAGAGATTTGAGTCTGGACCTGATTTTATGATACTCGAGGATGGGATGAAATCGATGAAGGCTTCATGAAACCTGAGTGTCAGCACATCTAGCTGGTATGAGAAAAAGGTTTCTTGTACCAATCTATTGATATACCTAAGTGCTAGGGTGTGATTAAATTAAACTTTTTTGTTGATTAGTGTACGCCAACTTGGTAAAAGTAGTGGAGCTAGCAAAAAAGGAAATAAAAAAAGAAAGAAGTATTGAAAGAAAATCTCTCACCATACAAAGTCAACTACAAAAGAGCTTCCACCAAAGGAGAGTGTTTCCAACCTTTTTAAAGTAACCAGTTCGACCACCGCTCTTAGGACCAAGAGTCGAGTTAGCACCCAAAAAGGGCTCTTCATTGTAAATGCTACAAGTCTAGGTGAAGAAAGTATGTCAGATGTACAAAAAAAGCACACCCCGGTGTACTCCCAGGAAAACAAGTGCAGATGACTCCAACTTCTCTTGACGAACGCATTGATATACCCCACCAAAATATATGTTTGTTGAGTTAGTAAGGCACTCGAGTGATTCCTTAATCCAATGAGAGGGGGAGAAGAATTGACGCAAACTTATTCCCTTCCATCTATCGGTCGTTCATATTCACCTTTGAGTCTGACAAACTAAAGAGATGGTGGATTGATTGATCAACAATAACAAATCAACACAACTAATTAGGGTAAATTATGATTCATCAGGGTTCACATTTGAACATGGATGAGGATGTCTTATATCAGATATTTGAGGAGATGGCAGAGAGCTCTGCATCTTTTTCTTCTTCACGTATTTTCTAGAAGCACCATCTTCCTTCTTCTACTTCAGCAGCACACCACAAGGCCGTCAACATGACATCATGATGTGGATAGGGTGATTAGTGTGATCTGACCATCATTGGGAATCACCTATCCAAAGTCGATATAACCGAGAAGCGATCACAAGAGATTGATAAATTACAATTGATCAAGCAGAGGACGCAGTAGCTGGACAAGTTAGATGAGATTACATGACATCTGAAGCTACTAGTCAGCACCATCAGCTCATGTCAGAGCCAGAGTGCCGCATCCGACACACCTGTAGTGGAGCAGCTGAGTTCTACTTCTTCTTCAGCCAATAGAGTACCGGAGGTCCCTCTACTACCATTCAGCACGTGTGCTACATGCAGACACCGAATCAGGTCCAACAGCAACCTACCCAGACTTGTGTTGTACCATATTATCAGGAGCACCAGTACATTCCCGAGCAGCTCTCTCCACCTCCACCTCACATCCAGTAGGTGAATGGTATATGGTTTAACCGTGATTACAGTCAGCCATGTCCATCCATGCAAGGTCAGCCTAGTTTGCAGCCGAGTTAGAGACCCGTTCACTACCATCAATGAGGGATACCACCGCTCCAGCACCATCTAGCTTTACAACCTCACTAGTATCCGTCTCTGCCTCAGTTCCAGACCTGGAGACATGGATGCAAGAGTAGATGTAGCCTACCTACTCGTACCAGCAATATCACCAGCAGCATGCATATTCTGGGAAGTATTACTCACATCCTCCTCCTTCTTACTATCAGCATCAGTATTCTGGGTACTGACTATCCCAAATTTTATCCTTTTAATTATGTAGAATTAACAATTTCATTGCAGTCGAATAAATTCAAGTCAATCAAAAACCACTTAAATAATGTATCAATTAACAATAAGAAAGCGATCGATTTTTATTTTTACTTGGGCAAGCCCAAGGTAGAACTCAGGGATACGAGCCTCTTTAGCTATTGTCTAGACTCTTATTACTTAGATTAAGCATTAAGTTAAAAATTCATAGGTCAATAAATGCAGACACATGAAGTAAACATTTTTTATTTTATTTTTATCATGCAAGGAAATGCAAGGTTAGAATGGTGCAAATATACCCAAATTATATAGAATCAATTAGCAATAAATAGTAGTCAATTTCAGAAAGAGTTTATGAAGCCATTTTCATTGAAAAGCTACTTAATGGCATGAAAATCATTAAACAAGTGACATTATGTAATTATAACTAATCAATAAAATCAAAAGTGTCAAAACAACGATCTGAGCATGCCATTAGAAAGATCATAAAATAAGCTTTGAAATGCAACTGAATTCAACTCAAACGGAGCTCGGATTCTCAAGATATTCACAAAAGAAATCATGGGCATAAATACAAGAAAAATATGAAAATAAATAGCAAACAAGTCCTTATGAGGACTAAAATGTAATTAACAAAAGTCGTGAGGCCTTCCTGTAAATAACCCACATGCGCCGGAGTTGAATTGCAATTATTAAAACATGTAAGGGTACGAGTGAAAATTACCCAAGGCGTGGTTTCCACATGATGGCAGGACCTGTCTACATATTGAAGAAGTTCCAGAGGCCTCCATGTAAATTTCCTGACCCACACGCGACTGGCACGTGGGGAGAGGCTCGGTGGATGCGCAGGCTCGGAAGAGACTCAGAGTTGCTTCGGCTACTGGCTCGGCTTAGGAGTTTGGCTCGGGTGAGGTTCGAAGGTCATCGCTGGCTCGGAGTAGGTTTGGACGACCCAAGCATGCAGGCTCGGATAGAAGGCTCGGAGGCTCGCTTGGCGCTGACAAGTGGCATCCGCTACAACCATCCGATCACCAGGATCGAACGGTGGTTGTAAGGCACGAAGGTAGCAACATGGCTCGATGTACGCCATTGGATGGCCACCGAGGGGTGCCATCCAACGACACATGTAGATTCTGGCCCGTCTTCCTCCACCACGGGGCTGGCGGCGGGAATGGGACTCTGGTGAGGTAACGCATGCTCTGCCACCTCCTACAAAGCTCATTGAAGATCTTAGGCCTTTCCTGTATGGTTGGACGTCATCGTGGTGACTCGGTAGAGAAGCTAGAGTATCTGGAATGCCGGCATTTCCCCTGTACTCCAGAGTTGGAGCTCGCCAAGGATGCTCTGGCGAAGGCTCCAGCCAATGACGAAGTTCTTGCAATGTCAGCTCAAATAGACAAAGCGTGTGTGCGTGGGGATGACATGAGTGGAATGGAGTCTCAGGAGGGTGGCGAGGTGGGAGACCGGAGCTCCTCTCCGGTGATCCGGCGAGAAGGTGGGGTGGAAGTGAACAGACTATGGAGAAGGGAAGATGGATGTCGGAAGGGTGCGTGAGGATGGGCGTGGATAGATGGAGCTCGGGGGATGGTCAAAGGTAGGTGATAGGACATGGATTAACCTAATTAAATCCGAGAAATTAAATAAAAATACAGAGAAGAAGAAGAGAAGTTAGCAGAGTGGAGGCCTATGCTCGAGCTCCTAGGAGGATCTCTGGTCATCGCTGGACCCCTACGACGACTGGGGGCAGCTAGGCGGTGGCGGAGCATAGCAAACCTGGCCTACCTTGGCCAGGGTCGACACAGGGGGTTGTCGTCATCGTGGTGCCATCAATCACTCCCCCTATCACGAGGAGGAAGGGTGGTGCTGGGCGAATCCCCACGTAAAGGTGGACGGAGTGGGATCGCGGTGGAGGGGGAGTATTTGAGGGTTGAAGTTGGGGGTTCCGGTGGTGGATGCTGTGACTTGAGTGGAGAATATGGAGCGAGAGGGGAGAAGACTTGGAATGAGTGAATCCCCATGAGGATCCTGGAGGACCGGACTTGGTCGTCGGATGATCTGTGGGTGGAGAGAGTGGCTGAGGAGGCGGTGGAAAAAGAAAGGGGGAAGCAGTCGCGCGAGTGGACGACGTGGGCGAGGAAGTAGCTGGATGAAGACGACGGGTCCTCAATCGTTGGATCTCACGATCCAACGACGGAGAAGATGGTACTAAAGGACACTCCTGATTAGATCGATGAAGACCTCCATAGAGGGCTGAGGGCATGATGCGTGGCGCAAGGATGAGCTGGTAGAAGTGGTCGATCGAGATGAGATTGGATAGATGATCGAAGGGTGGGAATCAAAGCGGTGATAGACGGTGAAGATGTGAGGTGCATTAGATCGATCAGGCGGCGGAGGAAGTGACACGTGGTTGAAGGAGAAAGAGGTGTTGGCGGATGGACGAGATGCATTTGGGGTTGGATCGGAGGTGTGGAGCGCGCCACGTGTTGCAAGAAGGATAAGGCGGATGCGGATGGTTGGATGCAGTTTAGAAGAAGGATCGGGTGGTCGAGACCAGCTGCGGGAAGGTGCGGTGGTGATGGATACATCTTCGAGGCGATCGTGCGACTGGAAGTAGGACACGTGGATTAATGGAAGAGAAGCGTTGGCGGACGATCCAGATAGCTTCTGGAGATGGATCGGATGGCTATGAGAGGATGTGGAAGTGTACGGTGGAGATCAGAGCTCTAGAAGGCTATCGGATGGCGGTTGTCATCGGCGCATGGCGAGAGGAGATGTGGCTACGTGGCTCAACCAGAAGGAGCCACGTGGCCCAATCAGGTTATTCAGATGAAGATGCAATAAAAAGGAGAAGAAGAAGATCGAATTTGGAAAAACTCAAAACATGAAAGTTGTAGATCTTGACGAGATCTACAAGACTCATGTTGACCAAAAACGGAGACAGTGTCAAACAAAGGAAGAAATATTTTTGCGAGCGTTTTTAAGGATATAAAAACACTACGATTTTAGTTTTGTTATTTTTTTGTATTTTTAAATTATTCCATGACTCGGATACAAACATGGATTTATCTAGTTTTTATTGACACTTAGTCTAAGCTAGAAGGTTAATGTCTGCGAATTAAGACCATAAAACTGGATTTTATCACCTCCTATACTTAAATTATGCTTGTCCCCAAGCATCTTAAAAAAAGAATGAGTTGGATTAACCCCCTTGTGCATATGTGTACAGGATCTGATCCGTTCAAGAACTCCCAAATTTAGATATCCAAAATCTCAGAGCTCAACCCAGCCTTAAGTGATAGTTATCCAATTTCTCTAGTTCTCCAGACTCTCTTTGATACATATACACTAAGGATATGAAATTAAGTGTTGACCGCGATCACGAGAGTAGAGTCACAACATCACCTGAGGTCCTGATCCAAGAAATTCTCCTAAGGACCCAATCCTCAACTCTAGAGAATAAATCAAATGTTGCATCCAATCCATCATCTCTTTAGTTGTGAGACTTAGAAGTGCAAGTGGCAGGTCAGTCGATGGAGGGTCTAGGATTGTGTCAATTCTTCTCTCCCTCTCATTGGAATAAGGATTCTCTCGAGTGCCTTATAACTCAACGCATATTTTTGGTTTTGATCAGTGCATCCGTCAAAAGAAGTTGGAGTCATCTTCACTTGTTTTCCTGTGAGTACACCAGGGTGTACCTTTTTTGAGTACCTATCGTACTTTCCACACCCAAACTTGTAGCGTTTACGATGTAGAGCCCTTTTTTGGTGCAAGCCCGACTCCTGGTCCTAATAGCAGTGGTCCAAGTGGACACTTTGAAATGGTTGGGAGCGCTCGCCTTTGGTGGAAGCTCTTTTGATAATTGACTTTGTGGACTGAGAGCTTTTATTCAACATGGATATTTCTTTGCTTTATTTTTGGCTAGCTCCACTACTTTTACCAAGAGTTGGCGCACACGGATCAACATTTTTTTATTCACACCCTGTTACTTACATAGATGTCAAGAGATTAATACAAGAACCGAGTTCTTATACTGGCCAAAGGTGCTGACACTCAGGTTTCATGAAGCCTTCATTGATTTTATCCCATCCTCGAGTATCATCAAAACGAATCCAGACTTGAATCCCTCATCTCAGTCCCTCAAGTGAAATTTTAACTCATCTCATCGAGACTGTGGTTGTGCATGTGAAGTGCTGATCATATTCTTAAGGTAGGAGACTAAGCATGCAATATAGCACGTAAATCTAGCAAACTAGGGAAATGTGGATATTTAAGTTGAAGACTCTGATGGCTAAGGCTGGTTAACCTAAAATCTTAAGACCTCATAAACCGGGTGTTCTTGAACATCACTGACCCTGTGTGAAGTGAAAATTATAGGGAATTTAATCCAACTCCTTCATCCATGTTTTGATTTTTTTTCAAATTTTTATGAAGACTTTAAAAAGCATATTGACTGCCTAAACTCAAATGAGTAGATGCATCTGCTTTCAGCCAGTATAGGTGTAAGTACATGCCGTAGAACGGAACCCGTTACTTGAGGACGGAGCCTTACGCGATGTCCTCTAAACTACCTACTCTGCTAAGGGAAAGCCCTCACTGAAAAATGGCTACTTATTTGCGTTTAGTAATCAATTTGACTTTTAAAGGATTTTTGGTTTTTTATTTTTATGGATTTTTGATTAAAGTTAGAACACAAGTTAGACTCATTTTCCTTTATCAAGAAAATATTTTCAACACCATGTCACACATATATAGATTTTTACAAATATTTTTCAAACAATTTTTTTAAAATAAGTGAAACCCATTTTTCAAATCACTTTCAAAATATTTTTCTTGAAAATAGTGTAACATAGTATAGAAAATTCTTTCGAAGCTTTGAAAATGTCTTGTCCACTTATTTCAAAAGATTATACTTTAGCCCAAAAAATTAAATTTTTCAAAATTTTTCAAAATATAGCTAAAATACATATACTGTATATACGGTATACCCCCATATACTTAAACTTTGTTATGTCCTTAATGCACTAGATGATACAAAGCCATAGTTCCATTTAAGTATAGAAGAATATATAGGAACTGAAGAGGACACCCCTTATACTTAGGTTAGAAATAATCTATCAAGGAAAGGAAAGATGAGTAAGAAATAATCACAGGGACTCTGGTCCCCCCTATACTTAGGCTGAGAGTAGCCTAAGTACAAAGATGGATAATTGATGTTAGGGAGGCCCGAGGGAACCAAGAAGTTAGGATGGATGTACAAGTGAGTGAAAGAATCTTCGGAGATAAATGGAGTACCTAAGGTCTAGGGGAAGGTGTCAAAGCAATCAAGGCTCAATCAAGCATGCAATACCCTTTGAATTCACCAACTCAGACATGCAACCAACAAGTGTTGGTTAATTATCTTGTCATTTTTATTGGTGATTAAAACAATCCAATTTATGCAAGGA
The DNA here is from genome assembly GCA_037367405.1 of Ottelia alismoides. Taxonomy (NCBI): domain Eukaryota; kingdom Viridiplantae; phylum Streptophyta; class Magnoliopsida; order Alismatales; family Hydrocharitaceae; genus Ottelia; species Ottelia alismoides. Next base: position 354,448 of record JAZKJV010006671.1, read on the forward strand.
TAAAAAAATGTCAAATAAAACCATCCTACGTAAATAAGGGTGTTGCTCTCCCAAAACATGATTTTACTCCATTTTAGGTCAACTTGCATTTAACAATCTCAATTATTTAGTTAAGGTTATCATAGTTTAAATGTGAGCACAAATCAATCAATCAATCGTCTACCGCTCATTCCTAATTTCCATTAACCTAGGTGATCAAGCCAGGGAGGGAGGTCGAGAAAAAGCCAATGCATCGATAAAATCATGAACTATGCTAAAATAAAACTCGCAGTGCCTTGAACAAAATTCATGAAAAAATAGACTGAATTAAAATCAAAATCAAATGTATGCAGGTCGATGAAAAACAGCGCCTAACATGCTTCTATTAGCAGGGAAGAACAGATTGAATTTTTCGCTAGGTAGAGCGATGTTTACATGCGTCTTGATTTAAATGTGTGTCCTACCTACGATTAAACACATAAGATAAAATGTAAAAGAAGCTCGGAGAGCCGCATGCCTGATCCTAAGTCGACACTCAAGCGGGGCGATCCCCACACAACCACGGATGTCGTTGTTCATTTACAAACGTGAGTCTTTGAATGAAGACTGTTGTAAAGACGATTATTACATGGAAAATAACAATGCATGAACCACATTTTTCTCTTTGATTTTACTCCAAAATTTGCTTCTGTGGCACCTCACAGCAAAGAACATCTGCTCCTTGCCTCCTTGATCACCAAGGGCCCTGCCACAAAAACATGTGTTAGATATCCATCGAAGAAATTTTAATAATGCACAACAATAGCATGACCTACAAATTAGATATTAACACTTAATTAAATACTAAAAATCTAAATAACCAAAATATGAGTTGTGTCCCTAGCAACGGCACCATTTGACGATCCTAAAATTTATCCTCTTAATTATGTACAATTAACAATTTTATTACAGTCGAATAAATTCAAGTCAATCAAAAACTGCTTAAATAATGTATCAATTAACAACAAGAAAGCAGTCGATTTTAATTTTTACTTGGGCAAGCCCAAGGTCGAACTCAGGGACACGAACCTCTTTAGCTATTATCTAGACTCTTATTACTTAGATTAAGCATTAAGTTAAGAATTCATAGGTTAATAAATGCAGACACATGGAGTGGAGGCATGTGCTCGAGCTCCTAGGAGGAGCTCTGGTCATCGCTGGACCCCTGCAGCGACTGGGGACAACTAGGTGGTGGTGGAGCACCACAAACCTGGCCTACCTTGGCCAGGGGTCAACACCGGGGGTTGCCGTCATCATGGCACCATCAATCGCTCCTCCCCCTGTCACGAGGAGGAGGGGTGGTGCTGGGAGGTGCCCCACGTAAAGGTGGATGGAGTGGGATCGCGGTGGAGGGGGAGTATTTGAGGGTTGAATTTGGCGGTTCCGGTGGTGGACGTTATGACTTGAGTGGAGAATGTAGAGCGAGAGGGGAGAAGACTTGGAACGAGTGAGTCCCTGCGAGGGTCCTGGAGGACCGGACTTGGTCGTCGGGTGATCTATGGGTGGAGAGAGTAGATGAGGAGAGGGTGGAAAAAGAAAAGGGGAAGCGGTCGCGCGAGATGGATGATGTAGGCGAGGAAGTAGCTGGAGGAAGACGATGGGTCCTCAGCCATTGGATCTCATAATCCAACGGCAGAGAAGATGGTGATAAAGGACGCTCCTGATTAGATTGTTGAAGACCTCCATCGAGGGCTGAGGGCATGACGCGTGGTGCAAGGATGATCCGGTGGAAGTGGTCAGTCGAGATGAGATTGGATAGATGATCGAAGGGTGGAAATCAAAGCGTTGATAGACGGTGAAGATGTGAGGCACGTTAGATCGATCGAGCGACGGAGGAAGTGACACGTGGTTGAAGGAGAAAGAGGTGCTGATGAATGGATGAGATGCGTTTGAGGCTAGCTCGAAGGTGTGGAGCGTGCCACGTGTCGCAAGAAAGATAAGGCAGAAGTGGACGATCGGATGCAAATTAAGAGAAGGATCGAGTGGTGGAGATCAGCTGCGAGAAGGTGCGGTGGTGATGGATGCATCTCGGAGACGATCGTGCGGCTGGAAGTGGGAGACGTGGCATAATGGAAGAGAAGTGCTGGCGGACGATCCAGATAGCTTCTGGAGATGGATCATATGGCTATGAGAGAATGCAGAAGTGTACGGTGGAGATCAGAGCTCCAGAAGGTGATCGGATGGCAGCTGGCGCTGGCGCGTGGCGAGAGTAGATGTGGCCACGTGGCTCAACCAGAAGGAGCCACGTGACCCAATCAGGTTATTCAGATGAAGATGCAAGAAAAAAGGAGAAGAAGAAAACCGAATTTGAAAAAACTTAAAACATGAAAGTTGTAGATCTTGACGAGATCTACAAGTTTCATGTTGACCAAAAATGGAGACGGGATCAAACAAGAGAATAAATATCTTTGCGAGCATTTTAAGGGTATAAAAACACTACGATTTTAGTTTTGTTATTTTTTGTATTTTAAATTTATTCCATGACTCAGATATAGACAAGGATTTATTTCATTTTTATTGATACTTAGTCTAAGCTAGGAGGTTAATATCTACGAATTAAGACCATGAAATTGGATTTCATCAGGTACCATTATCCACACTACTAGACCCGGTATCCTAGTGTTGAGCACCCCGAGGCACCTCTAGTGAACCCAACCCTTGATCATCTTGCCCAATTGCTGAAGAGTATGACAGATTTGACTCATAAGCTCGATGACATGACCATGACAAACTCTTATTCCAACCCATGTTGAGGCCAATCCCAACAATTTTAGACGTAAGGATCAAGTAGTCCATGATCCACCCACACCCGAGACAGGTATGGCCTTTGATTTTACATGTTTATCTAATGCCATTTCTCTCAAGAGCGGTAGGAGATTGCGGCCGCCTGCACATCTAGAGTTGGGATTGAGTGATCGATCAGTTGAGAGAGCTTCACCGACATCATCTTCTTCACCATCTGAGCAGCAATCTAGAGTTGCAGATATACATCTTGGAGGATCATCTTCTTTACTTTCTTCTCCATCACCACCATCTTCTCCACCACCACTACTATCATATTTACATTTCAGAAAAACACAAATATAATAAAGTAAGATGCAGTGTCGAGTCAACTTCGAGGAAGAACATACTCGTCGTGGAGTCTTCTTCAACACCAGCAAAGCGAGCAGCCCATTATGTTTTACCTCTTTCTTATATGCATGTTATGGATGATATTGTAAAGACTGATTCTGATCGTCCATATGTATATGCTGGTTCTAAGTTGAATAAAAAGAATGATGATTTTGATGTTCATTTTGTGTCTGGTGACCTAAATAAAAATCAAAAATTCAAAATTTAGAAACAATACTTTTTGATCCTAGAGTGGTAGAGATTCTACAGAACATGCTACTTGAGATGCCACTCCTAAAAGCCATGGAATATATGTCGGTCATTAAAAAAGGGATGAAAGAAGCTTTTACATCTAAATGTTCCTTTTAAGAGAGGATGTAGCAGGAGTGAGCATCACATTGTTACCATGACTACAGATAATGCCATACACCATCGACTCTCAAATATAAAGAGCGATAAGGGAGCACCTATTGTTAGTGACAACGGTTCATCTATCAGTCTATTGCCTTTTTCACTACTTGAGCATCTTCAGCTTGGACCTCTTAGGAAGAGCGATATGATACTTCAATTTGCAGACTGATCGATTAAGAGGCCAAAGGGCATATTAGAGAACATTGTCGTGACAGTACAGGGCATGAGCTATCATGTTGACTCTATTGTCATTGATATGGAGTTTATAGTACCATTGCATCATACCCCTATTATTCTTGAACGACCCTTTCTACGTACAACGAGAGCGGTCTTTGATTGTGGGGCAGGGATGATCACTTTCAAGTCTTAGGGTGACAGTATTGTTGTTGAGACGATTTCTGAGTCGAAAGTCGAAGCTATATCTGATGAGAGTGTTCCTAAGTCATTAGATATAGAGGACTGTGATTATGGTTGAGATCATACATGAACTATTATATTTGAATGATCCTTTCATCCAGGCTTTCCTTTCTTACCCAGAAGATTTTGAAAGCACAGTATTATGTAGCCAGCACATTCTAGATGGGAGATGATGAGCCAGGATGTTCTGATTATGTTGATGAGCTGATGTTAGTATATGGACATGATTCTTATGAGGGCAATGCTGAATCACTTTAACATTCTAAATCCGTGCTCGAGCATTTTCATTTCGTTGAGTATTTTGACCACGTTGACTTTGATCGGGGTTTGAGGATTCAGACATGGACACATCTAAGAATGACCCCGATGTCAACATATACCTCATTGACTCTATAACTCAGTGGACGCAAAATAAGGGCAAGCTTCTTCCTTCTTGAGTGTTGTAGATTCTGTTCGCCTTTTGATATCCTTTCTTTTCATTATTTCTTTTTCCGTTTTTATCATTCACCTCTTTCTCGTGTGAGTGTGTTTTACTTAGGATGTACTCTATCCTAAGTATATGGGAGGTAAATGACTTGAGTTGTTCTAATCTTTTTTTTTCATCACTCATGTTTTTCTTGCCTATACTAAGGGATCCCTGACCCTAAGTATAGGGGGAGTGATGTCCTTCATTTCATTTTTCTTTCGTGTTTTTATTTCTTTTTATTCTTGTGTTACCTCGCTTGTTCTTCAACTTGTTGATATTCTTTTCTATACTTAGTGATCTTTTACCCTAAGTCTAGGGCAGGACAAGTCGAGTCGTTGAATTTTACACTCTTTTCCTCGATTTTCCTAGCTAGTACAATCTCTATACTTAGGATTATTTGATCCTAAGGAGATCACCGACTTATATTCTTTCATTCGTTATTCTTTGAGTCATTATTGTATAGATTATTTTCATTTTTCTATACTTAGCATTAGTTATGTCTTCCTTTGTCGCTTCTTTGTCACTATGAGGTTATAGTTCAAGCTAAGTATAGGGGGTGTCGTATATATTGTATATATACTTTAGACGAAACTTGAACTTTTGTATGTTTAATAATATGGCTAAATAAACTAAAATTAAAATGTTTGTAAAAAGTTTGTAAAAATTCTTTTGTAAAATATTTTTGTAAAATCTTTGTACAAATGTTTTGTAAATAATTTGTAAAAATACTTTGTAAAATTGTTGTAAAAATCTTTGTAGAACTATTTTTTGTAAAAAAAAGTTGTAAAATTGTTTTGGTTTTAAAATCTTTGTAAATTAGTTTGTATCAAAATTATTTATATTGTAAAAATGTGTGTAAATTATTTGTAAATAAAATCTTTGTAAAATTGTGTAAACTAGTTTTGAAAACCCTTTGTAAAATGGCTATAAAAATGTTTTGTAAAATTTTTTAAATATTTTATAAAAAGTTTTTGTAAAATATTTTGTAAATATTTGTAAAAACTTTTGTAAAATTGTTTGTAAATTATTTTTCCATCTTGTATATAAATAACTTATTTGTACATATTGTTTGTATATACTAGTTGTTCAAGATGTTTGTAAATAGAACTTATAGTCACCTTGTAAATATGTGAATAAAATTCTTTGTGCATAAAATTCTCTAATAAAATCCTTGTATAAAATTTGTATAACTTGTATATAAAATTCTTTATTAAAACTTGTATATAAAATTCTTTGTAGACAAAATTCACCTTGTAAAATTTGTTTATAAAATTTGTAAATATTCTTTTGTAAAATCTTGTATAAATTGTGTATAATCTTATATATATGCTTTGTATAAAATTATTTTAATATGTATAAAATCTTTGTAAATTCTTATAAATATGTATAATTCTCCCTATTAAAAACTCTATAAAAATTGAAAAGTTAAAATCCATAAAAATTTGCAAAAACTCTCTGAAAAAGCTTTTCAAAAAGATCTGTCTTTTCTTTTCTTTTCTTTGGAAAAATGCTTTGTATATATTTTCTGCATGTGCATATGCATTTTTCAGAATGAAATTGATGCTTAAACTAATTTGGAATAAAATCAAAGAATGGAGCTTGGTTAAGATCATAATCCACTTAATTTCAGAGGAACCTTATAGGAATTGGAGTTGAGACTATTCAGGTCTAGAGGCTTAATTCTTTGATTCTACAAGACTATGTTCACATATCATCTTGATTGGTCTAAGTAGAATATTTCATACACACATCTGGTTCTTTTATGCAGTGACCTAACTTGGACAAGCACTTTACATGTAGCTCTTCAATGATGAGGTGGTGATGGTTAGAATCCTCTGACAAGAGACACATGTGAATGGAAACATGCACAGTCACCTTAAGTGGCCAGTGCACCCCAACCTAGTCTAGTGGCATGGACGTCTAACGAAGGGAGTTGTGGGTTGCAATAAAGCTTCAAACGATGGATGGTCTGTTGGCACAATTTTTCTAAGACCCCAAAACATAAGCAGACAAAAAGATTCTACATCCATAGGGGCACAATAAAGAACTATGCAGTGCAACAATTCTTTCATGATGTAGAAGCAAATATGCATCCAATAAAAAAATCATTCATGTATATATTTGACTACAATGGGCCTCCTTTAGAGATACTGCAGATCTTAGTGGAGACTTGGCTACATTGGTTGGCTTCACAAGGAGATGCGGATACACTAGCCACACTTCAGTTCTCTTCTTATTCTTCTACTTCTCCCCCTTTGTTTGTGTACACAGCACGTACCTAAACTTATAAGGAAATACCCCTCTCCTTGAGGAAAGTGTAGATAGACAAGGGAATTGGGGTTACCTTGCTAAGAGAAGGCCGGTCTTTGTCATTTCAGATGCGGAGGGCTATATTTCACATACACTGTACAAGTAAGATCATAGTCATCAGAATTTGCGTATGAGAACTTATTCTGACCTGACTATTGAGACAACCTGGATAGTAGTCTTATGGAACTTAGAGTTTGTTAGGTTTTAACTTCATTTCTCAATAAGGTTCCTCTAAACTAAAAATCCAAAGGTATGATCGAGTTCCATACTTTGATTTTATGAAGATTGATTTACAAAACAAATTGTTCTAAGTTCTTTATTTTTCCTTTCTTCCTTTCCTTTTTAGTCACTTATTCTTCTAATAAGGGTTTGCTAAGGGACAAGCAAAAGGTAACATATATGGGGATGATGAATATGCATTTCATCATTTTTATTAATTTATTTTAGCTTAAAATCCCTTCTTAACCACATGTAAATATTAATAAATTCATGTTTTTATTTTTTTTTGTAAATATCATTGTTTTTAATCTAAAATAAACAAATAAAGAAATAAAGGAAAAATAAAGAAAATAAAGACTGTATATATGCAATAAATACAGGCTGACTCTAACTCCGAGTGAAGGTCAAGACTTGACCTGATTGACATGGAATAAAGTAGGAGGAGATAAGGCATAGTGTAGAAAAATAAAGAAAACTAAAGTCCATTCATTCTCATTGTATAATATGCACATATGTCATCTATTTTGTATATAGAACCTTGATCTATTTTATTTATCACTCTATTTATTCCAAACAAAAATATTTTCTTTTTGAAAAGTATACATAAAAATAAGTTGTAAATATTAAAATAATTGCAAATAGAATCGTTATTGATTGTGTAAATAATGACACTTTAAAAAGACTGCAAAGCCAAACTTTCCAGACCCATATCTTCTCCATATAAATTAAAAAATAAGCAAACTCATTTTCATTGTATTCTAAATAAAATAAGCCTCAAAATAATAGTGGTTTTATTAAAATCGAAGTTAAGGTGCATATGAGGCTTTTTGGAGTGTATTGTATAGTATGCTTATACTATATATTGTGTGAATATATTTATTTAATTATTTCTTGTACATATTTGTATGTATTCTATTTTAATATACATGTGAATAAAGTATCTTATCCAACTAAAATAAAGACAAAAATCACAAAACTAAAAATCACCAAAAATAAAATATTGTATATATACCACTATGTATATTGTAACTTTACCTATTTATTTAGCTTAATTATTTATTTTATTAAATTAAAATAAAAATATATTTAAAACCCTTGTAAATTTTTGAAAATAAATATAATTATATAATTATATAATTATTTGTAAAAATAAATAATTTAAAATCATTTTTTTATATATAGGTATATATACTAATGAATAAAGGGTATTATTTATTTTAACCTATTTAATTAATTTACTTAATTTATTACAATTCACCATAAATAAGATTCTTTATTTATAAACGATTTTTATTTACATTATTTATTTATTTAAAATCATTTTTATTTTAATTTAATTTATTTAAATTTTTATTTAATTTTTGTCTTCTTTTTATTTGTCATGTAGTTGGGCCGCATCTAATGTTAGACCCAAGTCCGTTGACCCCGGCCAGCCTTCCCATTCCCAGCTCCACTTGATTAGTAACCTTGCCGGACCTATTACTTCCCTTTTTCCTAACCAATCCGACCATCGATTCGTCTTGATTTCTTCTTGAGATTTACTACTTGTTTGTCCCTTGATCTCACCCAAATAAAACTTCTTTCGATTTGGTCTCAATCAGTGTGTGACTTGCTTCTCAAATCCTTCGGATTGCCTATATATACTCATCTCCACTCTCTCGTCGAGCTGATTCATTTTCGGCCTAATTTCTCCCTGAGATCAATTCTTGGATCGAGCTTTAGGTGACAGTTGAAGCTTCCCACGATCAGGAGCATGAGACGAAGGCTAGATGCATGATCCACCACTACTGTAGGAGCTCCATCGACGCAATTGAGCTTCTTCGACTTTCATATCGGATCAAGGCTATAGCCACCATTCCACCACCGTAGGGTAATCCGGTATATTTTAGGTTTGATTTTCATCATTAATTCAGCAATTTCTGTTTTGATTTAAAGTAGATCAGATCATCGCCGATCACTCTTCGATTCGACTGATCGGAGGTCACCTGTGCACTAATTAATCATTTCGACTCGACCTTCATAGTCACCATCATATTATCCATGCTCCTCATATCTCTGATCACCCAGATCTGATCTAGAACTGGATATCAACCTCCATTCCGAATGTCTTGCTAGAGGACACCTATTTCCCCCTATTTTTTATTTACTTCTGCTAATCATTTTGCTGGAGATTCTCTCCGAGCAATAAGGAATGACGTGCAAGTGCTAGGAGTGTGAGAGGATTCTTGGATCTAGACCTAGAGGTATTTAACAACTGTTGAACTTCGAGAGCCCCAGATCAGTTGATCGACCATCATCAGACTTCAAGGATGCATCAAATCAGCAGAGTACCATTGTAGGAGAGGATAGATGCTTTCAGACAGCGAATTAGGTGGAGATCGAACAAGATCAGATAGATTGAAATCCATCAGAGACGAACTTCAAGCATGTTCATCCAGAGAGCGTCAGGACCACATGATCAAGAACAGAGAGTCCAGATCCAATCGACACCATCGGATTTGCCCCAACTTCCAACCATCATATTACGCTTCCAGCTTTGATCCAGACCTTCTGGAGTGCATCCATCTATAGTCGTTCGATCAAAGTCCAGATCCATCGCAACTGTCCAGACAACCACATGGATTAGTGGTAATATTGCACTCAAGTCCCTGCCTTTTGTTTGATTTATAAATAAAACCTTTCTGGACACATGTCGTATTGTGCATGTTTGAATAATTGCATTTGTTCCCATGTTGTTTGTTTTATTTGCATGTTAGTCTAGCTTGTTTGTATAAGTGTGCCATGCACGTGGCACTTTGGTTAAATTGCATATCATGTCATGGGTTTCTGTGTTACTCTTTAGTCCATTTAAATAATTAAATTACATCATGGTCCATGTCAATGCATCTCACAGCACAAGCATGCCCTCATTTGGAAAATTTACATAGGTCACCCCTATAGTTTTCTATATGTTATCTTTTAGTCTTTAAATAAAGTTTGTTTGCACATATGCCCCTGTGAAGCAGATTGTCATTTTTTTATAATTAGGATTAATGAAATGCTAATCATTTCCAAAAAAATCTCTAAAAATTGTAATAAACTTCTGCTAATTAGTATTAAAAGCAGTAATTTTCGTTTAGCATTTTATTTTGTTTTATTATTTTTAAAATTCAGAAAAAGTCTGATTTCATCCTATTTGTAGAAAATAAATCATAAAAAATATAAAATTTGTTTAAAAAATCTGAAAAAAATTGGTTTGTTTTATTTTTATTAGAAATTTCATCTTTTAATTCCTTATAAAAACCATAAAAATTACAAAATACTAAAAACCCATAAAAACTAATATGAAATCAAAGAAAACCACAAAAAATTTATAAAATACCTTTTTGAACATCTAAAGCAATTGTCTTTGTTTCTGTCTATATTTATTTATTTTTGCTTTTATTTTATATTTTAAAAACACAAAACCTTGTCATTATTTTTTTTGTAATTTTCTTCTACTTTTAATTGTTTCAAAAATCCTAAAAAATCTATAAACCTCTAAAAATAACAAAATCAACATAAAAACATTAAAAATCTAAAAATAATTCTAGTTTAATTTTATGTACATTTTTTCTTTATTTTAAAAAATCCAAAAAGTTGATTTTCCTTTCTTTTCTTTTTATCCCTTTTTCTTTGTTTTATTTTCTTTTATTTTAAAAATATAAAAACATTTGCAAAATTTTAAAAAATCATAAAAAGTTGTATAATAAGAAATCATAAAAAATAAAAAAAATCCATTAAAAAATAAAAAGATAAAAAATCCACATAATCCAAGATTAGTTTATTTTAAGATTCATCTTTAATTTATTTGATTTTTCATTGGATTGAATAACCCTCAAGATTCATTGTTGCCTCCCTAAGTTCGATCCTGTAGATATATGTAAATAAATATCATTTGACTCTTGGTTACATTTATATTCTTGATTGTTTGCTTGAGTTGTGAATAAACATAAATTATTTTTGTTGGGACTTCTATTGGGTTGCGACTACACTTGTGCATATTCTACCCTTTTTTCCTTAATAATAATAATAATGATTAAAACTCCATAAAGTCTGAGTTCAACAATATCACCATAAAGAAATGCATCATTCACATTAAGTTGATATAGGGGCCGGTCTCGTGTCACCACAACAGAGAGAGGGTTCCATAATATAGAATTTCGAGCAACTGAAGAGAAAATATAATGATATTCCACCCTATATATCTAGGTGAACCCATGAGCCACAAACCTTGCCTTGTAGTGATGCACGCCACCATCTTCTTAGTGCTTCACCGTGAACACCACTTGCATCCCACGACAGAAGCCCATGTAGGAGTTGTAACAATGCTCTACGTGCCACGTGACTATAATGCAACCATCTCCTACTCCATGGCAATACACCACTGAGTATTTTGCATCGCCTCTTGGTATGTTTGTGGTATCACTGTGGTTGACAGTCCCACTACAAACCTCCTGAAATCCTTTTAGTGATGCTATAAAGAAACATGGGTTGATGATGAATCGACAAATCGGAATGTTAAAAATGTGAAATTGTAATATGAGCGATCAGCGGGTCAACAGAACCTCGTTAAAAATATCTCCATGATGAGAATGAGGTGTAATTTATACATGGATAAGTCCAGGGTCCAACACAAGGACATAAACTAATTACGTTATATAAATAAATCCTAATTAATATAGGTTAAGTGATTCTGATGTATCTAGGTTAGTGAAGATAATGATAAGATGCATGCATGTTGTTTTCTGGATTTTTATAATGCAAGTATAATTAATATGATACAAAAATGTATGACAATACAAAACTAACAATACACAATCGCATATAAAACTCTTGAATTAAATGTTTAAACTAAAGCTTGATTCAATAATTACATTAGTCCTAAATTGATCAATCAATGCTTCAATTTCAACTTAATTAATCAATGCACAAATTTTAACAAGCATTTCGATTACTTAATAAACAATTAGCAAATAATAAGGTTATTAATATTATGAAATAATTTAATTGGTCACCTAATTAAAGTATAAATGTGATGAGCAAATCATGATTCAACTGGGGCATTAAATGAGGCTAAGAAATATTATTGGCATGAAAATCAAGATTAAATAGACAACAGAATTCTCTTGTTTTTATTTTAAAACATACACATCACATCAAAGAAATATATATTCCATTGAAACGATCAAAATTAAAGCTTTCAAATGAGACCAATTTCATGTAATTTGGATATCATATGTTTAGGTTATTAAACAATGAATCCAGAGGCTTTATCGTAGACAAAACATAATTAAAAATACATAGAACATATCAATCGGATCTAAAATAGACTAAAATACAATAAACAAAAGCCGCAAGGGACTTATCTGAAATGTTCCAGGCACATAGAGGTATATATGTCCTCATTGGCATTCACATTATACTTTAGCGACAATGTAAGAAAATATGGCTTAGGCTCATATTCCACATCTGTTGTAGTTGGACTCAACCAATTAAGATTTTGATACTGGCCGAGTTTATAGGATGTGTCCATTGGTGCATCTACTCCTACAATCAAGTGACCATATGTGCTATGACTAGAGCATTCTACTGCTTAGTTGTGGCCAATCTATCTAATATTGCCTGCAAGAGATTATCACGATCCTCCTCCTCTACGTGCTTCTTTGGAGGCATCGTACTTTTGAATCTTGTAGATTACCTTCATCTGAAAATAGGTTGAGATTAGAAGAATATGTGGAAATTAAGTCGAGGTGAAGGTCTTCCTTAGTGAGAAGGGAAGATAGGAAGGGATTGGTCGGTGTGTGACCATCCTCTAAGAAAGATGTGAACCTAGACTCAAGTAGAGGGTCAACATGAGTCCAAGGAGGTCCAAGAAGTGGTGTATCATGGACCTCGGAAGGCATGACACTTGAGGAGTTCAATGAGAGGTTCGTGAAGACTGAACAAACATCCAAAAGAGATTGAATCTCACAGGAAGGCACTTGAATGTGCAGGATTTAACTAACACAATACAAACATAATGAAAACACCTTTAATTCGCAAACTTCACACATTAAGGGTGCAGGACTCCAACCAATTTATCTTGTCAATTTTAATTGAAAATAGAACAAACTTTAAGTTTGTTACTCACAATGTGTCTCCCTTAAGTCTAGCATTGCTTCTATTAGTCCTCAATCAAAAGGATGATCTGCATGGGCTATCAGCTTATATCACACCCTCAAAGAGATAATACTTACACAACCAAAATGTAATTTAAGGTCTGAGGTGAGCACTTGTAGCTCCCAAATCCACAAAAGTCAGAAATAGAGACTTAGGGTATAGGTCTCAGGATTGGTGCTCTATCCTTATGCATGTGTCCTCACCCACTATGTCTGGATGTAAGTACCCACAAGCAATGAGGGGATTACTCTCTCGTAAGTCAAGGTTGATTTTATTCCCAAGTTAATTTTAACTGACATGTATTATCAATCTTAATTTTATGCTTGGTTATCACTTGAGGATTACTATGAGCACATTAAAGCATACACTTTAAGTCGGCCCCTTTTCCTTTTTAATCCTAAGTTATAAAAGCCAAGATAAAGGAATCGAGAAAGTAGAATGCAAGCAGAAAATGATGATGAATGCTTAGATAGAAGTGTACTAACAGTGATTCCCAGCACTCTCCATGTGGATGCAAGACTAAATCGAAAGTTATCTAAATGAATGCAAATCGATGAAAATTCACACCTAAGCAGGATTCTATTAGCGATGAAGAATTCATTTTATTTGAGCTAATCGGATGGGTTAAAAGTACGTCTTCTTAGTGAATCTATTTGATGTGTGTCCTAATTTACTTGAGCACAGATAATAAGATCTAAGTAGCTCTAAGATCAGTGTGCTTGTCCTAAGTAAGTTGGTCACTCAAGTCAAGCAACACTCTTTGGTCAAGAGTGAAACATGTCTCAACATGCCACAATTAATGAATAGTTATAGTGTATATGGTTTACAAATGTGTGTTCTCAATCAAAAACTACTAGAAATTAGCTAGCTATACAATCTCCCTTTCTTCTAAATCAGTTGACGACTCTCAGCAAGTTGCTCCAAGCTCCTCGTCTCCGCATCACCTTGGTCTTCTCCGCTCTGTGAGCCTTAAAACACACAACATGATGGTTAGATATATGATAGAGTATCAATGTCGATTAAAAGAACAGCACATGAACAATATAAAGTCAACCAATGCAACAAAAGTCAATAAAATAATGATTAACCTAACTAACACTAAAATCACTTGATTAAGTACTTAAATCCAATTATGTAATCTAATAAAGTTGTGTCCCATTTAACGATGCCATCTGATGAATTGTCAAATTGTTATGTTAAAATGGCAAATTATAGTATGAGCGATCAGTGGTTCAATACAACCTCACTAAAAATTTCGAACGATGTATAATTTATACCTAGATAAGTCCATGGTCAAACATAAGGACATGAGCTAATCAAATTATATAAATAAGGCCTAATTAATATAGGTTAAGTGATTCTGATGTATCTATGTTAATGAATACAATGATAAGATGCATGCATGTTTTTTTTTTGGATTTTCATAATGCAAGTAGAGTTAATATGTTATAAAATGTATGATAATGCAAAACCGATAATACACACAATCACATATAAAACTTCTAAATTAAATGTATAAATTGAAGCTTGATTCAATAATTACATTAGTCCTAAATTGATCGATGAATGCTCCAATTTCAATTTAATTAATTAATGCATCAATTTCATCAAGCACCAAGATTACTTAATAAACATTTAGCAAATAATCAAGTAATTAATCTTATGGAATATGTTATTTGATCACCTAAATAAATTATAATTGTGGTGAGCAAATCGAGCTTCAATTAGAGCATTAAATGAGGCTAAGAAACATTACTTGCGTGAAAATCAAGATTAAATAGATAGCATACTTATCTGGTATTTATTTTAAAACATAGAGATCACATCAAAGAAACAATTATGCCATTGAAAATATTATAATTAAATCTTTCAAATGAGACCAATTTCATGTAATTTGAATACTGCATGCTCAAGGTATTAAACAATGAATCGAGGGACTTTATTACAAATAAAACATAATTTGAAATACATAAAAAATATCAATTAATTCCAAAATGGACTAAAATTCAAAAAATAAAAGCTACAAGGGGGTTATCTGAAATGTTTTAGGCACAAGAGATTATATATATAATTGTAAAGAATTAGCAGGGCTGGACTACAATTTCCCCAAGCAGGAATGTGAGGTGCATGAATCTCACTAATTCGGTGTGAGGCTCGGATGTCGCACCATGCTTGAGCCACGTGGTTGGTTGGTGTGCCTTGGGTATCGGTTCGGAAACACCAAGGCTGGGTGGTTTGGAGTGAGTTGCGGGACTGATCTGAGTCGTTCGATCAAGAAGATCGATGACACATGTACTTCATCAAAGTCAGATTCACCTTCTCGTATGGTGGTGCAAATGAAGATCTCCAAGGAGGTCGATGCTTCTTCTCTTTATTCCTCTAGATTATTTGAAGGTCGGACCACCTTCCTGAGGACCTCGCGAAGGCGATGGAGGTCAGAAGAGGTTGCTGCAATGGCTGAAGTGCTAAAATAGTGGAGCCTCATCAGAGATAAATCTTGAGATCTGAGATGACTTCCAAAGCCTGACCAATGAGAAATACTCAACCTGCAGGTGTTAGTAAAATAGCCGAAGCACTGGGAAGTGTCTGTGGTGAAATGGAAGGGTAGAGAAGGTAGGGCCCTAGTTGTGTCCTTCACCTAAGAAAGGTGAAGATCATATCAGAGTAGGTAGAGTGATCTAGAGGGAGAGGCGATGATCAACGATGCATGCTTAAATAAGGGAAGTGTGATGATGGTGAATTGTGTCCTTCACCTAAGAAAGGTGAAGATCATATCAGAGTAGGTAGAGTGATCTAGAGGGAGAGGCGATGATCAGCGATGCATGCTTAAATAAGGGAAGTGTGATGATGGTGAAGGACTACTTAGATCAACATGAGAGTGAGTGTATATGCGGAATTAAATTCAAGAAAATATAAAGGGGAAGAACTTGGATATACCTGGAAATCAGATAAGAAGATCATGGGTGATCGAGAATCATGGGCTGGAGTACGGGTGCTTATGGGTCCTTGCTTGATGTACATGGCCGGTGAATGAAGCTCGAGTAGCACTCGGATGTGCTGCGACATGGTCAAATCATTGTGGATCACACCAAAGGTCAACCTCGATCATAACTTCACTCAACACATGAAGGAGGAGGAAGATAGGAGAGACCGTCTTACAAGGGTGAATAGGGTGAAATGTTACCCTCCATGGTGGTTTTGTTTTCTGAAGGAGCAGCTAGAGCAGGTGGTTTCAACCACTTGTAGCTACAACACATGAGGAGGAGCCTGGGAGAGGTTGGTGTGATTGAGGGATGAACGGACCCTCGATTGGTGCCAGGACTGTGTCATGAGATTTGTGGAGCAGCGAGGATAAATCGGTGAAGCTATGATGGTGAGGGGACGTGCCTTTCAGAAGGAGAACCGCTGGAGGTTAAAGATAATCAGTGGTCATTGGATCAAGGGATCTAACAACCCTGCTTTAGGTACGGTTCGAAAAAATAGAACAACTTGAACATTTGATCAAGCGGTTCTGATGAGGATAGAGATGGATGATCAACGATTGTCTTATCAAGTAATCAGATGACCAAGAAAAGAGGCATCCCTTAACAAAGGTCGAGGCTATTTGGCTCTCTAAGAAGAATCCATGTGGCCTAATCAGAAAAAGATAAATGAAGAAAATAAGGTAAAATGAAAAAAAAGTAAATGAAGTTAAATAAAAAAAGTATTCTACATGAATGTTGTGTATTTTTTATGATCTACAACATTCATGTAGAATACAAAATCAAACTACAACATATATACATATTATTATTTTTGTAAGAACAAAAAAAATATTTTTGTTATTTTTTGTTATTATTCTTGGTTTTTTGAGTAAGAAATAATATATAATATATTACTTACAATATTACACTAATTTTTATGAGATTTTTAATAACTAGAAGACACATATAAAGAGAACCATAAACACATACACACACATAAAATAATAATAACTATAAATAAAGAAAATAAGGTAAAATGAAAAAAATAGTAAATGAACTCAAATAAAAAAGTGTTCTACATGAAAGTTATAATTTTTTAAAGATCTACAACTTTCATGTAAAATATAAAAGCAAAATACATTATACATACTATTCTTTTTGTAAGAACAAAAAAATAGAGGGCTTATCCAATGGACCTTGTGCCCATTAGAGATAAGATGAGTCTTTAATCTCAACCGTTATATCTCAATCCGGTAACTTCAGTAACTTTCGTATTGCCATCAGTTACTGCACGCATCGGTAACTTTAGTATTACCATCTATAACACTTTATATCAATAATACTTAATACATCAATAATTTCTCGTTGCCATCAATAACACTTTATATCAGTAATACTAAATGCATTAGTAACTTTCGTATTGCCATCAATAACTTTGAATCAATTATAAGTAAAGGAAGTAATTTAATCAATAACTTTGGTTCACACTTACTTGTAACTTTATATAAGTTACTATAGCTATGATATTACTTATTGAAGCTTTGATATATATTACTGAAGCTAGGATATATATTACTTACTAAAGTGTGCATTTTTGTTACTGAAGTTGATGGAGATGAAGGGGGCTCATATCATCTCTAATGGGCACGAAGCCCATTGGATAAAAATCCTGAAATACTTCTTTTTATTTTTTTGTTATTATTTTTGATATTTTGAGTAAGAAATAATATACAATATATTATTTACAATACAACAACAACAAAGCCTTTTCCCACGATTAAGTAGGGTCGGCTACATGGATTCTTCGCCTCCATTCAGATCTATCTTGGGTCAATCCCGGGCTTATATCCACAAAACAAAGATCCGTTCGCATGGTCTCTTTCCAACACTTCTTGGGCCGTCCCCGCCCTCTCTTAGCCAACTCAACATCCCAACACCCGCATCTCCTAACTGGTGCATCAGTTGATCTTCTTTGCAAATGACCAAACCATCTTAAGCGGTTTTCTCGCATCAAATCCTCGATCGGAGCAACACCAACTTTCTTTCTGATTGCATCATTCCGAATCCGATCTTTACGTGTGTGTGTGTGTGTGTCCACACATCCACCTTAGCATTTTCATTTCTGCTACAGTCATTCTCTGCACATGTCTATGGTTCACAGGCCAACATTCAGATCCATAGAGCATAGCAGGTCTCGCGACTGCTTTGTAAAACTTTCCTTCAATTTTTAAAGGAATTTTCTTATCACAGAGAACAGTAGAGGCTCCTCTCCACTTTATCCAGTCTGTATTTATTCTATTAGTAACATCTCCATCAATTTCCCCATCATGTTGCAAAATAGATCTCAGATATCTAAAAGAATCTCTCTTCTGAATATTATCATCACCAA
This sequence comes from Ottelia alismoides, assembly GCA_037367405.1. Lineage (NCBI taxonomy): Eukaryota > Viridiplantae > Streptophyta > Magnoliopsida > Alismatales > Hydrocharitaceae > Ottelia > Ottelia alismoides. Next base: position 372,932 of record JAZKJV010006671.1, read on the forward strand.
TCTTCACCTCTATTCCTTCACCATTGCTTCCATCAAAGGTGCACTCCATATATTCTGTCTTAGCCCTACTTATATGAAATCCTTTACTCTCCAAGTCATGTCTCCAGACCTCGAGCTTCTCACTTACTCCATCTCTAGTCTCGTCAATCAACACAATATCATCAGCAAATAACATGCACCAAGGTAACTCATCCTGAATGTGACTTGTCAACTCGTCCATAATCAAAGTAAAAAGAAATGGACTCAAAGCTGAACCTTGATGTAAACCAATGTTGATGTCAAAATAGCCATTCTTCCCAGACGGTGTCCTTACACAAGATAAAGCCCAGTCATACATATCCTTTATGAGGTTAATGTATAGGACAAGAACTTGTCTCTTCTTTAAAACTCTCCACAATATCTCTCGTGGGACAGAATCATAAGCCTTCTCCAAATCAATAAAGATCATATGGAGATTCTTCCTTTAGCTCTATAAATCTCCATTGTTCTCCTTAGCAAATGGATGGCTTCAATAGTTTAGCGACCTGGCATGAATCTGAATTGGTTTTCTTTGACATTGGAAACTTGCCTCAACCTTCTCTCGATCACACGTTCCCGAATTTTCATAGTGTGACTCATCAGCTTGATACCTCTATAATTTGAACAATTTTGAATGTCTCCTTTATTTTTATAAAGAGGCACCACGATACTCCTCCTCCAATCTTCATGCATTTTCTGGCTTCGCTAAATAACATTGAATAGATTCGTAAGCCAAATCAAACCGCGCTCACCTAAAACTTTCCATACTTCTACAGGGATGGCATCCGGTCCTACACCTTTCCCATGTCTCATAACCTTCAAAGCCTCCTCTGCTTCCTTTCTTTGAATCTGTCTATAGCTTGCACGATTGAAGTAACTTTCACTACTAGCTAGATCACTCAAAGTGATCTCTCTATTTCCTTCCCCAATAAAAAGTTTATGGAAGTACTGCTCCCATCTAGTCTCTATATACTTCTGAGTAACAAGCACGTGACCTTCCTCGTCCTTAATGCATCTTACTTGAGAAAGGTCTTCGGTCTTTCTTTCTCTTGCTTTGGCCAACCTGAATATATCCTTCTGGACCTCCTTAGAGCCGAGATTTTTATACAAAACTTTATAAGCTTTCGACTTAGCTTCACTTACAGCCTTCTTTGCTTCCTTCTTTGCTATTTTTGTAGTTTGTGATAGTTTCCTCTGTTCTATCCTTAGACATAGCTTTAAAGCATGCTCTTTTAATTTTTAGCTTCTCTTGCACCCCTTCACTCCACCACCAAGCCTCCTTTTGACCTGGGGCTCCTCCCTTTGACTCGCCTAGAATCTCTTTGGCTACCTTTCGGATACAAGATGCTACTGCCTCCCACATCTCATTTGCACTTTCACTACAATCCCAAGATAAATCTTCTAAAACCTTCTAACTGAGGTTCGATTGCTTTATTGAAAGATTCCACCATCTTGTTCTAGTGATCTTAGGAACCCTCCTTTTCTTTACCAGCCCTTTTATTTGTACATCCAAGACTAACAAGCGATGTTGAGTTGTCAAACTCTCTCCTGGGATTACTTTGCAGTTTTTACAACATAACTGATCTCTTCTCCTCAACGCAAAGTAATCTATTTGTGTTCTCGTTGGCCCACTCTTATAAGTAATAAAATGCTCCTCCCTCTTCTTGAAGAGAGTGTTTGCTATGAAAAGATCATATGCTGTTACAAAATCCAGTATGACTTTTCCCTCTTCATTTCTATCCCCAAAATCATGTCCACCATGAACACTAGCATACCCTGAAGCATCTTTTCCCACATATCCATTAAGATATCCACCTATGCAAATCATCTCTCTTTGTGGGATTCCTTGTAAATCTTATCTAGATCCTCCCAAAAAGCTTGTTTAGTCCTTTCATCTAAACCAATTTGCGGTGCATAAACTGAGATTATATTATTTACAATATTATGCTAATTTTTATGAGATTTGTAAATAAGTAGAAAACACATGAAATAAATAGAATCATAAACACACATATATAATAAGTAACGACTTTATTTATTTATAATAATTAGCCTTAGTTATTTATAATGCGTATAATGTTCATTTCATGTAGTTAATTGTTAAATCAATTGAACAAATTAAGGTGGTATGTTAAATAATACAAATAATGCTGATGAATTCAGGATTCATCAACTACAAGAGTATAAGTATCACACGTATGTCTCCGCTTCTACAGATCAATATGCACATCAATATCAACTACCTCCTCCTCAACCTGCGAACTAGACTCCTGAGAGGGCACCTGTTCATCCTGTAAAATAACTTCTTGCATGGACAAATCGCTAGTGCCATCAGTAGAAACAATGTTCTCAGTACATAGCTGGGATGTGTTGGATGATGGGGAAGGCCCATGAGCAGGAGGAACCATGGGAGGCCAGCGAGTGTAGAAACATAGCTATAAGTGATCCAAGGTACTTGATGGCGGTAGAGGTAGACCCACAAGAGTAGGTGGTGAAACTGGAGGTGGTGTTGCCATAGGAGGAGGAGGCCTATTTACCTCCTCTCTAGAGTCGGACAAAGTCAACATGTCACATGTAGGGGAGAAATACATGTCCGATAATTTTATTTTTACCTATCTCTTAATTTTATAAAATTATCGTAGTAGTTAGATAGAAAATGAATGATCAAAGACCATAAATTTAATCAATTATCATGTGATCAATTTTCATTTGGTAAGCATACCAAGGTCAAACTCGGTGAACAACGGTTCTCTAGTTGCATGATTCAAATTATTTATTGTATTTAATTATTTATGATATTAAATTTTATATCAGAAATATGAAGAAAATTAAAGATGCAATGCAATATTTTTTTATGTTGTTTTGGGTTTGCAAATTTTTGTTTTATTTTTTAATAAAAAGACGCTAAAAAGAAATAGATATGTAATGAAAATGTATTGTTTATGTATGTAGAAATGAAAAGCGCAGACGGGATCAATGCAACAAATGCAAGATAAATAAAATAAAAATAAACTATATGCCATTAATAGGATTGTCTCCAATTTCAACTCATGTAGATACTCAAAAATCCTCAAAAATATTTATCAATAAAAATTAGTTTACATTTCTGAAAATATCAATCAAGTTAATTTGTGCAATCACAGATCAAAATCCAATTATAACTTTTAACATAATATCTGTGATTTTAATCCTGCAAATTCCTTAATCAATCGGTTCACTTTGGTGGATATGGATCGTATCTAATAGATCCCTACAATAATGTACCATTTCTATTTTGCAAGTAAATCTCAATTATACCTTGCATTATAATATAGATTGAAAGAAAGAAAAATACATAGAACTATAAAAAGATAAATAATATGGATCCTTCCCCTGACTAGTTGCCTCATACATATCCTTTTTAATCCCCTACTATTCTTCTGCATTCTCATCACATGCTAAATCCATATCCACATTTTCGATCACCTTTATTTATCTCCTTCTCTCGTGTTTTTCTTTTAGTTTCCCATCTCAGATTAGTCCCATCCCAAATCTAGCATATGCACCTCCTCAAATCAAAGGTGTGTATTCTTGTTTCTATTTTTTTATGGGTATTAGAGATTGATCCTTTAAACCATACATGAAATTTATTGAATCTTGTTATGATGAAAAGAACTGATCTTTGAATTAACTGGAGTTGAGCAACAAGATTGGCGACCTGCAGGTGGAGGTGTAAGGGAGAGGAGGGGGGACAATGAAGGTTGGTGAGGCAGCTATAACAATGACGAGAATTGGGAGAGGTGGTTGCGGCAAGAGTAGGAGTAGTGGGAGGTGATTGGGGGTGGAAGAGGGAGAGTGGAGTTCTGCCACAATGAGGGGGAGGATGTGGATGGAGAAGGGGACGAGGGGGTGGGGTTTATTAAAAAAAGCGTTAGTATTCAATTTAGGTGCCGATCAATGCCAACCTTCTTGCTTCCTTATAGGTCATCTAGAAATAGAATAGAGAACGGGTAGTTGATGACTGATGTTGAAGTAGAGTTGACTAAGCTACAACATAGAAGGGATACTCCAAAGGATCTTTGAGGCAGGTTTGCATAAAGACCCTAGGGGATCTGTCCTTACCATGTGACAACTCCACAATCTGAGAGCGACCACCGCCACTACTTGGGTGTGTCCTTCCATCATACACGGGTCATTTGAGCTTAGACCTCATACCATATAGCTTTTGCCCAAGTTCCATGGGCATTCTAATAAGGAGTTGTACTTATACCTTCAGGAGTTTGAGTTTATTTGTAGTACAGGTCTTGATGCTTTACTTGAGACGGACATGATCGAGATGATTACTTTTCCTTTCTCCCTGATCGACAAGGCAGCTTATTGGTTGAAGCATATTGGGAGATCTAGGATTGATTTGGAGACCTTTTGGTGTAGTGTCCCCGGTAGGGAATCTCAAAGTTGAACTTGGCGTAGAGCTTCTTCTGTGGATTGACACCAGGTACTTGTGAATGCAACTTATGGTGGCTCATATTTTTTAAGAACAAGGATATAATATGGAGAATTTATGAGGAGATGGTTGATAGCTACATTACCCTTTCTCAGACTCGTTTCTACACTCAACTAAAGCCACCAAAGTATCACTATCGTTCTCCAGTGGTACAAGTTGAGGAGGGCCCCTCTTCTTCTTCTAACTCCTCATCAATTGACGTGGCGATCATCTGCCAGAAGATGGACAATATAGAGACTGTAGTGAAAAGGTTCCAATGTCTGGACAAGCTTGATAAGATCGATGAGCTTAAGAAGTGCACGAGTGACATGAGGACTCAGATCTTATACCTTATGGAGCTACAATCAATTGGTGTTCCTTCTTTCATGTGATCAATTGATATAGTGAACAGTGAATGAGGTTTACTTACTACACTACATCATCCAGTGCAACACATTTACCAAATGCCTTCTGAGCATGTACAACACCTTCCTGTTTACTAGAAATTACGGCATCCACAATCTCTGATACTCAAATGGTTGTGTATCAGAGTGATCAGCCCCCTCATCGCCCAATCATCATGTTATGGCCTCTACGCCATCTATGTGTCATCCCACTCATCGCCCAATCACCGAGATCGATGAATCCCATTTGCTTGATTTCTAGAATGATGACAATCACAAGCCACACTATCACCAAAACCATGTGCTATCCCATCATGATTTTACCTATGTTGATCCCAAAGCTATGGTTTTCCAACTGATGCTTACTTAGTGTTGATTGTGATTAATAAGTACTAATCATGATTACTTATTCTTAGCTACGGTTAGCATCCGTTGATCTATGATTGATGTTTCCTAATCATGCTTTGTAACACTTTCCTTAGTCGTGACTAATTAGTCCCTATGACGGTGATTATACGTTAATGACTACTTAACCGACGTCAACCCTTCTTACTGCAAAAAATTATAACAATTCTTATCGACCTTCGATTGAAATGAAAGTAGCTCCCTTGAACGTGTCTTGTGTCAAATCCAAGAACTATATAACTATATTATCTAAGTAAGTTGATTTAATGATCTTACAAGGTCCTATGTACAATGATTAAATGAAACTTCTAACTTCTTATCTCTACATTTTTAGTCTAGTAACACTGACTTAGGTTTTGAGTTACTTAATTTGAGCATGATAATGAATCTTAGCATGATATTTGGAGTATCGATGCATTAAGAGGATCATAAAATACTCTAAATCGTTCTTAATTTAAGACAATTAAATTTGCACTAAGATTTACATGCATGCTTTAGTATCTGACTCAAAGTGACCCATTAATCTTGATCCTAGATCCCACTTCCCATTCAAGGATTTAGGTAGGAATTCCAATGTCAAATATCAAAATCAGGTCAGAATCACGGATCAAAGAGTCCCCTCATGATCATCAAAAAAAATCTAATCTATATGTAGCATACGAACCACCAACTTTCGAGACCTCCGCAGACTTGAGGCCCTCATTGCACTCCCCGCAAGCTTGTCATTATCACATCCCATCCTTCCGGATCTACAGGCAGACCCACTTGTCCTCCCCCGTCCACCCGCCACGTGGCACCTTCACAGCCACCATTGCACCTCCCTCTTCCCCTTCCTATATACCCGAAAATCCCCTTGAAATATTCCCGGAAATTAAAAATATCCACCACATTATCCTCAAGAAACCACACCCGTCGATTTACACCGATCCGACGACCCACATCACTCCTTTGCACCTATCCTATCCCTTTCTAGATTCCCCGGAGTTAAAAACCCCCATCTCTGCTCGTCCACTCCGCTACCCTTCGAGCAACACCAGCACCATGGCCGCGAGCGTCACCCTCCCGTCCTTCTCCGGCCTCCGCCAACAGCTTCCCGAAGAGTGCCGCCCTACCTCCGCTCCATCCTGCCGCCATGCCCCATCGCTTGTGGTGAGAGCCTCCAGGTCTAGCCCGAAGCTGACGGGGCGCGCGCTCCGCGTCGCTGTGGTGGGAGGGGGCCCGGCTGGGGGAGCTGCGGCGGAGACGCTGGCGAAGGGAGGGGTGGAGACGTTCCTGATAGAGAGGAAGCTGGACAACTGCAAGCCGTGCGGGGGGGCGATCCCGCTGTGCATGGTGGGGGAATTCGAGCTGCCGCTGGACATCATCGACCGGAGGGTGACGAAGATGAAGATGATATCGCCGTCGAATGTGGCGGTGGACATCGGGAGGACGCTGAAGCCGCACGAGTACATAGGGATGGTGCGGAGGGAGGTGCTCGACGCGTACCTCCGGGACAGGGCCAAGTCCCACGGCGCCGAGATCATCAACGGCCTCTTCCTCAAGATGGACGTCCCTAAGGACGGCACCTCCCCCTATGTCCTCCATTACAGCAGCTATGATGGTAAAATCTCGTGTCACTCTCTCCATCTTTTACTGAGCATAAGTAAATGAGACGGCTTTTACTGCCTTAGGCTTAAACGATTATTGGACATTAATGGCATTCTCATGAATAAAAAGGTACTTCTTCCACTGGAAAGCCCTGCAAGCTCGAGGTGGATGCCGTCATCGGCGCAGATGGAGCCAACTCGCGTGTGGCCAAGTCCATCGGCGCCGGCGACTACGAGTACGCCATTGCATTCCAGGTAAAATTTTCGTACGGTTATTTACATTTCCATTGGCAATAAACATGTACAACTGTCTCCGCAATCCTAATTACATATTTCTCTTTTAACTACAATGATTCGTATGACAATGTTATTAAGAATTACTTCAGTTCCATTTAATTTATTCCCATTATTCTTAGGCAGCGTTCAATCAAATTATAGTTAGTATTTTTAAAAGAATATGAATGGAGCAGGAAAGAGTGAAGATCCCGGATGACAAGATGGAGTATTACAAGGAGCGAGCTGAGATGTACGTCGGCGACGATGTGTCACCGGACTTCTATGGTTGGGTCTTCCCCAAATGCGACCATGTCGCTGTGGGCACCGGCACCGTTACCCACAAGAGCGATATCAAGCGCTTCCAGAATGCCACTCGCCTCCGTGCCAAGGACAAGATCGAGGGCGGCAAGATCATCCGCGTTGAGGCCCATCCCATCCCTGAGCACCCCCGTCCCCGTCGGTAAGCGCCTAGTTCCCCACAAATACCCATAAGCATATTTATATCGGTTACAGAGGATGTGCTTTGCTGATCTAAGCTCAATATAGGATCGAACCACTTAATCTATTTTATCGAGAATCAATATATATATGCCGTGCATTACAGGTCCTCAGGGAGGGTGGCCCTCGTTGGAGACGCGGCAGGGTACGTGACCAAGTGCTCCGGTGAGGGGATCTACTTTGCGGCGAAGAGTGGGCGTATGTGTGCAGAGGCAATTGTAGCAGGTTCGGAGCAGGGGAAGCGACTGATCGATGAGTCCGACTTGAAGAATTACCTGGAGAAGTTCGACAAGGCATACTGGCCAACATACAAGGTGCTAGACATACTGCAGAAGGTCTTCTACAGGTCGAACCCCGCGAGGGAGGCATTCGTCGAGATGTGCTCAGACGAGTACGTGCAGAAGATGACCTTCGACAGCTACCTCTACAAGACGGTTGTTCCCGGTAACCCTCTGGACGACATCCGGCTAGCGATCAACACCATCGGCAGCCTTGTGAGGGCCAACGCCCTGCAACGTGAGATGGCCAAGCTCAGCTAGAGAGCTGGATGACATGCAGTTGGGAACTATATATACGAACTATTGATTGAGCTTCTGAAACATGGTTGATCTGGATTTAGATCTGAAGGTGCTGAGAGCAGTGGAGGGATGATAGAGGGTGGTGAACTGGGTTCATATTCTTTTTTCCAGTTTGTATATCACGGTTTTCTATGTTGATTGCATGTAATAATAATGAACTGGTAATTAAGCTATAATATTTTCGCCATTTTGGTTTATTTCATGTTAATCCACCCGTTCCCACTGCATGATCGGAATATACTCCATGCTTATGTTATTTCTTAGTAAACGAAATTGTATGGATGTGTAATACTGATCTCATTATATTGGCGAGAAATCATGTGGATATTTCCACGCTACTGCAATTATTGTCGAAGCTTATTAGGGTTTTAAGCAATGACTGAAATGAACACATTGCAGCCGCAACTGGACTCTGATACAAAAGGAAACGTCCGTACCCTGTTATTATATATCGAAGTACGATGAAAGGGATAATTACATTAGACTAATTCGAATTTCGATCACAATCTATTTGAAAGGACCTTGGGTGGATTGGAGGGTTGAAATGGTTAGAATTTTGAAATGGTAAATGTGATGTGATGTTGTATTATTTATCTGTTAATTTAGAAGTATTGTATCAAAGTAAAATGTAGAATCTATATTTCTAACTCCGTCCAAGGAATGCAGATAGGGGCACTCGAACCCATTGCAGACTTCGGATGGCTGAGATCATATGTATGCACCTCGACATTACAATGAAATCATATCGGCCTCCCTATGATCATCTTTCTTCCCATAGCTGCAAAGGCCGACCCTCCCAAGAGGGCCTTCATAGAAAGGTGATCGTTGACATCACCATTCTATAAGGGTCTGTTTGGTTGTTGGTATAGATCGAGGTATACTAGCATATCCCTAGCTTCAACTCTCTTAACTTGGGTTGGAATTACATGTATTAACCCTACAATTTCTTTGGTATGATGCTTTTTAACAATGTTCAAATAAAATTATTAGCATAAAAAATATATTATAACCATTAAAAAAGTTAATATAACACATAACCAATGTCACATAACAATTATCATTCCAACCCTCTGAACCCTCCAAACAGCTACTATTCACATGGGAATATCCCAACCCAACCCAGTTATCAAACAAAAAGTAGGTATTTTAAGCCTTTCAACAATAACAACAAAGCCTTTTCCCACATTAAGTAGGGTCAGCTACATAGATTTTTTTGTCTCCATTCAGATCTATCTTGGGCTAATCTCGAGCTTAGGTCCAAAAAACTAAGATTGCTTCGTATAGTCTCATTCCAACATTTTTTGACCTTCCTCGTCCTCTCTTAGTTGGTTCAACATCACAAAACTCGCATCTCCTAACCGGTGCATCAGCTGACCTCCTTTATACATGGCCAAACCACCTTGAGTGATTTTTCTCGCATCTTATCATCGACTGGAACTACATCAACTTTCCTTCTGATTGCATCATTCATAATCTGATCTTTACGTGTGTTGTGTGTATGTGTGTGTGAGAGTGTGTGTGTCCACACATCCACCTTAGCATTTTCATTTTTGCTGCTAACATTCTCTGCACATGTCTATGGTTCACATGCCAACATTCAAATCCATAGAGCATAGCAGGTCTCACAGTTACTTTGTACAACTTTCCTTTGATTTTCAAAGGAATTTTCTTATCACAGAAAATAGTAGAGGCTCCTCCCCACTTTAGTCAACCTGCATTTATTCTATTAGTAACATCTCCGTCAATTTCTCAATTATGTTGCAAAAAAGATCCGAAGTATCTAAAAGAATCCTTCTTCTGAACGTTGTTGTCACCAATCTTCACCTTGATTCCTTCGTTGTTTCTTCCATCAAAAGTTCTCTCCACATATTCAGTCCTAACCCTACTTATATGCAATCATTTAGTCTCCAATACATGTCTTTAGACCTCAAGCTTCTCAATTACCCCATCTCTGATCTCATCAATCAACACAATATCATCAGCGAATAACATACACCAAGGTATCTCATCATGAATATGACTTGTCAACTCGTATATAACCAAAGTGGAAAGGAATGGACTCGAAGTTGAACCTTGATGCAAACCAATGTTGATGTCAAAATAGTCAATCTTCCCACACTGGATCCTTACACATGATGAAGTGTTATCACACATATCCTTTATGAGATTAATTTATAGGATCGGTACTTGTCCCTTCTCCAAAACTCCCCATAATATCTCCTTTGGGACAGAATCATAAGCCTTATCCTAATCAATAAAAATCATATGGAGGATCTTTTTTTAACTTATAAATCTCCATTGTTTTCCTCAACAAGTGGATGACTTCAGTAGTTGAGTGACCTAGCTTGAATATGAATTGCTTTTCTTTTACTTTGGAAGCTCGTCTCAACCTTCTTTCGATCACATGTTCTAAAATTTTCATAGTGTGATTCATCAGCTTGATACTTCTGTAATTTGAACAATTTTGACAAAATAATAGACTAAACTTTAAAAATAGAATAATAATATTCAAAATCTATTTTTTTAAAGAAATTGCAGTAGACTAGTTGATCGTGTTTCAACAATATTTATGACAAACTAGTGAAAATAGTTTAACAAGATTAGTCTCAATGAGTTCACCCGTCCAACCAATTGAACCAGCATGTATAGTTTGATTTCAATGCTGCATTTGACAGATAAATAATGAATACATATTACAGAAAGAGACATAACATGTGATTTAACTATTGTATCCAGAGATCACTTACTCATGGATAAATGTGATGTGAGTTGTCTATATTTCCCATTTCTATTTTGAAAAAATACTGGAGTATAATTATTATAAAATAGGTGATGTGAATTGGGTGGTAAATTATAAGCCTTGTTTAAATGGGATACAACAATAGAGAGCCAGAGAATAGAAGGAAGAAAGCAAGGGAACAATGAGAGTCGTATTTATTTTTCTTCGTTGATATTTTTCTTCTTTGGATTGTCTAGATAACGGACCCTTATTATATAGTATATCTTCCTTTTCGCACGATCCCATGGTGTTTGATCAAACCTTCGTTTTTCTCAACGAGCTTATTTTGGGATGAAATTTCCTCGTCTTGGCTGAAGAGGACAAGTTCAAAAGTGTTTGTGGTTTTTCTATTAGCATTAAAAAATAGATAGAAAAATTCTCTTAAATCTCCTTTTTGGGTTCATCATATTAAAAGTTCCTATAGGCTTGGAGAAAATATTGAAAACCCTTTCTTAACGAGGTCCTCTCCATTTACAATTGAAAATAAACCTTTGACTCTTCCATGTCACAAAATATTCCATGCTAAAATTAGTTGTTAATAACCGGAATTGTATGGGTTGGTACATATGTGATCCCATTATCTAGATGAAGAGTCAATTGTGTAACTTAAATGTAACAAATCACTATCAATGATTGCTCTGTATTGGCAAAAATACTCATCATGCCACCAAGAGTGTAGAGAGCGTTATTAAGGGTTTAAACCAATTATGTGATGAAAAGGATGTTTGCACATTAGATTAATACGAATTTTAGTCACATTTGATTCATATGATCGACCATATGTAATGCAATACTTCGATGAATTTGATTTGGCATATGAAATAAGGAAGGATCGGATAAAAGTGCTCTTTATCCTTCATTCTTATTTGATTGATTTAAGTATAAGGTAAAAATAAATGTTGTGGACATAAATATAATAACCATGTTGTGATCAATTTATCTCGAAATAATTTATACGAGACACTCCTAATTTTATTTCGAGATAAATTGATGGGTAATCAATAGTGAGATAAATTTGATTATTATTATTATTCTCGTTACTCTAATTTTTCAGAAAATTACGATGTAAGTAATAGTTATTGTGGAATATATATATATATGGTAAATAATTTTAATAATTACTTAAAGAAAAGAATTAAGAAAAGTAGAATAGTTGTGTAATAAAAAAGGGTAAACAAAAATGAACCTTATTTTTTAGTATAGATGGTCAGATACACTTTCATCATTCATCATTATGGAGAGCGATATCATGACTAACATTTTCTTTTGAAATCGAATTGCTGGGATTTGAAAAATTACATTGATTTGAACATTAAGAATTATCATTAGTGCATTCATTATTATAGTTAATGTGAGAATAATATCTCTTAATAAATAGAGTCGAAGGTCCACAAACGAGATATGTTCTTTTCTTTATTGTTTTCCATCGACAAGAGAGGAGAGAAAGAGATCCATACGATTGTGACGAAAGCTTGAGGCTTCGCCTTGAATCTCCACTCGGGCTTGTTTTTTTTTTGCGATGGCTACATTTATTTTTTTAGTCTTTATATTATGTATGAGCTTTTGTTTTATAACAAGGGGTATTAGAACCATCTCAAATCCGTTTGTAAGGATTAAAGGGTTCAAAGAATTGTTGTTGATTTCCATTATTGGTATGTGTATTTGTGAACTCTGTTCTTAATATCTAGTAGTGTTTTTTTTTATTTTTTAATGTGCGCGATGAATAACCTAATAATATATTGCAATCTATCAACCTCATGTTGTTTACGGATCCACCTTTATTAAAAAAACAGAATGATGTTTTGTGGCTCAACGTCGGATGATATTGTTATTTGTATTGGTTTTAACCCCTTCTTTTGCATGTACTTCTATTTAGTTAAAGCTTGACTTTTTTTAATCGTCGCTCGCAGAATAAATTACCAATGCCTTTTGTTTTTATCGTCTCATCATTGGACTTGACGTTGAACTTAAATAGCAAAATATGCAAATATGTGAATGAGATTAGGGTTGTCTCCTTTTGAGTTGGACAAAATCAAAACATCCATTTTATAACTTTTGCTGCATGCATGTGATTGAGATACTACCTTAGAAATTACATAAATGATTAACTTATAATCAGTATAGATCTTTCAAACGAAACCATAATTTGAAATCCGTATAAAGGAACCATCTTACTTCCCATTCCCATGTTGGTTTAATTATGGTTAAAAAAAGGGATCAACATTGGCAATTGTTCACGTTCTGGTTTGATTACGTTGGCTTTTTTATAAGGAAATGAATGTGATGTTCTTAACTTTTCCTGCAAAGAATGACTAACAGCGAAACGTTCCTCATTTGGGAACCAAGCAAATAATCGTACACAATAATCAAGCAACCATAGAGAAATGACAAATTTTACGTGGGAAAACCCTCCTCGATGTGAGAGAGGGGGAAAACCCACATTACACGACGACCTGCAATAAATCTACTATGTCGAAAAAGAGAGGGCACAATGTCTTCTCAGTTTTGTTGCCCAACAAAACTGAGGCCCAGTTACAAAATACAATCAGATAACTATCACGGTGTACTTGGAGAACACGATACCGTTGCTTCTCCTTGTCACGTGATGCCCCTCCTTGAGAACGGATCTCCCTAAGGCTACTCCTCGCGCCTTCGGCGTAAACGCTCCTTGCGGATGCGGCTTCTCTTCATGCCCCTATGGCTACTCTTCACGCCTTGCGCGGGATGCTCCTCACGCCTTGTGTGGGCCAAGGAGAGAGAACTAAGAGAGGAGAGATGCTTGTGACTTGGAATGATCTCCAAAGCCATGCATGGGGCTTATTTATATCATCTCTCTCCACCTATAACTCTTCTAATCCTATTTGGAATAGGACCCCAAGGGGATAATTATCCAACAACCCCCTCCTATTTTTGGACTGGATAATAACCAACAACCTCCCCTTCTGGTCCCAATGAGGAGGTGTCTCCATGAAGATGATCACTGAGAGGTGGCATCGCTCAGCTCTCTACAGAGCTGCAGTTTATCACGAGTCACGACCTTCGTCAGCACATTTGATGGATTTTCATCTGTGTGGACCTTCTTTAGAATGAGATGCTTCTTATCCATAGCATCACTCAACCAATGATATCACATGTCTATATGCTTTGTGCAAATATGGTGCATCGTGCTCCTGCTTAGATCAATGGTGCTCTGGCTATCACATAAAATAATAGACTTACTGTCTTCGCATCCAATTTCACCAAGAAATCGATGTAACCACAACACTTCTTTCCTTGCTTCTGTTGTTGCAATGTACTCGGCTTTAGTCGTTGAGAGTGCAATACATTTCTACAACTTGGTCTGCCACAAAATCGCTCCTCCTGCAAAAGTGAAAATATATCTGAAAATCGATTTCCTATGATCCACGTCTCTTGCCTTGTCAGCACCTGTGTATCCATAGAGTTAGGGATCTGACCTCCCAAACATTAGACTCATACTTGAGGTCCCTCTCAAGTATCTCAGAATCCACTTCACAGCTTCTCAGTGATCATTCCCTAGATTCGACATGAATATGCTCACTACGCCCACAGCATGAGCAATGCCGGGTCTGGTGCAAACCATGGTGTACATAAGGCTACCAACTGCATACTGGTAAGAAATCTTGGTCATCTCAGCTTTCTCCTCAAAAGTAGACGGACATGTCTCCTTCGTCAACTTGAAATGAGCGACAAGGGGCATGCTGACAGGCTTCGCATTCTTCATGTTGAACCACTCCAGAATGCATTCAACATACTTCTCTTGTGACAATCACAACCAGTGCTTCTTCCTATCATGAGTGATCTGCATCTCAAGCATGTTGCTTATCTTGCCCAAATCCTTCATTTCAAATTCCCTGGAGAGCTCCCTTTTGAGCTTTGCAATCAACCCGGGATCATGACCAACTATCAGCATGTCATCCACATAGATCAATAAGAGAAGAATCTGCCATTGGGAAGATGTCGATCGTATACACATGGATATGCTATAGTCCTCTTGAAGTTCTGCTTCATCATGAAAGCATCAAACTTCAAGTACTGCAGTCTAGGGGGGCTCACTTCAAGTCATAGAGACTCTTCCTCAGTTTGCAAACCATATGCCCCTTCGCCTTCTCCTGATATCCCTGTGGCTGCTCTATGTAGATCTCTTCCTTCAGGTCACCATGAAGAAAAGACGTCTTCACATCCATCTGCTCTAGCTCAAGGTCTAGGCTTGCAACAATGCCTAGCACCACTTTCATAGAATTCATCTTCACAACTGGTGAGAAGATCTCATCATAGTCTATGCCCTCTTTCTAGTTAAATCCCTTCACAACCAATCTGGCCTTGTACTTTAGTTTCTTACCACCATCATATGTCTTCAGTTTGTAGACCCACTTATTCTTCAAAGCTCTCTTTCCTGTAGGAAGCTCAACAAGATCATAGGTATGATTTTTCTTCAGAGACTGCATCTCTTCGGTCATTCATTGTATTTTGCTAACGATCCCTCTCCTTATGCTTTTGTGCCTCCTCAAAAGTACATGGCTCATCATGATCAGTCAGCATCACATACTGAGAATTAGGATAGTAGGATAATGGCTGATGTGCCCTCCCAGATCTTCTTACTTGAGGCTCGGTTGTATCTACTTCTTGATGAAGTTGCTCCCCCTGCTCAAGATCCCTCAGATCTGCATCAGTGGGGTCTGCATCTGGCTCATGTTGTTATAGATGTACATCTTCTCCGTATGTACCATGTATTGGAGAAGAATCAGAGTCCTCATTGTTGTTATCATCCATAGCAATCACATCTGAGTCACCATCACCATTGTCGTCCTCAACAAATGTATGATTCTCATACAAAATCACATTTTTATTCCTGGTGATGGTCTTCTTCACTGGATCCCAAAGTCGGTATCTGAACTCTTGATCTCCATAAACAACAAAAATATAGGGTACTTCCTTGTCATCAAGCTTCTTCCTCTGTTCTTTTGGTATAAATGTGTAAGCTTTGCATCTGAAAACCCTCATGTGAGCATATGAGGGATGTTTCCCAGACTAAATGTGCTCAGAAATCAGAAAATTTGATGGAACAGATTGAGATCGATTAATTAAGTAGCAGGCAGTCCGAACTGCCTCAACCTAAAAGGTCTTGGACAGCTTCGCTATCTTCAGCATGCAGCGAACTCTCTCGACAATGGTCTTATTCATCCGTTCAGCGACACCATTGTGTTGAGGTGTGCTGGGCTCTGTCCTTTCATGCATGATCCCATGCTCTACGTAGTAGCTCTGGAAGCTGTGAGAGGTGTACTCCCCTCCATTTTCTATACGCAGACACTTCAACACTTTGCTTGTCTCGCGTTCCACCATGGCATGAAATTTCTTGAAGCAATCGAAGACTTGATCCTTCGTCCTCAGAATATAAACCTACACCTTCCTTGATGCATCATCATTGAAGGTCAGAAAATACTCGTTTCCTCCCAAAGGCGATGTGTACATGGGACGACACACATCAGAGTGGATCAATTGCAGGAGGTATTCGTTCACCTTTTTTTCTGGCTGTGAAAGGTGCACACCTGCTCTTACCAACCTCACATGAATCACAAGGTGATAGTGTGATGTCAATGTGGCATGGAATCAACTCCTTCCTTCTCAAAAGCTGTAATCCCTTTTGGCTCATGTGCTCGAGTCGTAGATGTCAAAGATCCGATGTGTTAGCCTCACTAGCATGTAGGATTCCATCCATGACCTTTACCAGTGTCTTGTAGAGCGTGCAGAACAACCTGCCTCTAGCCATGATAAGAGAGCCTTTGCTGATCTTGCACCTGTTGTTGCCAAACTTTAGGTAGTAGCCTTCCCTATCCAGTTGAGAATCAGATATGAGGCTAGTCGCAAGTCAGGAACATATCGAACATCTTGTGGAGATATTGCACATCCAATATCAGTCTGAACTGAGATGGTCTCTATGCCAAGGATCTTGGAGTAGCTATTATTCCTCATCTTGACTCTCCCAAAATCTCCCTCTATATAACAAGTGAAAAACTCCCTATACAGGGTCACGTGGTAGGAGGCGACCGTGTCGATGACCCACTCAGATTAATCCCCTACATGTAGACAATGCTCCTGAATAGTGAGAACCAACTAATCCTCGTCGTCATCAGCCATGGATGCAGTAGCATTCTCGTCGTCATCTTTCTTCTGATTCTTTTTTGCTCCTGCTTGCTCTCCTTTTCAGACTCTGCAGTCTCTCTTCTACTGACCAGGCTTGTTGCAATGATGGCACTTTTATCTATCTTTAGACTTCTCCATGTGTCTCTCTCATGATTTTCTCCTATTGTTGGACATGCCTCTTCTTTCAACTGCGTACACATGTGAAAAAGATGATGCTTCGGATGATAATTGTCCAATTTCTTCATTCAGGAGACTGCTCTTGACCATAGGGATGGTCAGCTTGCCGTTTGTAGCTGAGTTGCTCACGGTAATCACCGGGGTTTTCCAATTGTCTAGCAGAGAACCCAGTAGAAGATGTGCTTGCAAATCATCGTCTAACGTCATGGTTATGGTACTCAGTTGGTTGATGAGACTCTGAAACTCATTCAAGTGCTCAACAACTTTCTTCTCGTCCTTGTACTTCAAATTCACCAACTTCCGAATCAAGAATGATGTGTTGGTGGTTGTCTTTAGCTCATAAAGCTCTGTCAGTTTATCCCACAATTTTTTCGCATCTGTCTCTTCTGCGACATGGTATAATATTGATAAGTCCAGCTACTTTTTGAATGGTGTCGACTGCTTTCCTATTCAATTTCATACAATCACATGCGGGCATGCCCACGGGCTTGGCTGTTTCTCCTTCCACCGGATCATGGAGTTCCTTGCAATATAAGATGTCCTTCATCTTGGCCTTCCAGTTTTGTTAATTTGTGCTCATCATCTTGATCATCGTGCCTTCGTCATCCTTCCCCATCTCCACAACACGAGCTCTGATACCACTTGTTGGAAAATTACATGATTCCCTTAACCTATCCTACAAAGGATAAATAGCAGTGGAACGTTCCCCACACAGGAACCAAGCAAAATAATCGTAGCACAATAATCAAGCAACCACTGAGAAATAAAAATCTTACGTGGGAAAATCCTCCTCGATGTGAGAAAGGGAAAAACCCATGGGGCACGATGACCCGTAACAAATCCACTAGGTTGAATAAGAGAGAGCACAATGTATTCTTAGTTTTGTTGCCAAACAAAACTGAGGCTCGGTTACAAGAATAAATCAGATAACTGTCACCTTGTACTTGAAGAACATGATATCGTTGCTTCTCCTCGTCACGTGATGCCCTTCCTTGAGAGCGGACCTCACTGGCGGCTGCTCCTCATGCCTTCAGCGTAGACGCTCCTTGCGGATGCAACTTCTCTTCGTGCCCCTACGAGCTACTCTTCGCACCTTGCATGTACTCCTCCTCACGCCTTATGTGGGTTGCTTCTCTCCTTGCTTGGGGAGAGAAAACTAAGAGAGAAGAGATAGAGATACTTGTGACTTGGTATGATCTCCAAAGCCATGCATGGGACCTTATTTATATCATCTCCCTCCACCTATAACTCTCCTAATCCTATTTGGAATAGGATCCCAATGGGATAATTGTCTAACGACCCCCTCTTATTCCGGGACTAGAAAATAACTAATAGATTTTTACGTACAAATTATCAATGATTGTAGATCTAAATTTTGAATTTGCTTTAATATATATAATCACAAACGATAGGATGCCATTTTAATTTGAATTTGAAATTCAAATAAGGTAACTTTAAGTATAGCCATGTTGTTGATCCCAACATCTATTAGTTTTAAAAAAAATATCATTGAAACTGAATTTGATTTATCAAATCGATAATCGCTTTGTCGGTCATTAACTTTCTTGTTAATGGACATTCTTATTACTTAATATGGTTTTTTTAATTAAATGATAGTTTTGTATGGTTTAAAGTTATATCGGCCATAAGAGATGATTACAATATTCTCAATAATACAATGAAAGCGAATAAGCCATCAAAGTGACCTCTATCACTAAAATAGTATTATTAGAGATATTTGGACGGATTTTCAATGCATTATAATATTATCTGTCCCAAAGGAGAGATAATAACTATTTAAGAGTATCGCATACAAGTGATGATAATTGAGCAATGATTAAAGTTCCATGTAAGTAATAAGACACATCCACAGATAGTCTCATTACTTGACTGGATTTATCATTAATAACTGATTACCACAACAAAAGTATCACTTACTACTAACATTATTATCCAAAGACTTAATAGTTAGTGATGTGTTTTGTATCTTGCTTTTTTTGTATGGCTATATACGCATATCCACATTGGTGAACAATACATTTATTCGTTTTCCTTATATTCTTTATTTTCAGCTTCTGCTTCAGCATCCACTATCTTTGCCACTTTGAACTTCGTCCATGTGCTTCAGGGTATAAATTTCAAGGCATGAAAAGTAAGCATTATGATATTGCTTGACTGCATGGATTTAGACCTTGCACTTCGGATGGAGACTCTCGCTCCTCTTACGAAAAATAGTTCTTTTGATGAAAAGAAGCACTATGAGAAATGAAAGCACTCTAATCGCATGTGCCCCATGACCGTAAAGCATGGTATTCTGAAAATCCTTAGAAATATTGATGGATAAAAGATAACCGCATCTAAAGATTACCTTGCTAAAATTGAAGAGCATTTTTGCGAAAAACGATAAGGAGGAAATAAGAACTTGTCTGCAGCGCTTGATTTCATGAAGTATATTGGCAAGGGAAACATTAGAGAATACATTCTTGAAATGGCTCATAATGATTAAAAGTGGCAGGAATTAGAACTAGCAATCTCTAATGATTTTCTAGTTCATTTGATTTTGTTGTCACTTCCACCACAATACAACAAGTTCAAGGTCAGTTATAACTGCCAAAAAGATAAGTGGACTCTTAATGAGCTCATTTTGTATTTTGCTCAAGAGGAAGACATGTTGAAGAAGGATAAGCCAGAGAGTGCTTATTTGGTTGTTACCTCTAAGGATAAGGGAAAGAAAAGAAAGGAGTAATGTGCAAAAAATATAGTCACATTGAGAAAGATTGTGTCAAGTATCGTGCATGGTGCATGAAGAAAGGTATAATTCATACTTTGATTTGTTTTGAAGTTAGTTTAGCTCTAGTTCCAATAAACACTTGGTGGTTAGATTCAGGTGCTTTTACTCACATAAGTGTTTTGATGCAGGGCTGTCTGAACTACCAAAGATCAACTAATGTTGAAAGATACATCTATGTAGGAAATAGAAAGAAGGCAGAAATCGAGGCAGTTGGAATTTTCAAGCTTTTACTAGGAACTGGGCATTATCTAGAGTTAAAGAATACTTTAATTATTCCATCTTTTAGACAAAATTTGATTTCTATTGGACAATTTAGGTTATTTTCTAAATTTTGGAGATGGAAATTTTAGCCTTTCTGTTAACTCTATTGTGATTGGTACAGGTTCATTAATTTATAGTGATAAATTTTATTTCCTCGATATTGTTTCTTCATATAATGAATCTATGGTTATTGAATCAAAATACACTAAACAAAAAATCACCTCAAAATTTCCAGCATCAATTTGGTACAAGCATGTGGGTCACATATCCAAATCAAGAACTAAAATCTTGTATCCGATAATATCCTAGATTTATTAGATTTTACATATTTAGATGTCCATGTCAACTGCATTAAAGGAAAACAAACCAAATCAAGGAGATAATGTGTCAGTAAGCCTTCTAATGTCTTCGAATTGATACATACTTATATGCGTGGGTCATTTCCTATGGCATCCTGGAATGGTCAATAATATTTTGTATCATTCATAGATGCATATTCAATATATGGTTACCTATATCTCATTCATGAAAAGTCACAAACTTTGGATATGTTCAAATCATTTAAGACCGAAATTGAGCTCCAACTCATCAAAAGCATAAAGTGCATCAGATTTCAATTGTGATGGTAAATACTATAACATATATGATGGTTCAAGTGAATAATGTCCAGATAGTTTTGCTTTATTCCTAGAAGAATGCGAAATTATCTCTCAATATACAATACCAGGTTCATCTAGCATGATTGGTATGGCTGAGAGACGTAACATGACTTTCAAAGATATGGTGAGGAGTATGATCAGTCATTCTGCCTTTTCATAGTTCCTCTAGGAAGAAGCATTAAAAACAACAACTTATATTTTAAATAGACTACCATCAAAAGCATATGCGAAAACACCATACAAGCCTTGAACTAGTAAAAGACTTAGTCTAAAGCCTCTACCTATATGGATATATCCAGCTGACGCAAGGTCGTATAAGCCATAAGAGAAAACATTGGACTCTAAAACAATGAGCGACTACTTTCTTGATTATTCATAGTGAACAAGGGGTTACAAACTTTATGATCCCACACTTAAGAAAATGTTTGAAATAGGAACTGCAACTTTTTTTGAGGATGTTGATTTAGAGGAGAAGATGCATGTTAGGGATATTATTTTTTAGGAGAACTCAATCATGATTCCTAATGTTGTGATTGAAAATGCACAAGAATGCATTCCAAACATTGGGCAAGAAACAAATCAAGAACCTTACAATGACAATATTCAACAACCCTTCATACATGATTTTGTTATAGAAGATCAAAATCAACAATCTCAAGTCATAAGGAGATCTATTGAGCTTCATCAGATGGATGTTAAGACCATCTTTCTCAATGGAGATGTTGAAAAGGTGATCTATATGGTGCAAGCAGAAAACCTTATTCAGGGAGATGCAAAAAAATATGATTTGTAAATTAAATAAATCCATCTATGGACTCAAGCAAGCATCCCTTCAATAGTATCACAAATTCTATCAAGTAATAATCCCATTCCATTTTGAGACTAATCCAGTAGATGATTATGTATATCATAAGTTTTGTGGGAGTAAACATATTTTCTTGATTTTGCATGTGTATTACAAACTACTTTCTAGTAATGATCTAAATTTGTTGCATGAAATAAAGAAATTTCTTTCAAATAAATTTGAAATGAAAGATTTTGTTGTGGGATCCCTCGTAAATGAGGTCCGGACTTCTTCTTCTTAAAAACTACCTTTATCCAGTATCAAAAAAATATGAATGATATTCCATCGTATAGTGCTTGTGGAGACCTTTCCAACGAGTCTAAAAACTTTAAAATTCGAGTTTAGAAGCCCGAGTTATAGTCGTTTTAGCGAGACCAGGTCCATGTGAAATTCAGATCCGAACCAAGATCTGGATCCGAATTTTCTCCCACATAAAAATCTCTAAATCCAACTTTATCTCTCCCAAAAATCCAAACCCAAAAGAAACATTCTTTCTTCTTCTCTCTCCCTCGCCAGAGCACCGTCGGAACTCGCCGGAATGCGACGGATCGACGATCTAAGGCCACCACCACGTAGAGGAGGTCGAAGTCATCCTCCTGCACAGATTCTCATTGTCAACGGAGGACCGTGCGAGCCATTTCTTCACGGATGGAGAAATCGAGGTGGCGAGTTTTTAAGGTACGATGTTTCCTTCCCTCCTTGTTGTGGTTTCTCATTAATCTTATTCGCCGATTTATTTTGATGCTTTTTTCAGTTGTTCTTAGTGGAGCTTTTGCTTTATGAAATCGGTGTGGTTTGACTAAATTTAGATATAAACATGCCAGTGAATATCTGTGTATAGGTATCATCTCTAGTTGTTTGATTGAGGGCACTCACTATTAGGTCTTCTACTTTTCAACTCCATGGGATTAGCAAAGAAATGGTTGGAAGATATCTGGTCAGAGGTTATAGGTAAAGATTGTGCTGTCTCTATCTTCCACCTCTCAGTTGGGGATTTTATTGGAGCCCATAACAGGACTTAATACAGAAATAGGCTACGTCCTTGTGGGCTCAATGATTCCAGCAAAACTATTGTAGGTTTTAGAGAGCAGAACATTCGATCTAGAAAGGAGTTCAAAATGTGCAGTATGCTAAAGGGAAAACTATTAATGGACATTAGCAATGGATTTAACTAGGACAAGGCGATGAAACGTATAGTAAATAGTAGGTATAATTGCCTGCTCCATTAACTTATAGTTGACGATTAAACGCTGACACGTTTCATGTACTAGTAGCTAGCAGACTAATATTGGCTTTATTCAAATATCTAATGGATTTTGGTGAAAGATGCACATTTATTCCCATATGTGAGCGTAAGTTCTATGAGTTTTTACCTGCAGTGCACTGGATACTTGTTAAGATTAAAATGGGTAGGGGTAAAATATTTTTGTCAATGTGGAAATTACGCACACTGAGAAATCTATTTTACTGGCTTGGTGGATCTGGTTAAGTAATGCTCCATGGGTACATCTGTATGTCATTATGGATCATATATAATGGTATCGAATGTTAGAAGGCACTTCTTGCGACAAAGAGCTATATGCAGATATAAGATGTTTATTATTGTAACAAATTCTCCCCTAATATTCCATTCTATGTAGTGTGGATTCTCATTATTAATGTTGTTAGTAAGAACTGCCCACTTTTTGAGCTTGATATGAAGAATGCCCATTATACAATGACCGCTACGAGGGGGCATACATGAGGTTTGCAAGTTTATACATGGCCATTGACTTTTAGAAGCTCTCAAAGGCGATTGAAAGTGGGGGAATTGATTGACTTACTGTAGATCATTCACCATTTCTGAGGTAGAAAATTAGAGTTATGCTTCTCATTTTATACGGATGAAATTTTACGGTGTTTAGGTAGATGTAGTTGGCTCCACAAGGGTTTGGGCATACACCCTTGGGATCCTTGGTAGAAACTTAGGCACCATGAACCCAACAATTGTGTTGGTTGGGGGACGTGTTGCTTGGTACACTGAGGAGTCAATATGCAGTGTTCAGCCTAAGCACTTACGTATCTTTAGCCAGTGATTCAAGAGCGGTCAAGTAGTCATGGTTGGTAGTCTAGTGTTTCGCTTGTACACTTAGAGTTAACACTCATGTATTGGCTGGTGTAGGCCACATCTGTTGGTACTCCAAGTGGGAGCACTAAGAGTGGAGTTCCAGAAAATATGGTTAATGAAGTTGGGAATGAAATACAAGTCTCATGTGCATAAGGAGGATTGTGATGGTCGTGGTGATTTCGACTACGATACAAATGATCTTAATAACCGGTGCCCTAACTCGTGTCCTACTCCACCGTGGACTCTTACACGTGGGTAGTGGACATGGGCAGTTTCACGATGATTTGCGGGTTGGAATTTGATTTGGTAATCAGAGCTACAGTTGGATAAGTGAAGCTAGATGGACGTGTTGGGAACTTAGTTAGGATACATTGTACCTCACCGCATGCCTACGGAGGTACCGCAACCATAAAACCTTCTTATTACCTTAGAGTCATAGTGTGAGGTCCCACACGGACCAAACCCACATACTATCCACAAAGCTTGGGTTATTCATAGCAAATGAGAATAATTAAATTTTATTTCTTTATAAGGATGATTTGCCCAGTTTTTTCTTTTGCACACTTCTTAATACCTTAGTTGTTGAAAATTTTATATCGTACTGAGCAACTTTTCTCATAACGTACCTATGTGTTCGATCTGCGGGGTCTCAAAAGCAGCCACAACAGTGAGCGGATTGGAATTACTTCTTTTTGCGCAGCTACACTGTCTACTTATGGTACAATACTTGTGTCTAGCACTACTTTACTTGTAGTTTTGAGAGATCTGTCATGTAATATGTATGTATGGACAACACTTTTTGATGCATACTTGATGGAGATGTTTTGCTATCGGCTTAGAAAGTCTGACCTAATCTCTTTCGATTGAATATGAGAAAGTCAATAGAACAACCAGCTACTATCATTTCTTCATTATATATTGAGATCTTCTTCGAACTTGATGCACAAATAGATGGAATAACAACAAATAGCATCCTTCAATATTGCATATCTGTTGAACTCTCTCTCATTTAGAGACTTCCTCAGTATCGAAATCTGCTAATCAAACACGATTAGTAATCGTTGTAGTGACCAAGTATCTCTCGATCAACAATCAACCCACATTTAAATATATCAATTAATAAAGTGTATATGTGAGTTAAATTTTATTATATCTATACAAAAATTTGTGTATAGTACAAGTATGTAGAGTGTCAAACTCTGGGGAGCAAAATGATAGGTAAGTTAATTATTAATAATTATTAATAATAATAATTATTATTTTCTTATTTTTCTTATTTTTATGTGGCTTTTTTTATTATATTTAGGTTTTATGGATTTTTAAATATTTTATATTTTTTAGTTTTATAATTCCTTTTTAATTTTGCAAAATTTTAATTTCTTTTTTATTTTTAAAATAAGATATATAATTATATATAATAATACATATTACAGATATTATAAGTAATATATAGTATATATATGTAATATAGATTATTATATTTTTAAGTAAATCAAAATATAATATAATTACAGAAAGTCAAATGTTTTTGTGATTTTTATATTTTCTCTATTTTGGTACTTTTTAGGTAATCTTCTAAATTCTATGGATTTTTAAGGTTAATAAGTATGGAAAATAGTGAATACAATAAAAATCTGAGTGTGTTTTGAGTTTAATAAATATATAACAAACCAAAATTAATTAAAACTATTTTTTAATATATAAAATTCAGAAATAGAGAGATATATTTTTTGATTTTTAGATAATTTTGCTATTTTTTATAATATTTTATGTTTTATATTTTATATTTTTAGTGATTTTTTGATATATTGTCGAATATATAATAATATAGATAATGATTTTTTTTGAATTTTTGGAAGAGATTTTATGATTTTTATGGCTTTTTTTTATTTAGATAAGGAATAAAAGCATATTTTAGATTTTTAATATAATAAAATATATGAAAATGCTAAAATAAAATTATGCAAGATTAAGCATGGTGGCATGCATCTAACATAATTTTCCTACAATTTTTAGAGCAATAAAATTATTTGAAATGATAAATATACACAAAGTAATTTGTAATTGATACAAATTAAAGATCCATCTAATATGTCCATAAACTACATGGGTATGCATGTAAATATTAAAACACCTCAAGTGGCACTACACATGAGGCGGGAGGCCCTATTTGTAAATACAATAAACTTTGGGGTCTTATTTGTAAAATAACCTAAATTTTTTGTGATGAGTTAAATATTTACAATATTAAAAAGAAATACAAAAAGGCAAGAGGGGCTTTATGATACCCTCAAGAGGCACGTGATGGGACACGTGCAGTGCGATCGAGTGGCTAACGTGTTCCCATATGGCTCCACTTATGATGGACGATTGGCAAAGGGTATCATTTCGCCTTGAATGAATGACCTAGATTAGATCTGGGCTGCAATCTTGATCCTATGGCTCTGGGGACCTCACGAAGAACACTTCATGTTCCTCATTTGATCCATAATTCTCGTTGCTCCGGTGTCCATTCAGCCTGTCGATCGACCCTCCTTCTTCATGGGGCCACTCCGCGGCTGTAGGGACTTCAGATGAGGTCCAGACCTCATTTATCAAGGTTTGGAGGTCGTGTTGCGTAGGCAACCTGGTGAACCAAGTCTTCGATCAATCCCTAGTCCAGGCACTTCCTCAGATCCTATCTCCTACACACAAAGGTCGGCGGCTCGAGGGGGAGTATCCTCGACCAAAAATGAAGCTTA
This sequence comes from Ottelia alismoides, assembly GCA_037367405.1. Taxonomy (NCBI): domain Eukaryota; kingdom Viridiplantae; phylum Streptophyta; class Magnoliopsida; order Alismatales; family Hydrocharitaceae; genus Ottelia; species Ottelia alismoides. The sequence goes on from JAZKJV010006671.1 coordinate 399,680, forward strand.
TAACAAACGGGGATGATGATCGGCATAGACCTCCAGCGAAGATGAAGGATGGAGATTGAACTCTTCGATTCGTATAGAATCGAGGGTGGAGGATGAGGGGATTAGATGAATAACTTGATTAGGAGTAAGATGGGAACATTGGCGAGTCGATACTGTTGAAGGGGCGATGGAGAACAGTGGTTGGAGAACTAGCTCCAACGGACTTTGAAATTCAAAATCTACACTAAAGGAACTGGAATCACATTAAACCAATGATTGAAACACACTAAGAATCAAAATTGCTAACTAAACAACCTAAATTATCAGCTCAACATGGTTATCCGGAGTAAAGAGAACCTCGTCGGTGGCTGTCTCCTGCGATGGCTGGATCATGCTCTCCTCCGCCTTATCCTCACTAACAGGACCGGGGAGCTCTCACTATCACCAAGGGCTCAACCACAGAAGCATCCTTTGGGGTTACGATAGAAGAAGAGGGATCAAAAAGCAAAAATATGGCTGGAGGTGGATTTTATACATAGTGGAATTGGTGAACATGTGAGGGATGTTGTGTGAGATCGGCTGGTGTCTGGTGGAATCTACTCCTAGGGCATGGGAAAGGAAGATGGGAGGTGCAGAAGGGTGGTGAGCTTGAGGGAGATGGGGTTATGGAGGATGACATAGAAATGGGAGAAGGAGGGAGGTTGTTGCTCTGACAGAAATCAGAGTAGCTAGAGGTATAGTTCACCCACGGGTTAACAAACTAAAGCTCGTGATTGGTCCGTGTAGGACCAGATCAAGACAAAACAGTAATTAAATTATGTATTAATTCAATAATAATAGTAAATGATTTTATTAGTTAAAACTTAAAATATAAAAAATGTTTATAATTTTATAAAATATTTTTATATTATTTTTTTACAATATTCTTGGTTGGGTGCTAATTTTTACATATATATTTATAAGTATATTTAGTTATATTATGTGTATTTTATTTTTACTTTGTACTTTTAATATTTATTATCATATTTACATATTTTTTATATTTATAACATTATTAAATATATATGTTTATATATTTTGTTTTTATGATTTTATTTATATGTGTAAATAAATACATGTATATATCATATAAGTACAATACACCTACATATATTATAATGTATTATTTATTATGGTATATTTTTAATATTTTTATTTATCTTTACATTTTAAATATGTTTTATATAATTTATACCATTATTTAAAAATAAAAAAGAGTAAAAATATAAAGAATAAATTATATTAATATTATATAAAGATGCTCGGTATAGTAGTACCCCCAAAAGCTGACTTTTGTATCTTAATTTATTTTTTAATGAAATCATTTTATTAGGTAGACAATTTAATTTGGACGACAATGGAGTGAGTTTGATTTCATTTGAGTTTTTATGGATTAGATATTGGTCAGTGAAGTTCGGTTTGTAATCATTTATGTGTACAAGTTGCATTGTGCATGATTTTTATTGGCTATTATTTTTTTATTTTCTATATATTAATATGTATAAGTTCATGTTGAAAACTTTATTGTTTGAAGTATGTATAAGTGTAAATAAAATAGTATAAAAATGACTATATATAGATTATGAAATTAGGGTTTGTGTACAATGTCTGATCCTTATCGCTCCTACTTTATTCATTGTCGACCAAGTCAATATTGACTTGGCCTCGAGGTTAAGGGTCATTCAGTGTCTTTGGTACTTTATTTATTTTTCCTTTTCTTTTTTTATTCTTTAATTTTGAATTTAAATACATGTATTAGTATATTAATTACAAATGGATATTGAGTGTTAATTTGTACAAATTAGAAGTATTTAGAGGTATGTTGACAGGAATTTAAATACAAAATGGAAGAATAAAGGTAGATGAGTGACTATTCATCAATACTGCATACATGTAGTATTTTTGTAGACATGGATTGCAATTAATTGAATGACAGACATGTTGTACATGGAAGGAAATTTCAAATTCCAGTCTTTATGCAAATTTCTATTGCTTATATTATATCATGTGGTTCAAATTTGGAATGTATGTACTGTGGAATTGGTTTATCAAGTACCCGGATCCTAGGAGGACGGTCGTTGCACTTGGGGATGCTTCTTTTGTATTAGGAATCCAGATACGTCGAGATAAAACTCAAGGTGTACTTGGATTGTCATAAGAGAATTACATCCATAAGGTGCTTCAAAGATTTGACATGTGGTTTGGTAGACCAATTGATACCTCAGTTGGTAATGGAGAACAATTAGATCTCAACCAACGCCATAAGAATGACTTTGAAAAACAAAAAAGCAAACCAATTAATACCTCAGTTGGTAATGGAGAACAATTAGATCTCAACCAACGCCATAAGAATGACTTTGAAAATCAAAAAATGGCTAAGATCCCTTATACATCTACAATTGGGAGTCTTATGTATGCACATGTGTGTGCACATCTAGATCTAGCATTTATTGTGGGCATGCTAGGCAAATATATGGTGAATCCAGGCATGGATCATTGGAGATCTGTCAAACATATCATGAGATGTTTTCATAGAACAAAAGACTATAGACTTACATATCAAAGGTTGGATATGCTAGAGATAATTAGGTATTTCGACTCATATTTGATGGATGCCAAGATAGTAAAGATCCATTTCTGGGGGAGCCATATCATGGAGGAGTGCTAAACAAGCAGTGGTAGCATCCTCCACTATGATGGTTGAATTCATAGCATGTTATGAGGCATCAAATTATAGAATATGGCTAAAGAATGTTGTCTGAGGTGTGTATTGTAAGCAACATCCATAGACCGTTGAAATTATTTTGTGACAGCAATCCTTTATTCCAACACCAATAGAAGTTCAACCAAGTTAAAACATATTGACATAAAGTTTTTGGTTGTGAAAGAGAGTACAAAGTAGATATATTTCCATAGAGCATGCTGGGACAAATTCCATGATGGCGGATCCACTAACAAAAGCAGTGAAGCCCAATATATTTCATGAACATATGAATTGTGTGGGTGTTGTATCAAGTAATGATATACACTTCTAGTGGGAGTTTGTATTATTTTGCTCGGTCCCTTAAAGTTATAGAACATTTGAAGGTCAATAATCTCTATACATAATAAATTATTTGATGTTGTTTCTACATTTTCTTACTAAAGGGTCTCCATTAAGAATTTGGACCATTCATTATGAATGCAACTTTGGATATAGATCCAAATTTATTCATTTATTTGGCCTTGATCTATGCCATTTAGTTGTGTTAATATTGACAATCATTGATGGGTTCTTAGTGAGCATTGATGGCAATAATATCTTTGAGATCATAGCGTAGGTACATTATATGATCATTATTGATGTCTAGCGGGAGATTGTTGGGATTTGAAAATCTCATTGATTTGACCATTGAAATTATCATTAGCATACCCATTATTGTCGTTAATGAGTTAATAATATCTCTTGATGACGGATAGAAGAGGAAGGTGAATGGACAACAGATTTTTGTTGTCTAGCCAAATAAAATAGAGTCAAAGATCTTCAAACGAGGTATGTTCTTTTCTCTATTATTTTCCATCGACAAGAGAGAGTGCAAGAGCTATATGATCGTGAGGAAGGCTTGAGGCTTTGGCTTGAATCTCCGCTGAGGCTTGTTTTCTTTGCAATGGCTACAGTTATTTTTTTATTTATATATTCAAATTGAGATTTTGTTTTAAGACACGGATGCATTAAGGTGTTTTTAATAAAATCAGTTATGGGGAATAGTATATGTTCGATCGTTTTCTTATGCTTGATTGCGGTGTTAAAGATTTGGACTAACTTTTGGTGTTATCTCTTATTTTTCGTCGATCAGTAATTCTAAAAATAATTCACCTTTGAACAGAGAAAAAATAATATATTTCCAGAGTTTGGTCTGATATTTCCCTAACAAAGTAAAGTTTCCTGATCAGCAATAACGTCATATAATTCAAGATTGATATGATGATGGTATTTTTTTCCTCTTGAAGCAAACACGACACCAACGAATTCATTTCTTTCAATTAACATTTGATTGGTCTATTACAAGTTTGAACACTCTAGAAACTATATCGAGTCGATCCTCCGGAGATTCATAACCCTAATTATCTAATATCATTCCCATTAATATTGCATGTAAAGATAACAAAATATATCAGGTTTTCCAGCTAAGCACACAAAGCCGTCATATCATAGCAGTGTTGCAACATATATCTAGGACCCCGATGAATGAGGAAGGAAGAATGATTCTTTTTCCATTGTTTTCTCCATATTGGTTTCCAGTAGAAACTACATCATAAACATTTGTTCCACTCCTTATTTTGCCCTGATTTTGACGAAATCAATTCAGTCGACTTTGTTCTATTCATGCAAAGGAGTATGCAATAAAGTGTTGCAATAATCTACCCCCTCTTAATAGGGCCACTCCAGCTTCAAGTTCACGATATTGAACTTGATAGGAGTGAAAGTCCATCATTGAGATTTGAGTATTGGCTGATCTAATTACTTACTAATGTTATTCTCCATCCATCTTCATCATAAGGGAATATCAACTAATTATGTAATGGTATATATATGCATGATGTAATTATCTAATGTATTGGAAATCATAAGTGGTTTTTTCGCAAATGACAATATCACGATTGTTTGTTTCAACTTGTTCTGCCTAAAACAGAAACTTCGTAAGCAGAAGGCAGACTATGTTGCTTATTTTTTAAGTCAAGGAACTTTAATCATAAACGGTGTTCTTCATCCTTTGCAATCCATGAGTCACTTCTCTCAATATCTTAGCATAAAAGTTGCATGCATGTATGTAACATTAGTTCCTGCAAATATTTTTTTCATTTAATTTAGCGAGCTCAGTGGTTCAAAGGTGTGGCAATGATTTTTTATTCTGTCACATGCATCAAAGATATAAAGTTGTGAAAAAGATGGAGGTGTTGGGTATGTATTAACAATGATCCAATTCTATGATATATGTGCCCATGAATTCTATATCATTAGGATGACCGACCATCATCACAGTGGAATCAACAAAAGCGTTGATTGAGGTGAAGCAAAAATAAATTTTTGTAATGACATAATTGTTGTAATGGGGCATGAATTTTCGGAAGTGTGATGAAGATCATGATATCTACCTAATAAAGAAGTTAGAAATGGAGTTAATGTGTTTTCGTGGAAGTAACTTTATAGCCTAGTTTGAACAACACAAGCGGAATATTGACTAACTTGCAACTGATCTTTTTTTCTTCGGACCACATGATAGCACCACAACGAGGGAAATGCCAACTTGGTGCATCAAAATCCCGTTGGACTATGCATTTTCTTAAATTCGTTTTAAATTCGTTAATCAGTGGTTCGTAAACGTGGAGGAATTGCAAAGGTGAAGGAGATAATGTGATCTTTTATTGGCATTGAAGCATTTCATGTACGAATCTTGTAGCGTAGTGTCCCAAATCGTCGATTTCATTTATGTCCATAGTATCTCTTGTTGAGAAGGGAGGGGACATGTTAGCGTAATAAAGAGGATGGCATAATAAGAGAAGCACTTAAAAAGGATTACCTGCTTTTAAGCATGCTCTCATTCTTCCGATGGACGTTGATCTAGAGGTAGGATTGGAAATGTTTGTTGAAGTTTAAATGGAAAAAATAGTATGGTAAGGTTTATGTTAGTCGCACTGTAGTGACATGGCTTAGGATGCATCTTATGTGCACGATGCATGTTATAGTTTGATGCTATGACCATATAGCAATGAAAGTTGTAGGAGCATGATTAGTGGAACTAAGGTATTGTTGGGATTATGGTCATACCAAGATTCGGAATTCTAAAGGGATGGGACTTGTAATCCTAATAGTAGTTGAGTTGTACTCTATTTATAGTCCTGATGGGAATTAGAATATGTGGTTGTAATTACGCTACGTATAGAGTTGGGTGGAGGCATTGCTTTCACACCACAACAAGAGGGAATACCACAAGAGAAAAAGAGAGTGGGTGAGAGAAGAGAAGGGAGAGCGAGGGAACCATGAGAATTATATTTGCTTTATTTCTTAATAATTTTCTTCTCTGGTGGTTGCGAGACGTAACCGACTATCATCATATATGGTTGCCTTCTCCTTCATGTGCTTTTGTGGTGGTGGTGGTGGTGAATTACATATATGCACCCGTATTTGGTGTTTGATCCCTAACAACTGGTATCCATACGGAGTTGATACATGTCCGTGTCCCAATAATAGATATCAAAGTCTGGTTCGACGACATTGAGGGATACGACATAGTGGATCAGAGAGAGGATTGAGTCGATGACACAAGGTGACACGATTGGTATGCATTCTTTAGAGGTTGTAAAGAACCAATGGTTATAGTGAATTGTTGAGATCAGGGGCATCTTGAGTTCGATCGAGGTGATCCAAGAGTCTAGATAAGGGTCTCTACACACTCCGAAAGAATTGAACGGTTCGGATCGTGAAGATTCTACTCTGATTTTTCAGATCGTGCAAGGAGGTACCATAGCAAATTAGATAGAAAAGTTCACATTAAGGGTGCATCATTTTCCATGGAACCCTTCAATTGTGGTAAGAACGGGTGAAGAATATACTCATCCGAGAAGGACTTGTGAAAGCTCTCCAGGATAAAGAAGATGAAAGAGGAAGAATATAAGGATATGAGGGAGCTCACGAACAGTACAATACAATTGTTCTTGACAGACAACACTCTCCGTGATGTCATTCACCCAGAGGATCCAACAGAGGTCTAGATGAATCTCGAGAGATGATACAAGTCCAAATCTCTAAAAAATCTATTATTGATGAAAAAGAAGCTCTATGGTCTAAAGATGACTGATATGACAAAGATCAAGGTGCATTGGGATGAATTCAACAAGATTCTGATAGATGTGCTCATACTTGAGGAGGAGAATGCGAAAGGAAAATCTCTCCTCAAGGAGGAGGATAAGTCACTGATCTTGTTGAGTTTTCTCCCATCTTCCTATGATCATATTGTGATGATGTTACTCTATGGTAAGGAGACCATCGCATTAAACGAGACAGTTGCTTCGTTGCTTATGAAGAGTCTTGATGGAGGTCGACGGATGAGGCAAAGAATGATGAAGGCCATGTGTTGGCAACTGAGGGTAGATGTTCAAGATCAAGGGAGACATAATGAAGAGGTAGATATAAGTCAAGAGGTCTGATCAAGTGCTTCCATTGTGACAAGGTGGGCCACAAAATAATCGATTGCCTGAGACGTGAGAAGGAGAAAGGAAAAAAGAACTTCTTATGATTTTAAATCTAACCAAGAGGATTCCAACGTAGCCTACGAGGGAAACTTGCTAGCATTCTCTAGAGAAAATAAGGAAGACTCGTGATGGCTTCTGGAACTGGCATGTTCGGATCACGTGTCCTCATATAGGGATCAGTTTAGTACATATCAGGCATGCAATGATGACGCTGTCAAGATGGGAGGTGGAGAGGCTCACAACATCAAGGGAATTAGATGATGCACGGAGTAGTACAAACTCTGACATGTGTCAGACACATTCCTACAACCAAGAAGGATTTGAGTTCATTGGGACGATCGAGTCATAAGGACATCAAATTACCATTGAAGAGGGAGTTCTTAGAGCGAGAAAAAGAGCGCATGGTGACGTGCAAGACGAGGATGCAGAACAAGGTGTACATGCTAGAGGGAAGGATCGTGACATGTAATGGAGCTCCAATTATTCCTAAGAAGAGCAGTACGATGAGAGAGCGACATATTATCGGTATGTTACGGAAGTGTGCAATAAGGAGAAGCAAGTGCCATTCACTTTACAAGAGGATGATGACACAATCTCTAGTCACAAGAGATTTATGGTACCGTTTATGGAGGGTCAATGTTGAGTTGTGCGAGCGTGTCCGAGAGGAGGCACGTCGAGCGCACCTAGTGATGAGTGCATCATTGAAATTCGGTAAGTTCCTGCTAACGAGACCTGCATATGATGAGGATGGTCCAATTTAGACTTAAAATGATGAAGAGATCGTTGTAGAATTCAACTCAAGGGAGAGATTGTTAGGATTAGGGTCATACTAGGATTATGAATCCTAATAGGATGAGACTTTTAATTCTAATAATAGTTGAGTTGTATTCTATTTGTAGTCATGATAGGAATATGACTATGGGGTTCTAATTGGACTATATATAGAGAGGAATGGAGGCATTGCCTCCCCACCGTAGCAAAAGGGATTACCACAAGAGAAAAATAGAGTGGGTGAGAGAGGGGAGGGGATTGTAAGAGTTGTCCTTGTTCTATTTCTTAGTGATTTTTTCCTCTGGTGATTGCGACAGGTGACTGACCATCGTCATATCTAATTGCCTTCTCCTTCGTGTGCTTCTGGGGTAGTGGTGGATTGCGCATCAATGTCTATATCCGGTGTTCGATCCCCAACAACCGGTGTCCACATGAAGTTGATACCGATTTGCGTCTCAAAGGTATCCGGCATGGTTAGCGAAATCCATGGATTATGTAGAGCATATCCACGTGACTTTACATTTTTACATAGGTATAAGTGTGGCTCATGTGACACAAAAGTAGTATCAAATCTAGTAATCAATAAACACCGCAAGTAGGTATGTGTGCGGGGTGGATACCTAACACGTTCCATCGCAACCCTCCCCATTCCATCATTACAGATCCTGTTCTAATGGGTACCTAATTCTAATGGGTGCCCAAATAATTTCAGTGGGGTACCTATGGATATCCATGTTAGGGTGAATTTTATTATTTTTTGTTTCTAATAAGATATTAAAAACAAACTGTCTTTGTAAATAAAATTTAATTTTATTTCTTACAAGATTAATAATTTTTATAGCGCTCTGATTCGTTGTGACCTTAACCTTGGAAATAAAAATACTAATATCTAAATGCCACCAGACTCCACAGGTCGTATTTGGAAAAAAATAATTCGAAAAATTGGTATAATAAATATTAAAGATGTAATTGGATTCAGTTTTGTAAATTTATAAGATAAATAATATATTAAGAAATAAAATATTTGAAAATATGTTTAAAATTTTATTTCGTTAAATTATGACTCTTTTCCTATAACCATTTACGTAAAATCTTGCAGCAATATTAAATACTATTTATCAACATTCAATGGTATTTTATTTTTGACATAGTATCAATAAATTTATCATTATTAAACATTATTATGTATATTAATTTCAATTTTACTATTGATATTGATAATAATTTTACGTAAAATTATCTGTAATATTACGTAATATTAGTATTCTAATAATATGAAATATTACCATTACGACAATGTTACTATATTATTATTATTGTAAATAAATATATGTAAAATTATAAGTAATATTATGTAATGTTACGTAATTATTAATAGGAAAAAGTGAATAGGTTGCTGAGATGTAGAAAGTTGTGTATTCAATAGCTCATTATCATTATTCACTTGTTATTCTGTCTCGGAATAAACGAGTGCAAAGGTTGTGCTTTAGGGATTATAGAGTTTAAATTCCAAGGCAATTGAGTGGCTGAGAGCTGATGAACATGGAAATATAATAACAATTGAGCTGCATGTTCCCCCACCTCTTATTAACAATTACTTATTAATATTAATATTAATAAGTAGGATTAGGGAATATGTCGCTAAGTTGCAGAAATTTGTGTGTGCATCACCTCCCATCCACCATTGGTTTTGTTTCGGGATGAGTGAGTGCAAGTGGCCCTGCATTGGCGCCTACGCAGTTTTAGATTCCAAAGCAAATGAGTGGCTAAGAGATGATGAACATGAAAAATATATGCATCTAAGTTGCATATCCTCAACCTCTAATAAATATTACCTAAATGATGCATAATATTACGTATATTTTATTAATATGAAATATTAATATTACACAATATTAATATTTTATTTTTAATAATAAATAATAGGGATTTTTACCCGGCAGATCCTATAATTTTTGTCAATTACCTCCACGACCTTTGAAACAACCTAATTCCCCCCTCGACCCCGTAAACTTGCTAACCCTTACCCTACAGACCCTGTGATTAATCCTCATTCATTTACCCGTTAAAACTAACCTGATTCTGTTATGTTCTTTTACATTATACACATTTTTTTTATCAAATTTACATTGAGTGCCACTCCATCATCCGAGAGGAGCTGATCCCCCCTACGCCCCCTCCCCCTCCGCCAGCGCCGAGCTTTCGCCCCGCCGCTGCCACCGCCACCGAGGAGCCCCGCGAACAGCTCCTCCTCCCCTATTCTACCCCCCCCCCCCCCCCCGGTCATCTAGGAACCCCGTGCCCAGCTCCTCCCCTCCTCCCCTGCTCGAAGACCCCTCCCCCCCCCCCCCCCAAACCTCCAAAACACCCGCAGGAACCCAAGCTTCCCCCCCCCCCCCCCCCCCCCCCCCCGCCTAGCTCCCATGTTCAAGCCATCCCCGCCCCCGAAGCCGATGGAGACCCACACCGCCCAAGCTCCCTGCTCCCCCTCTTGGAAGCTCCCCTGTTCAAGCCCTCCTCGGCGCCCGAAGCCAATGGAGCCCCATGTTGCCCAACCTCCCTACTTGAGCCCCCCTTGGGGTTCCCTTCTTCCCCTGGAACCACCCGCAGGAACCCAAGCTCCCCTCGCCGCCGATGGAGCCCCGTGTCCAACCTTCCTGCTTCGAAGCCCCCCCTCCCCCGGTTCCCCTCTTCCCTTGTGGTTAACCCAATTCACATATACAAGTCTGCCTTTACTTTGCAAGATTTTTTTCATTCTTTTTTTTAATTTTGGCTAATCCTAACCGTTCGATGGTAGATTGGTTGGATTAACTCAAGACTAACCCAAGTATTTGACCTAAATATAGTTAAAATTGACGGCAAGGTCTGTTGGGTAAGACGGAGCAAGTTTACGGGGTCGAGAGAGGAATTAGGTTGTTTCAAAGGCCGTGGAGGTAATTGACAAAGATTATAGGATCTGTCGGGGAAAATCCTTAAATAATATAATATGTAAAATTATCTGTAAATTTGAATGTGGTGGTTTACAGTTTACACTACTGAAAAACTTAATTTTTATGTCATACCATTGTCGACAGTCGGTGGGTGTCGCCGATAAAGAAATCTTTTTCGGTGGTTTTCTAACAAGCCGCCTCAAACATTGGCCTACATTTTAAAATATATGGCAAATGTATAATCAATAGTTACAGAAACGTCGAAAAAGTAAATACCGATATAAAAGAGGTTTGGGGGTACCTTGATCATCAGAAATATTGAACCTAAATTCCAGTGACAACATTTCATTTTCCTCCCTCCCTTCTAGTGACCTAATAGATCCCCCACGCCTCCCTCCCCCTAAAGCACTCCCTCGCAAACCCCCCCCCCTCCCTCTGGTGACCCCCTCCCCGTCGACCACTTCCTCCCCACCTCCTCCCCTCCGGCCACCTCTTCCCCCCTACTCCTCCCCACCTCTGTCATCTTCTCCCCGCCCCCCTCCTCATCCCACCCTACACCTCCCTACATCCGCCACCTCCTCCCCACCTCCCGTTCTTTATCTCCGTCAACTCCTCTCCTCAGCCACAGCACCGCAACAACATGTATATCCCTTGTGCCCCACTTCCACATCCCCACCGTGTAGTCTCCCCACGTCAACTCCATCTCCTCCTCTCCCAAGCACTCCAAGGACGCCTCCTCCTCCAAGGAAGCTCCCCCCCTTCGTCTCCTCCACTCCAAATCCTTCCATGGAAATTTTTAACTTTCAACATTTTTTATTTATGTAATTTTTTCTTGTTACAATGTGTTAGATTATAGATTTATGATACGGGTGAATGTTTATATGTAATTTTATTAAATACATTGTGACACTAGGCATGTGTAATGATTTTGTATGGTTGTAGAATATTGTGCTTCTAAAATGGTGTTATGTTTTTGTACTAGTGGAACATAATTCGTCTTTTCTAAGATCACAAACCAATTAATACAATATTGGAGACATTTGCTTACTTGAAAGTAGTATTCTCCTTTACTTGATTTGTTGTTCAAGCACTACAATGGGACGTATGTATGTATGCACGTATATGTATGTGCAATTTATAGTATATGTATATATGTTTGTAATTATGTACAATCAGAATAAAGTAGATGTATCTATTTAGAATATGTATGTATCTCTATGTATATTTATGTATGTATGTGTGTATGTTTATGTATGTGTATCTGTGTATCTAGTGTATGTATGTGTATGTGTATGTAATTGCACACATATGTTTATGTTTATGCATGTGTATGTGTATATTTATGTATGTTTATGTGTAACTATGTATCTTGTGTACGCATGTGTATGTATGTATGCATACGCTTATGTCGTGTATGTGTATATTATGTATGTCTATGTGTATCCTATGTATCTAGTGTATGTAGGTGTATTTATGTATCTTGTGTATGTACATGCATGTATGTATCTATGTGATTAATATATGTACGTCTATGAGTATGTATATGTATGTATGCTTATATATGTATGTATGCTTGTAACTATGAGTATCTATGTATCTAATGTCTATGCATGGGTAGGTGTATGTATATGTATGTATATGTTGTTGAGATATATCATGTGAAGACTAATTAGTTGAATACAAGTAGAAAGCATTGCTGATGTGGCTGATCTCCATGCTGCCTTCTGATTGGCTGAGAGCTCTTGGGCTGGATTGCTGAGGTGTCTGATCCACCTCCTGCATTCTGATTGGCTGAGAGCTCTTGGGCTGGATTGCTGAGGTGTCTGATCCACCTCCTGATTGGCTAAGAGCTGATGGTGGGGATTGCTGAATGCTTTGGTATTCTTTTGTTGTAGTATAAAAGGAGCCTTGTGGCACCACATATTGTATCTCAACTTCATTCAAGCAATAGTAGAGAGAGTCTGGTGTGAGCAAGTGGAGTAGGCACATTGCCGAACCACTATAAATCCTTGTCTTGTGCGATTGTGCGTGCTTTCTTCTTCGATTGTGGTTCTACTCGTGTGGTGCTTGATCGGATCCGTCCCCAACAACTGGTATCAGAGCTCGGTTCGGAGATCAACCTCTACACAGATGGCGGAGTAATCGAAGGTCAAGATCGAGAAGTTCAATGGATCGAACTTCGCGTTCTGGAAGATGCAGATTGAAGATGTTCTATATCAGAAGGATCTCTATCTTCTGATCGAAGGGAAGAAGCCTGAAGCCATGAAAGATGAAGAGTGGAAGGTCCTAGACCGAAAGGCTCTAGGAACGGTAAGGCTCAGCCTTGCTCCATCAGTGGCTTCAAATATCGCAAAGGAGACGACGACAGCGAATCTTTTCAAAGCTCTTGAAAAGATGTATGAGAAGCCATCTGCATCAAATAAGGTGTATTTGATGAAGAAGCTTTTCAATTTAAAGATGAGTGAGAACTCCGTGGTGGCTTCACACTTGAATGATCTGAACAGTATCATCAACCAGTTGGAGTCTGTGAAGATCGTGTTTGATGATGAGGTAAAAGCTCTTTTACTCCTTTCTAGTTTACCTGATAGTTGGAATGCTTTAGTTGTAGCGGTTAGCAACTCCTCTGGTTCTGCAAAGTTGAAGTTGGAGGATGTTGCTGGTCTTCTTCTTGGAGAAGAGGCACGACGGAAGACGTCTGGAGAAGAACACTCGTCAGGTTCTGCCTTGAATACAGAAGAAAGAAGCAGGAAGAGCTACAGGAACCAAAAGCATTCCAGGGGAAAGTCGGTACGAGGAAGATCCAAATCCAGAGATCCGAAGTCAGTGGTCTGCTGGAATTGCAATCAAAAGGGGCATTACAAGACAGAATGCAAGGCCCCAAGAAAGCAGAAAGGAGAAAATGACAAAGGTAAGAACACCCTAAATCTTACTGATGATGATGATAGCGATGCCTTAGTATGTGTTGCAGATGCTAGAAGTGAGTCATGGATTGTAGACTCGGGTGCTTCATTTCATACCACTCCACAAAGGGATATCCTCCAAAATTATGTGAAAGGTGATTTTGGAAAGGTATATCTGGGAGATGATGAATGCTGCAGTATAATTGGAAAGGGAGACATTGACATATCCCAACCCAATGGTGGCTTCTTGAGATTGAAGAATGTTAGACATGTACCCAGTCTAACAAGGAATCTCATATCTGTCGGACAGCTATCGGAAAGCGGCGTGATGACATCATTTGATTCTGATTCGTGGAAGATGTCAAAGGGATCATTGATCCTTGCTCGAGGTAAGAAAGAAGGAACCTTGTATATTGCATCAGGTTCATATGACAGGATAAATGTTGCATCATCTGGGTGTGATGCTAACACTTGGCATAGACGGCTTGGTCACATGAGCGAAAAAGGAATGAAGATCATGCAGAAGAAGGGAAAGTTGATGGGATTGCAGACCGTTGATCTGGACTTCTATGAAGATTGTATCTTGGGAAAACAGAAGAAAGTCAGTTTTACAAAGACTGCAAGAGTACGAAAAACCGAAAGACTGGAGCTGGTTCATACAGACGTATGGGGGCCATCTCAGGTACCTTCCCTTGGCGGATCTCATTATTTCATTACTTTCATTGATGATGCAACTAGAAAACTGTGGGTTTATTTTATCAAGCATAAATCCAATGTATTTGAGACCTTCAAAATGTGGAAGGCCTTAGTTGAGACTGAGACATGTTTAAAGTTGAAATGTCTCAAGTCAGACAATGGTGGAGAATACTGCAGTGCTGAGTTTGAATCATATTGTGCCAAGAACGGGATCAAGAGATTGAAGACGGTTCCAAGAAAGCCCAGACAGAATGGTGTTGCTGAACGCATGAACAGGACTCTTCTAGAGCGTGCGAGAAGCATGAGGTTACATGCAGGTCTACCAAAGCGACATTGGGCTGATGCAGTGAATACAGCTGCATACTTAATCAATCGAGGTCCGTCTGCTGCTTTAGATGGGGATCTTCCAGAAGAAACGTGGACAGGAAAGGAGGTAACACTTTCTCATTTACGTGTCTTTGGATGCATAGCTTATGTTCACATTGAGCAGGAAAACAGAGGAAAGCTTGATCCCAAAGCAAGGAAGTGTATCTTTGTCGGCTATGGTACAGATAACTATGGATATAGATTGTGGGATTTGGAGAACAAGAAGACAGTTAGAAGCATTGATGTCACATTCAATGAGTCTTCCTTATACAAGGATGAGTTGATAAAAGGAAAGACAACGGAAGAGTCAGACTTTGTGGAGTTTGATGAAACTCCTGAACAAAGCACATCACAGCCAAGTGATGAGAATGTTCAACCCATCCCACAGAATAATCCGTAAACTCCGGTACTACGGAAATCTTCCAGAATCAGCAAACCCACTACAAGGTATTCACCTTCTTTGAATTATTTATTGCTGACTGATAATGGTGAGCCTGAATGCTTTGATGAAGCTATACAAGGTGAGGCAAGAAATCAGTGGGAGTTAGCCATGGATGAGGAGATGAACTCCCTCTCAAGAAGCAAAACGTGGGACTTAGTCCCACTACCGAAGGGAAAGAAGGCTCTGCACAACAAGTGGGTGTACAGGAAGAAGGAGGAAGCTGATGGTTCCATTAGATACAAGGCTCAGCTAGTGGCGAAGGGTTTTCAAC
The DNA here is from genome assembly GCA_037367405.1 of Ottelia alismoides. Taxonomy (NCBI): domain Eukaryota; kingdom Viridiplantae; phylum Streptophyta; class Magnoliopsida; order Alismatales; family Hydrocharitaceae; genus Ottelia; species Ottelia alismoides. Next base: position 415,307 of record JAZKJV010006671.1, read on the forward strand.
AGAAAGCAGGAGTTGATTTCACAGATATCTTTGCACCTGTTGTAAAGGTCTCAACCATAAGAGCAGTATTGAGCATTGTTGCAGCTGAGAACCTACATTTGGAGCAGCTGGATGTTAAGACAGCATTTCTCCATGGAGATCTTGAGGAGGACATCTACATGCAACAACTAGAGGGATATGTAGCTACTGGAAAGGAAGACATGGTATGCAAGCTCAGAAAAAGCCTTTATGGCTTGAAGCAGGCACCGAGACAATGGTACAAAAGGTTTGACGATTTCATGAGAAATACTGGATTCCGTAAATGTCATGCTGACCATTGTTGCTACTTCAAGAAGCTTGGTATGTCTTACATCATTTTATTGTTGTACGTAGACGATATGCTTGTTGCAGGCTCATGCAAGGAAGAAATAGCAAATCTGAAGGCAATGCTGTCTAAGGAGTTTGAAATGAAGGAACTTGGTCCTGCAAAGAAAATCCTTGGAATGCAGATTAGCAGAGACATGAAGAACAAGAAGCTGAGATTGTCTCAATCAGATTACATCGAGAAGGTACTAGAGAGATTTAATATGAAAAATGCAAAATCTACTCTAACACCTTTAGGGAGCCACTTCAAACTTTCAAAGGAGAAAGAACCTGCTACGAAGGAGGAGCATGAGCACATGTCAAAGGTACCCTACCAGTCTGCTGTTGGTAGTTTGATGTACGCAATGGTTTGTACAAGACCAGACATCTCCCATGCAGTGGGAGTTGTGAGCAGATTCATGGCGAATCCTGGCAAGGAACATTGGGAGGCTGTGAAGTGGATTTTACGTTATTTGAGAGGTACCTCTAACGTGTCATTGTGTTATGGGAATACTGATATTTCCATTCGAGGTTTTGTGGACTCAGATTTTGCAGGAGATATCGATGGTAGGAAAAGCACAACAGGGTATGTCTTTACCATGGGGAGTGGAGCCATTAGCTGGATCTCTAGGCTCCAGAAAATAGTGACCATCTCGACCACGGAAGCAGAATATGTGGCGGCAACAGAAGCTTGCAAGGAAATGATATGGTTGAAAGGTCTGATGAAAGAACTGGATAAAGAATGTGAAGATTGTCAATTATCCAGCGACAGTCAAAGTGCAATTCATCTTGCAAAGAATTCCGTCTTTCACTCGAGGACTAAGCACATTGATGTGAAGTACCACTTCATTCGGACGCAGCTAGAAGATGGACAATTTAAGTTGAAGAAGATCCACACATTAGAAAATCCTGCTGATATGTTCACAAAGTCTGTAACGGTGGAGAAGCTGAAGACATGTTCAGCTTCTATTGGTCTTCAAGCATAGAAGACAAGGGAAAGCTCACACCAGGACTACTGAATATGTGGTGTATGCTACAAATCAGTCTTCAAGTGGGAGATTGTTGAGATTTATCATGTGAAGACTAATTAGTTGAATACAAGTAGAAAGCATTGCTGATGTGGCTGATCTCCATGCTGCCTTCTGATTGGCTGAGAGCTCTTGGGCTGGATTGCTGAGGTGTCTGATCCACCTCCTGCATTCTGATTGGCTGAGAGCTCTTGGGCTGGATTGCTGAGGTGTCTGATCCACCTCCTGCATCCTGATTGGCTAAGAGCTGATGGTGGGGATTGCTGAATGCTTTGGTATTCTTTTGTTGTAGTATAAAAGGAGCCTTGTGGCACCACATATTGTATCTCAACTTCATTCAAGCAATAGTAGAGAGAGTCTGGTGTGAGCAAGTGGAGTAGGCACATTGCCGAACCACTATAAATCCTTGTCTTGTGCGATTGTGCGTGCTTTCTTCTTCGATTGTGGTTCTACTCGTGTGGTGCTTGATCGGATCTGTCCCCAACATATGTATGTTTGTATCTATGTTTATTTACATGCGTAGGTGTATGTTTGTATGTAAATGTAAGTATATATGTCTCTAGGCAGGGACGGAGCCAGAAAATTATATCAGAGGGGGCACAAATAAAAAATAATCATATATCTATTGATGTAATAGAAACATCCAATATATGAAATAAGTACAATACAAAAAAATATTATAACTCTTCATCAATTTACCTCATGCTCGTTTAAAATATCTTTACATTCTTTAAATGCAACAAAATGGAATTCTTGGTTTCTCGACTTGCAAGTAATAATTTATTACAATAATATAAAAATATTATATCTCATTCAAGAATAATAACCAAATTATGCAATCACCATTTCACATTTATGTATTGCATAAATTCTTCTTATACGGTTAGATATGTTGACAAGGACAATCATATATTTCAATAAAACTTAACAAAATGTAAATTATGTATATAACTTTGATAAAACTTTCTCAATGAGCAACATTACTAATAAAAAATCCATTTTTTTAAAGTTTCTAAATATAATCAGAAAATAATACAATCAAGATTTGTAATTACTATAATTTCTGTAAATTTTATCTCTTATATTTCTAAGATTTACAAACAATAGCTTATAATTGGAATACATTTAGATTGAAATTTATCGTAGTAAAAATTACTTTCAGCATTGAACTATTCATGTTATCTTTTTATGCATACGGCTCTGCGATAGAGTTTTCTTTGTCCTTTCTATTGAAAATACATAATAGAGACAATAAAATCCATTTAATTCAAATTGTTGAATAATCTATTTACAACCACTTCTTTCCTACGTTCTTATTCGAACATTTTTATCTTTTTAGAAAGAAAGAAAATATTATTTACTATTAATTAGTAAGACCTCACTTTTCTCATATCATTTTTTTGAGAAATTCAAAAAAGTTCTAATATTTTTGGTCAAGTAATATGACCAAATAACTAAATCAAGACTAATATTTAGTTATTAATTGAGAAATTATTAAGATATAAAGCTAACATATAATTATTTTTTAATGATTGTACTATCAACGAGTCAAAAGTTTAATGTTAGGCATAATATTAACTAATAAAAAAATATACATTTTCGCGACCTTAAAAGCAATGTTGTCCAAAGGCTAAAAGAACAAAATGAAAGGGAGAGAAGGGATCAACAAGAGAAAGATCTAAAGAGAGTGCAACAGAGAGAGAGAGTTAGGAAAGCACCTTCCTTCTCAAAGTTGGATTCTATTTTTAGAATCCAGGTTGCCATAGAATTATATCATGTACATACTTTTTTCCTAAAACTTAGGGGGGCACTTGCCCCTCCTTGCCCCCCTTCTATCCGTCCTTGTCTCTAGGTTCTTTTGGAATGTGTGTAAACACACATGTGGCCATATATTTTCATGTGTCACATAAAAAAGCTAATTTTTGATAACCAAGATATCGCATTAAACCATAATTAATGTGACATGTGTCACATTAATTCCTAATTGGGCAATTTAAACTAGGTTAAAACACTAACTGTATAAAAATCGTACAGAATAATTCACATACCGTGTGTCCTATCCACATTGGGTTAGTGTGTGGCCTTGCATATAGGATGACTTGTGCAACACAAAGGAAGATTTTATCATCTCAAATTGTGTTATAGTTTTTTATATTTTTCACTTACTTCGGGATGAGATATCCGGTTGAATGGTCGTGAATTTTGATGTGGTAGGTAGAAGATCTTTTTTTTGCAGGTCATGCTCATATAACAGTAATATAAGATCACATTAATTGGGCACAAATTTAGGGACACATAGATCTTTATCATTATTGTTAAGGAGCCAAATCTACATAAATGCTCGGTCAACATAAATAGATAACTATTCTACATACATCTTGTTGTTCTCATACGTAGCATGTATTTATTAGACACAAGATATCTATATAATGGTACATTTATGTTAGCTTTCCTTAGTTTGGAGGTTCCACAACTAAAGGAGTCCATAAAGATTTAAACTCTAATAGAAAGTGATCTTTGTTACGTGCAAAAAAGTTTATATTTAAGCACACCTTTCGACGGTGTAATACCTCTCCTCCTTAGTATATCAAATCAATTTTGATGAGCCTTAACTATTATCACTTCAATAACAATTTTTACCGCTCATGATTGGTTTATAAAGGTAATGCTGAGGGGGTGTGGGGTTATTCTGTCAGAATTTACTCAGATATAAATTAGCATGTGACAAAGATCATCTTATATTGGAGGTTGAATCTTTATAGATGGGTTCAAGTGATAACATTAATAAATACAATATTCCTATCATCTCCTAGCATTGATGAACTAGGTTTAAGCTCGCGATGTTTCATGTGTTCAATTTATGGTTCAGTGTAGAAATCCGTGGTCATAGATAGGTTGTAGTTTGAAATATTTAGGTTGAATAATGTTACCTTTTTATGGTGAAGGTACTAATCATGGATAAGGGTGGTTAATGAAGCGTTGGACAGACTATCCATCTTACAAGGAAGGTGTTTTGCAATGGGTTAGCGTGGGCTTTCGATGATGAATGGAAAAGTTTTCGAGAGGAATGAGCCACGAGAACATTCCCTATTCATGCAAGAAGTGTGTGAATGGACGCTTGCGAGAGAGATACCGTTTTCAAGCATATCATATGTAGCGGATAGTGGGACTTCTATGTTACTTGGACAATTCATGGAGAGCAACCTTCAAAGACCTATCAAATGGAATTTGATCCTCCTTATGGTTCGGGTCAACAAGTAAATGAACCACAATTAGAACGTGATGTCTTTGATCGTGATGAAGAACTTGTTGAGCTGATAGGGGATAGTGGTCGGTTCTTCACATTTCTGAAAGACGTGGAAGAACCAGTAGTTTCCGGAAATAAGATATCTCGATTGAAGTTCTTACTGGAACTATTCAGAATAAAGGCTAGGCAAAAGGATTCCACAAATTGCATGACTGATGTGCCTTCCATGATAAGACAACTTTTAGATGCTAAGTATGCATTCCCTGATGGTTGGCGTGATGCAAAAATGGAGTTTTGAAAGTTGGGCCACAAGTCCTAGAAGGATGATGTGTGCCCAAATGATTGCATTATGTTCTGTAATGCTTACAAAAATATAGATGCATGTCCCCAATGTGGTTTATCCAGATACAAATGTGACAAAGTAGTTGGCTCTAATTCTAAGCCAATACCGAATAAGGCGGTATTGTGGCCCCAATGTGTACTTCGCAGTCATTGATAGACATGTTTAAGACATTGTGGCATCATGGTGTGGAGATCTTTGATGCAAATGCAAATAAGATATTTCTTCTACATGGAGTCATATTATGGATGATAAATGATGTATATGCCAACCTCTCTGGTTGGAATACTAAGGGCCCGTTCGGTTCGGGAATAAGCAGGAATAAGGATGGGGAATAGGGAGAATAAGGGTCTATTCTTTGTTCGGTTGGATGATAGGAATAAGGAGAATATGGTGAAATAAAGGTAGGTAAGGTGGGATAAAGATAGGAATAAGAGTGAAATAAGATGAAATAATAGGGAATAGTCGTACCACTGGCAACCGTGTCAGGAGGAGAATTGGCCCCTTATTCCAGGGCTTATTCTCCTACCAAACAGGGCCTAAAGGAAAGTTTGCATGCCATGTCTGTATGGAACGCACACATCATCTTCGGTTGAAGGAGAGCAAGAAGATATGTTTTTTTGGGGGTCATCATAGATTTCTACCAGTGTCACATCGATGATGAGATAATATACAAATAGAGGAGTAGGGATGTCAATCTGGATATACCTATTGGATACCCGACCCAAACCCGTCCCATTTAAGGACTTGAAACTAGTCCCATTTATTTTTTGATGGGTTTGGATCTTGAATTGACTACCCATGCAGGTATGGGTATGGGTTGGAGATTGCCTTGTGGGTACCCGAATCTGCCCCAAACCCGAACATATAATAAATATAAAGTCAAACTTATCAAATCAACTTCTTATCTAAAAAGTATCAAGTTGTATATATAAAAATCAACTCGATTTTCTCCTCTGTATCCATTTATTCATATTCAACTACCTTTTTGTATCTTCAATAAATAAAAATTATCAATCCAAAAGAGCTAAACACCTAATATATATAAACCTTTAACATTCCTACACATTATACATCTTTTTGTACCACCATATTAGATGATCTTCCTTTGTTTAATCTATGTGTGAAAATCTTATGTACATTTGTTAATATCTTAACATTTTATTATCTCAAATATGTGGGTACCCATTAGTTATATGGGTATCCGTCGGCATATATAGGTACTCGCTAGAAATTACTCGTTTAATAAATAAACATGTATGGGTAGTGATTTTATAAATGGGTACGGGTTTGGGAATATTGATACCCACCCCAAATTCGACCCAGTGACATCCCTAAAGAAGAGTCTGATTGAAAGTCCTATCGTGAGTCAGCACGATTTTTGAACAGGGTGTGGAGCACAGAAACATAGCGGTAATCAGGGCACGAGTTGATGGCTAAATTGTTGTAGATGAAAGACATTAGACTAGGGAGAACATTAAAAATGATTTGAAAAATTTGCATACCGTGGGATCAAAAAAGAGCATATTTTTCATGAACATACCATATTGGAGGCACTTCAGCATATGCCACAATCTTAATGTAATGCACATTGAAAAGAACGTCATAGATAACTTGTTGGGTTCGATCTCAAGGACTCTCCGAAGGACACCACCAAATCATGACTAGATCTCCAACAACATGGAATTCGTTAACACCTACATTTGAAAACCAAGAATGAATGGTCGCTTTGGCATGCCCAAGGCACCCCATCATATGAATTCGCATAAACATGCACGAGTATTGTCCCCTTTAAAGGAAATCGTGGTGCCAGATGATTTTTTGCTCTAATCTACCAAGATGTATCAAGGACTACGTTTTAAATCTCTCCAAATCAAAGGTTTCGATCATTGAGGGGTATTTATTAGAAGAATGTATTACATTTTGTCTAATGTATATTGAGAGTGAGGAACAACATTTCAAAAACCTTGAATCAAATGATGCCCTTGCAATGAATTCGATGATGATCGCCTCTCCATCTTCGAAATTCAAGGCAAAGTAATAAACAAGACAACCCTCATGCCCTTGTGCAAAGAATATATATACCTGGTATAATTGTATGTATTGAAACAAGTGCCCAAGATCGATCCATTCTATGATGAATGGAAGTAGTCAATGGCCAAATGGTAGCAAATGAGATCGTTTTCATTGAATGGTTTACAAGAAGGGCTGAGCAACTGAAATTGGAATACAATACTCGTATGAATGTAGATTTCGATATATTGGTGAAGAGACCCTTCAGCTATGCCCACGGGCATAGGGGGTATGTGATAAATGGATACGGATTCAAGCTATACTCGGATAACATTAATAAGATGGCAAATGCCATGTCGGATGTGCTTCTGAAATACGATCTAGCATCTCATTGTGATGGTTATTATGGCCAGATCACTTAAGATTGTTGAGATGAGCTTTCAACATGACCAATACATGGTATTATTCACGTATCGATGGTTTGATGTATTTAAATATTTTGGATTCAAGTTAGATCTGAGCCTTGGATTTATCAATCTCAATAAGAGTAGGACCATTCTTGGTAAAATATGACCGTTTGTGCTAACATGTCAGGTCGATCGGGTCTTCAATGTCACGGACACTGCAAATTTGGGATAGATAATTCCTATTAAGGTGACTCCTCGAGGATGCGGTCAAGTTAATGAAAGTGAAGATGGCAAGGAGGATGATGCATACTAAGAACACACGGGGATCTAGAAGATGGTAAAATATTTTCTATAATTTATTATAATTTCCTTTAATATCATTGATTATTTTCACTATCGATTCTTAATGAATTTGCTTTATATGTCTAATCTGTGATTGCAATCATTTAATGCACCTTGTATAAATGCAAATGGTTCAGACATGTTTCTAGAGACAAAATCGGCTCGATGATGATCGACTGGTTGACGAACACGAGGACATTGTTCCTCTAGGAGACAAATCCATTCCCCCTCAAGTTGATATCCAGGATGAGGTAGATGGAGATGGGAGTTTCCAGCCTCCTCCAGATGCAGTCGGCCCTTCAAGTAAAAAGAACAATAAAATTAAACTATATCCTTCATTAAATATGCCAGCAATTATCAAAATTTGTTTGTTGTTATGACAACTTCTCAGTGCAAGAAGAGGGGTCATGCACAATGCCAACGGTTGAGCAAGCTAAAAATCGATGGAAGACTGCGTGTTGAGATGACACCAATGAGACATGAATTGGGAGAATATGGCATAGCAGATTGGGGATTGCAACATGCATATCTCGATTATGATGATAGAGACATGAAGGTATATTATATAAAAGATTCAATTAAAATAATATAACAAATTGAATTTATTCCTATACAGTAAGTTTTGGTTTGGGGTGATGATCCCGCAATCAAGGAGTGGATACTACAACGTGCAACCAAAATACATCTAGAAGTAAGCGCCAAGAGTCGCATGGTAGGAATATTTACTTACATGGAAAGCACCTTCCATCTTAGTTGCTATATATTGACGGGTTCTTCACATATATAACATTTTGATTTGTTCGACATCGTGGAGGAAGCGAGGGCAGACCCACCTCCGAATTGGCATCTCACTGAGTGGAGGCAACCATTACACTCTGGAGAAGTGAGGAGTCCAAGGTAAATAAAGTCTTTCAATAATATTCTAAATATGTGATTACAACCTATTCTGATATTTGCTTTCTTTGCAACATGCATCTAAGGCTGATAAAGCCAACCTGAGTAAAGCTCCTGATCTTACCGACACATTGGGAAATGTTCGACTAAATTTTATGTATATATATTAGCGGATTGTTGTTAGTGATTTATTATTCTTAGTATTTGAAAGGGGATTCGCTAAATAGAGTGTGACTATTTGAGATTACGCGCCAAACGACTGATAAGGATGGGAACAAGACATTTGTTCATGAGAACTACATCGAAGTACATGTACGTAGTTCTTAATTAGTACATGAAACACTAATACACAATACACTTTTCTGAAAAATTCACTTCGCTTTGCAAGGTCGCATGGTCGACTTCATCCAAAACCTAGCAGTTTCAAACCAAGGAACCGAACCAATTGGGTGAGATGCTTTTAGATTAGTATTTTCATCATCTTCATAACATTAAGGATGTTATGAGAAGGAGGATGATGTCATGGACTTTGTATTGCTGTTTGGGTGAGATGATGAGAAGGAGGATGCGGAGAAAGATGATGAAGAGGAGGAACATGAGGAAGAGGGGGAAGAAGAGGATGAGGAACATGAGGAGGAGGAAGTGCGGCAGCAGTAGTAGGAACATTAGCACTAGCAACAACAACAGCTGAACAACACCTACTGCTGTATTTTTTTACAAGGGACATTGTCGGTGGTCATCTGACCGACGAGTAAAGGGTATAATTATTCTCGGCGGTTACCTTAGCCATCGAGAAAAATCTATTATCGGTGGTGGTTTACTGTCATTGGAAGACATACATTCTCAGTGGTTAGTATGTTTGAGGCGATCAATGTACTCGACAGTAAAAAGTCAACCGCCGCAAATGTTTTTTGCAGCACACTTTTTATCGATGCCTCTTTCTCGATGGAAGGATATTAATTTCGATGATTATTGACCGTCGAGTATAATGTTCATTCGAATAGCATTAATGATAGTATACATATTATGTAATATTAATATTTCATATTAATATTATAAATTCTAAATTCTTTTAATCAATCATCTGAAAATCTCTTCCCCCATGAACGTTAATATCAAATCAAATAAAATGACGTTATAAGTAGATTGTAAAATAAGCATGTGTCATACATGATTTCGGTTGAAATATTGACAGGGAAGATTTTCCAAGCTGGAGTTAATGTAAATTTTTCCAAATGTTTCGTTGAATTTTATTATATTGTAAGGTAGATCACATTAGGTCGAGAAATATTCTAGCTAACATGATATTTTCGAATTTTTCACTTAAGTAAATCGCTTTTTTCACAGAAATAACACCATGAAAACCCACATAATATATAATACGTACACGTATATATCGTGGGTAGATTTTCCAATTATGTGTATGGCATTTAAAAGTATAGACAAGCATCAGAGATCATCGGTTGACATCATACTAATCAATCTATAAAAAAGGACTTAACTACCCACATTTGTAATGCATATAGTTTCAGCAGTCATGTTAGTTATCAGAAGATCGTCACGGGCTCCACATACAATGACGCAATTTTCTGGAATTTTATTACTGAAAAGTGACATGTAACAGCTTCTAATAATGTTCAGGAAAATAATTCATAAAAAATCCATACTTAAGGGAGAAGATTGCAGCAGGGATATATATGGAGGACATTATTATTGAGAAAATAACACTATCGATAAAATAAAACAACTAGATAATATACGAAAATCATGTGTGGTGATATATACGGGTGATGAAGCCACATTTCATCATCTTTATTCTATCATTTTGGCATCAAAAATCCTAGCAAATACGTGTAAATACCCTTAATTTCCATATCTTAGCATTCATGCATGTGCATGTAATTAGTGTATAAAACACTGTAATTAAAGCCAAAATTATAGAATAAATAAAAGAAAAGAAAAAGAATAAAATATTGTAAATATTTTATGATCCGAAACTCCGAGACCTAGGCATCTCGATGGCTATGTCGACAAGGAATAAAGTAGGGGGAGATAAGGGCCAAAATACAATAAAAATTCCTTTTGTTTAATTCTTTCTTTAATTATTTTGGGACCTATATTTAGTCCCACCTTTTATACTTTAAATAAAGAAACTTTGTACATAAAAGTTGTATATAATTAAATAAAGAAAAATACAAAATTGATTTCACTCAAAAATAATGCATAGATAAAAAGTTATGATCTGAATAAGATTCCGGAATCCCAACTTCCCAGACCCGTATCTCTCAAATAAAAACTCAAATTTTATCAAACTCACCTTTAATTGTATATAATTTTCAATAATCTATTTAATGAAGGTGGTTTCGTATTTTTCGGAGTTACGGTTTGAAAGTTGAGTTTTGGACCCCTATTGTATATTATACCAATTAAATCTTCTTCCAATTCGTTTTTGAACCCTCTTGGACCCATTTTGGCCACCCTCCTTGGAGCTCAAGATAGAGTGAAGTGACAGTGAGCTCCCCGGCTCCCTGGAGGCGCGGCTAGGCGAGTCGAAGGGCGGCTCCATCACCATCTCCGGCCACCCTAGTCGTGAGGTCCATCTCGCCATTCTTGGCTTGAGGTTTCGTATTTTCTTTCATTTTTTTTATCTTGTTTTCTTGCTCTTTATTCACTTGTAGATCGTAGATTTATTCTAGCATTTCGTTTACTCGCTTTTTAGTCACTTAATCACCTAGTTCATCCCTAGATCCCATCATTTCGACTTTCATTCATCCTCCTCGACGCGGCTTTCATCTCACCGCCGCCATCCTCCGCGATTCTACGTATCCTCATACACAACCCCCTTCATCTTCGGCCACATACGGTGGTCGGAGCACATCCTTCTTCCCTCACTAAAGCGAAGGAAAACCCATTCACATCCCAATTTTTGTGTAGTCAACATCTTGGCCGAGTTTTGTACTCGAGCCCTTCTTCTAATTGCAGGTACATCGGAGTACTTTCACGCACATTCCCTTATTATCCAAGATCAGCTTGACGCCACCTAGGTTAGTGGGGCATTTTGCAATCACGTCCCCGCATTTTTGGCATATTTCGGAAAGTTTTCGAGTACATTTTTGTACTGCAGTTTCGTATTTACTTTTTCATCTGGAACTCGGTTTCGCGTGAGATTTGTTTATTAGAAAGCTGTTTAAGAGTTCTACATCATATCCAAATTTCAGATTTTTCTGGTGTAAGAACTATTTATGGTGAATTTATGAAGTCAGAGTAGTGATTGGGCTTGTTTTGTTGATAACACTTGAAATACTCAATATCACTTGCTCATTTTTGGATATGTTGTAGTAATTTGCAGGACCGAATTTGGTTTCAAATTTCAACAAAAAATATTGTGATTTGTGTCCTGTAGAATTTCTACAATATTTTTAGTGATTGATTTATTTCTGGAGCATCTTCCATCTATTTGAAAATCTAAAAATATGTCCATGTGCCCCTATCTTTGTTCTATAATCAGATATTTTTGTTGTATTTTTATCTTTTTGTTTGAGTAGTCAAAAAAATCAAAAATATCATTTCTACCTTCTTGCAGTCTTTTATTTTTAATATATTCATTACCTTTTAAAAAATTCCAAAAAAATTATATTTTGTTTGTTTCTGTATGTTTTAACTTCAGACCAAAAATCATTAAAAATTTCAAAAGAAAACCGCTAAAAATAGCAAAACACCAAAAACCTTCCAAAAAATCTTAAGAATTCTAAAAAAATCCTAAAAATACAATTTCAGTTTCTGAATTTTCCTTATTTTGTTATCTTTATTAAAAATTAAGTTGAGGAAGTTTTGATTCTGTTTGATATTTTTCATCCTCATTTTAATTTCGGCCAACAACCTATCTCACTATTTACTAGTATTTTTGCCCTTAAAAATACCAAAAAATTAGGAAAAAACTAGAAAAATCACAAAAATATTAGAAAAATATACAAAAACATTCCATTTCCTGTATTTTGAGTATTTTCCCCTATTTTTATCCCTCTCTTATCTCTAGTGTAATATATATTCCTTATATACATTATATCTTTATTAAAAGAAAAAGAAAATATAAAAGTACAAAATATAAAAAGAAAATACAAAATCAGTAAATTAAAAACCCAAATATAAAAATATAAAATCAAAAATTAAATAAAAAATATAAAATTCAAAACCCACAAAAAAATAGCACTTGTAGGCACTTGATCACAATCACATTTTGCACTTAGCTTGATCTATCCTGCCTTGCTCCCTGTGTTCGAACTCTCTACATACTTGCACCTATACATCTTTTATGTAGAGTTAAAAATAAATTTGACTCCACATTTGCTTGTCATTGTTTGATATTTGATTGTGGGTTCATTGTTGATTAATTACGGGATTTTGTAGTGGTCAAGACATCGACTGTTGATTCACCTTGTGAATCAATACGACCGCTCTCAATTTCGTGGTTATCAAATGGCGCCGTTGCCGGGGAGCAACAGCGTATAGAGCATTCTTTTGTGATTAATTGTGGATATTTGCCTATCTTTTTATACATTCATTGAACTCTATTGTTGATTGGTCTAATCACCCTTTTTGTTGAATTTTGTGCGAGGTACCGCCGAGCGAGGGGCACCCACGTGAAGGCTTGCTTAGCATCAAAGAGACTTGGAGGCTTGAGAAGATCATCATCTTTGTAGAATTTTTGTAGTTTAAAAATTTGTAATTTGAAGTGAGAGAGAGACTTAACTTGTAATAACTTGAACTCTCTAGGACACTCGGGCCTAATTTCCAAGTGTTTGTTCACTTGGGGGCTCACCGCAGTTTTGTATTTCTCGCGGCTTTTCTCACTTTCATTTCTATTTGTTTCTCGAGGATTTAGCCCCTAGACATAGGAGTTTTTGTTGACTGTGACGAACTAAGAAGCTAAGGCCCAATCTCTAATATCTTGCCTGTACCTATAGAGCGTAATTGGACTTGGCTAAAAATCCATTGAAAAAGCTATTTTGACTTGGACTAGAGACCACGTGCCGCGAGCCCACCCTGTCAAGCGCTACTCCTGAACTCGATGTGTCGAGAAGAGGAAGGGTGAGCCTAGACCGGACTCCGGACTCTCTTCTTTGTCATAGCTACTTGTTCTTCACGTTAATAGAAGCTGCTCATCTTAGGACGATTTCCTCATGCATGCATCTAGGTAGTTTAATTTATTGTCTTTAATTTATGTGCGGATCACTTTGCATGTAGAGTGCTGGCGACAAGGTACGCATCTCTATCTCTGCATGCATCATAGATTTTGATCGCGCATCGGCTTTTCCGCTTTCCTCCCCCTGTTTTACTAAACTCTAAATAACAAGGAAATTGGAAAATTCGTTAGACGATGATTGCTCAGAAAAATACATAAAAAGTGAAAACAATAAAAATTGGGACTGCTAATGCAAACTTGATCTTAAAACTCATCCCACCAAAAATTTTGTCTTGGGGAGAGTAACCCCCTCCTTGTTTGATTTATCTGCAGCGAGAGAGTGACCCGACACTAGGATAGAGCCACGCCTAAAATTCTGGTTGACTACTGATCGTGGTTAGTCGTTCTCCAGTGAGGATCTCTCCGGTAACCGGTAAAGCAGACCGCGACGTCCTTAGCAGATTGAATTTGCGGGAACAACCGGGTTACGGTCTGCAATTCATACTGGCTGGGAAAGATCTAACATGGATCGGGACAGTCGGCTAGGAAAGTAGGGTACCTAACAGCTCGCTCTAACGCTCTGATAGATTGATTGATCACCTAATAAAATTGGACAAGATAACAGACCGAACCTTCATGGTCGTCAGCTCAAGCGTTGCGTAGGTGAACAGGGGGTTTGTATTTCACATATTGTTTGCATTCCAGATCTCATCCGCCTTTCTCTAGATCAAGATGATGGGAAGGAGATCCCTTAGGCCACGTCTGGTGGCACCGCTATCAAGCACTCCTCCTTTTTCATCTAGGTCAGCTTCGGGGAGTCCAGACCCACTCTCCAAGCCTGAGTTTACATCCACCATGTTCCCCCTCGACCACCCTTCTTCTTCTATCAGTCCAGTGGTGTCATAATTTAGTACAGAACAGAGTTCATAACATTTGACGGCACCTGAGATGGACTCTTTTGACTTTGCAGAAACCCCAGAAATGGAAGGCAGAGATGAGCACCCAGATGAGCAGAGACCACCACCATACATATATGATCAGACTGCCATCAACAATTCACTTCTAGCCTCCTTGGAAACCATGCAGCAACAGATCAGAGACCAAGGAGTGGTCATGGGTGAAATCATGAGGGAGATGCGTGACGGAAGAGAAGACCGAAATGGGCGCGATGATATACCAGACGAAGAACCTAACCGGGAGAGGCCGCCACCGGCAACCATGAGGCAGTTGCACAACCCAGCTACAACACTCACTCATCGATGGATCAGAATCCCTCCCATATATGGAGACTTCGAGCTTCGCCCACATACTATTCAGCTACTGTCGAAGTTCCATGGGCTTGCCACCGAAGAACCGCACCTCCATCTGCAAGAATTCGAGATGATATGCAGTACAATCCATGATAGATTTGTGACTGAGGACACCAACAAAATGATTGCCTTCCCATTCTCCTTGGTTGATAGAGCCGCCTATTGGCTCAAACACTTGGGAAGGTACATCGACACTTGGGAACAGCTCCGGACCGCATACTTAAATAAGTATTACCCACTCGGCCGGACAAATGCAGCAAGAGCTATGATCAGCAACTTCACAATGATCCCAAATGAACAATTCCATGAAGCCTGGGATCGCTTTAGAGAGCTCATTGACCGATGTCCACATCATGACATATCAAAGCCCAACTTGGTTCAGAGTTTCTTTTGTGGGCTGACACCGGAGCTGCAGGGGCTTGTTAATGCCTCTTGTGGAGGATCATAATTTTCAAAGGGTGAAGATGATGTTTGGGCCATTTATGAAGGAATGGCAGAAAACTCTACAGTTATGGCCCAAGCCAGAGTCTACACACAGCAGAAACCTCCTCAAGGAGCAGGATCATACCAGAGGATTGCCCGCATCGATGCCGGTCCCCATACTCCTTCAGCAGCAGCTCAAGATGAATCATCAGCAGCTGATATGGGCATAATCAGTGAAAAGTTGGACCGCCTTGAGATTTTGGAGAAGAAGCAGGGCCAGGGCATAGCACAAATAGACCAGTTGTCTAAGACCATGAGTGACCTGAAGACTCACATCTTGAGTATTCAGGAGGCACAATCATTTTCACATCAGCCTCCCAGGTCACTAGCTGAGTCCAGAGGCAGCCGTTCTACCCCACCACCTCCCGCATACCGCCAAGTTCACCATGTTCAGGAGGTGCCGATACAGCAGTCGTCGCAGTATTCACAGCAGCCACCATCTCAGGATACTCAGATGGTGGTCTACCAGCCGGACCAACCATTGGTAGCACTACCAGCGCCACCCTTCGAGCAGGAGCCGTTGATGGAAGTCAACGGGATATGGTACGACCAGTACCCCCAGCAGCCCGGGATTCACCGCGATCACCCCGGATTTCGTTGGTCCAACGGAGGCACTTCATCCCAACAACAACATCCAGCTCAGGGCAATCATTACAGCCAACAGCAGCAACAACAACCCCAGTACTCCCACCAGTCACAGAATCATCATAATCCTCGTCCCACCTATCAGGGACAACAGTGGAGGCAGCGACAGCAGCCTTACCGGCAGCAGTATCCTCAGACCCACCAGCAACCTCAGTTCCAGCAAGGGAACACTCCCGGTTCTCCCGCCGCCATGGAGAATCCAGCACTTGACGATCTCGCCCGCTTTCTCTCTGAACAGCAGGCATCCTTCCGGCGAGAAATGGACGAGTTCCAGCAGGAAATGAGGGACATTATGAAAGGCAAAGCCGCCATACTTGCACAGAGCGAGCCGAATCCGAATAACTTAAAGAGAAAATCTGAGCATGTACAGTTTACAGAGGGTACCACTCCTAGTGCTTATTTGAATGACATGCATTTTATGTTTGATACTCATTTCGTGTCACTTAGGAGCGGTAGGGAACCAGCCGGCGGCGGCTCATCTGAGGGACAACACCATGGAGATTCGAGAGACCCAGATGAGGAGAAGAGCGGTGCTGATGCCGCTAGCAACAAGGATGATGACGGTGGTGCTGATGCCACCAAGGACGACAGTACTGAGGCCGTCGTAGTACCAGATGCAGACGGTGGTGCTGAAGCCACCATTTTTGATAATGAACCAGAGTGCGGTGCTGAGGCCGCAAAGAAGAATATTGCGGGTGGTGTTGATACCCCCATTTTGAATCCATCTGTATTCCAACCTTCTGTACTACCATTTGCTGTATCTCTGGACTCCATGAAAAAGAACAAAAAAATGAATAAAGGAAAGGCTTCTCCATCTATTCCAAGTCCATGTGTGATGAATGATGATGATTGCATGGATGCCAGTCCTTCACAGGCCCAGAAGCCCTCTCCTAACCCTCTGTCTGAGGAGGGCCCATCTATCCCCTTCCCTCAAGCACTCGGCTTGACTAAGGGGAATAAAAAAGAAAATCCCAAAAAGACCCAGCAGTTAGAGTTCAACCAACAGATGATAGACAGATTTCAGATCCAGCTGACTCTACAGGAGGCACTTGAGCACATCCCCCTCTTCCAAAAGAATCTGAGAGAGAAGACCACTGTACGCAGGAAGAGGCGGAACAATAGAGGAGAGATCCATGTGCTCACCCGTGCCACATGTTGTGCCATTCAGAACCAGCTGCCAGCCAAACGCCCAGATGCAGGAGCTCCTTATGTCAGATGCCAGATTAGTGAGCAGCAGTTCGACCGTACTCTATTAGACAGCGGCTCTTCTATCAACCTCCTTCCGGCAGCCTTACTCGACCGATTCGAGTTTGGCCCTCTTTTTTGGAGCAGGACAGTCCTTCAGTTTGTTGATCGATCGATTAAGAGGCCGAAGGGGTTGTTGAGAGACGTGGTCGTCACCATTCAGGGCTAAAATTCCCCGTGGACTTTGTTGTACTGGACATGGAGATCCCTGAATCGGTGACTGATGCCCCCATCATACTAGGACGCCCATTCTTAGCCACAGTCAAGGCAGTATCCGACCATGATAGTGGGAAGGTGTACTTTCGCGTAGAGGGTGAAAGTATACAAATAGAGACGATCGACGAGATCAAAGCGAGAGATTCAGCCTGCTCGGAGCAGAACAGTGATGTAGGGAAGATGACATATGCTGAGTTAGACGTCCACCAGGAGTGTGACTTTGTGATGACCGATGATGAAGCAGTTTGGGAAGATCCAGAAGCACGAGCACTCGCCTTGTCTGTAGATTCAGAGTACATACCTTTTGTGGCAAACGAGAGTTCGGAGAGCACACACTTGGCAGAGGACACCACACTGGTTGACAGTTGCGTACTGAGTGGTGACATTGATGTTTGTTCTGATTCAGATCCCTCGGAGGCAGACTTTGATTGGAAGGATTTCGATGCGTATTTGCCATGTCTGCTTCCTGATGAGCTGATAGATAGGACGGAGAGCGAGCCAGCACATATGATAGACACACCAGCAGGGTTCCCTTCGTCAGATGATCACGTACAGCGAGAGTTCTCACATGCAGACCTGGTTGCTTTCACGCAAACATATCAGAAGACAGATTTGCCAGCTCCCACCAAGCCAGAACTGAAGCCTTTGCCGCAGTCGCTCAAGTATAGATTCCTTGCGGGTGAACCAGAAATGCACCCAGTTATTATCTCAGGAGATTTGACTGTAGAACAAGAATCTCGACTGATGGAGGTTCTTGAACGAAACCGCAAGGCAATAGGATGGAGCGTGGCTGATCTTAAGGGGATAAGTCCGGCCCTGTGCTCCCACCATATATACCTCGAGGAGGATGCTAAGCCTTCACGTGAGTTCCAGCGACGGCTGAACCCGAATCTTCGAGATGTAGTAATGAAGGAGATATCTAAATGGTGGAGCGCCGATTTTATCTACCCCATCTCCGACTCCAAGTGGGTTAGTCCTTTACATGTGGTACCCAAGAAGACGGGTATCACTACAGTTGTGAATGAGTCTGGAGAAGAGATCGCCACCCGGGTACCCACTTCTTGGAGGGTCTGTGTGGACTACAGACGATTGAATGAGGCCACCAAGAAGGATCACTTCCCGCTACCATTTATTGATCAAATTATCGAGAGGCTAGCCGGGAAGAGTCATTATTATTTTCTTGACGGGTACTCCGGATACAACCAAGTGGCTATCGCGCCCGAAGACCAGGATAAAACGACGTTCATCTGTCCATTTGGGACGTATGCTTTCAAACGGATGCCCTTTGGTCTATGTAACGCCCCTGCGACATTCCAAAGGTGCATGTTGTCCATCTTTTCGGACATGATAGGTGACTGTTTGTAGGTCTTCATGGATGACTTCTCGGTTTATGGCGACGGGTTCGATGCTTGTCTTGACTGCCTAGACCGAGTGTTGCGGCACTACATAGAGGTAAACCTTGTACTATCTTGGGAGAAGAGTCACTTTATGGTGACTCAAGGGACGGTCCTTGGTCACATCATCTCCAACAGGGGCATGGAGGTTGATCCAGCCAAGGTTGATATCATTAGAAAACTCAATCCACCGTCCAATTTGAAACAGTTGCAGTCTTTTCTGGGGCATGTCGGTTTCTACCGACGGTTCATTCAGGACTTCAGTCGAATTGCCCGACCGCTGACGAATTTATTGACTAAAGACACCGAGTTCCTTGTAGATGATAAGTGTCTTAAGTCCTTCGAGACTCTCAAGAATTTAGTTGTCGAGGCTCCTGTCCTTCAGCCACCTAATTGGTCTCTTCCATTTGAGATCATGACGGATGCTTCAGATTATGCCATTGGGGTTGTGCTTGGGCAGAGGAGGGATGGATTACCCTATGCCATACACTACGCTAGCCGGACTTTGGATGCAGCTCAGAGGAACTATACAGTGACTGAGAAAGAAATGCTAGCGGTAGTCTTTGCTTTGAATAAGTACAGATCTTACATTCTTAGATCTAGAGTGACAATTTTTACTGACCACACTTCCATTCGGTACTTGATGTCGAAGAAGGATGCCAAAGCCAGATTGACCAGATGGATCCTTCTCCTCCAGGAATTTGATATTGAAATTAAGGATAAGCCTGGAGTTAAGAATGTTGTGGCAGATCACCTCTCCCGCCTAGAAAACCTTGAGGAATCTGAGCCCATAGCACCTATCACTGAAACTTTTCCAGATGAGGCGATCCTTGCTATCACCTCTCTTCCATGGTATGCCGACATTGTGAATTACCTTGTTGCCAAATCCATTCCACAAGGTTGGCCCAGACAGCGTCTTGAGACCTTCCTTGCGAAGGCCAAGTCGTACCATTGGGAGGATCCCATCCTTTATCATGAGGGAGGGATAGTATCTGGAGACGGTGCATTCCTCAAGATGAGCAACATAGCGTCCTCACCTACTGTCACAAGCTTAAGGCAGGAGGACATCATTCTGGGAGACGGACAGCACAGAAGGTGCTCCAATCCGGCCTTTGGTGGCCTACCCTTTTCAAGGATTCTGATGAGTTCGTGAGAAGGTGTACTGACTGTCAGAAGATGGGTACTTGCGGACAGAGAGACATGATGCCCATGTAGCCCATTCACTTTTGTGAGGTTTTTGATGCATGGGGAATTGATTTCATGGGCCCATTTCCTAAAAGTCAGGGGTTTGAGTATATTATTCTTGTTGTGAATTATGTTAGTCGTTGGGTTGAGGCCATCCCCGCCCGAGCCGCAGATGCTAAAACCGTATGTCGTTTCTTGAGGAAAAACATTATTTCACGGTTCGGGGTGCCTAGAGTCTTGATTTCAGATGGGGGGTCTCACTTTATTAACGACAAGGTCAGGGCCCTTACAGACGAGTTCAGTATTGACCATCGTATTGCCACACCGTATCACCCTCAGACTAATGGTCTTGCTGAAGTATCGAATAGGGAGATCAAGACAATTTTGCAGAAGGTAGTCCGTCCAGACCGAAAAGATTGGTCACAACTTTTGGACTCGGTCTTGTGGGCTTATCGGACTTCCTTCAAGACACCATTAGGGACATCTCCCTTTCATCTCGTCTATGGCAAGCCGTGCCATTTACCAGTGGAGATAAAGCATAAGTCACTTTGGGCAGTTACAGAGCTATTGTTGGATCCCAAGAGTGTAGGAGATCAGAGGAAAGCAGAGTTGGCAGCCCTGGAAGAATTAAGAGATACAGCCTTCGCAAGTGGCCTACAGTATAAGGAAAAAGTGAAAGTATGGCACGATTCCCGAATCAGCCATAAACAATTTGAGCCAGAACAGCAAGTATGGTTATTTGATGCTAGGCTAAAATTATTCCCGGGGAAATTACAAAGCAAATGGAAAGGACCATATGTGGTCCGGAAGGTGCATGATAATGGCAGCATTGATATATCCGAACCTTCATCATCTTCCACCTTTAGAGTCAATGGTCAGTGCTTGAAACCATATCTAGATCATGATCCGCCGACCGTTGCTGTTGCCCCGATTCATTTGGTATGAGATGATTCTTTGACTCACACCTTCGGCATCTCGTACATGATTATCACTGAGATCTGACATTGTATATATTCATCTGTACATCGATCATTCATTCTTTATGGCTCACACCCCATCGTCATCATTTGATTTTGCTATACTTAGGACGTACTTTGTCCTAAGTATGGGGGGTGTGCACCCTGAGTTTTTCTATTCATTAGATCCTCTCCATTGTCTCCTCTTCTTGTCTATACTTAGGGATATCTCACCCTAAGTATAGGGGGAGACAGTCTGAGTACGATCTGTTCATTCCCACCCTTGACCCTCCCTTCAGTGTAGAGTCTGCTATACTTAGGATTATTTGATCCTAAGTATAGGGGGGACGGTCAACTTCACATTCGTTTATTCATTTTATTTATTCTTTAGACCTTTTCTATACTCAGTACGAGTTATGCCTTCTCTTTTCTCTCCGATCTATGAGGACATAGCTCAAGCTAAGTATAGGGGGGTCGTATATACTGCGTATATACTTTAGCCATAACTCGTACTTTCGTATTTTCCTAATAAATATGGCTAATAATTCTTTAAAATTCATTAAAAATCTTTAATAAAAAGATGTGGTTATTCCTCAAATTCTTTTTGTATTTACTGATTAATAAATCAGGTGAAAATATTTTTTTTGCAAAATGTTTGAAAAATAGTTTGAAAATCCTTGTGAACATTTATTGAAAACTATTTTGACAATGTTTTGTTACATGTTTTCAACCTTTGTAAAATGTGTGGTTTGTAAAATTTCTTTTCTTTGTGTGAAATAAAAATGTTTGAAAAATGATTTGTAAATGGTTTGAAAAATGGTTGCAAAAATGTTTTGAAAAACCTATATATACTATTTTGAAAACCTTTGCAAAATGATTTTCAAATGTGTGTACATGTTTGTAAAATGTTTGTAAAAATTATTTTGGACTATAGTTTTCAAAAAAAATGTTTGGAAAAGCTTGTGTCAAATAAGTTTGAGGAATACATACATCACACCTAAAATTCTTTATGTATATATATGTATAAAACAGATCACTTACCCTGTAAATTCTTAAAACCCACTTCTTGTAAATATAAGAAGCACTCCCGTGTAAATATTTTTCACCTAGCTTTTAGCCAAAATCTTTTTTGTTTTCAAAAATCCCAAAAATATTTGCAAAATTAAAATCCAAAAACATTTGAAAAATCTCTTTGAAAAATACAAAAAAATGCATATGCATCTTCATCACGTTTTCAAAAATCCATAAAAAGTTCAAAATCTTTGAAAATTGCATCACAAAAATATTTTCTGCATTTTGCATTGCATAGCATTAGCATTTTTCGGATTGAGTTTGATAGTTGAACAAGTGTAAGTAAAATCCGGAGATTGGAGCTTGATTGGACCTTAAAAATCTACCTAATAACAGGAACCTTATAGGAACTGGGTTTGAGGTACTTCAGGTCTAGTTGACTTAATTCTTTGAGGATCACGGGACTTGGTTCAATGGATTCTTGACTGCCTAAATAGAGTATTTCGGAGCACACGCACGACTCTTGTTGATAATGACCTAACTTGGACACTTGCACCTTTCACATGGCTCAACTCAGTTGGAGTGGTGAGGGGATTGGATTTGCCGGTATGAGACGCACACAAGTGGAAACACTTGTCCTCCTCTAGGGAGGGAAGTGCACCCCAACCCGTCCAGTGATGAGGAAGTCTAAAGACAGGAGAGTGTGGGTTGCAATAAAGCTTCAAAAGAGGGATAGTCTACTGGCTCAAGAGGAAAAACTCCTTATGTAAATGCTGCTGTGAATAGTTTTTCAAAAAAAAGAGGAAAAAAAAGAGACAGGCCTGTACAAAAATAAAATGCCTGCAAAAGTATGTACATATGTTGTAAAGCCAATAAGCAAGCTTGAGTTCCAAAGTCATATATGTGAGCCTGCAGCAGGATGACTTGACTACACTGGTCTTGCATCCCAGGATAGGTAGCTACACTGGCCACCGTCCATTCTTCTCTTCACCCCCTCCTCTTGAGCTGGTTGCCACTTGAACTTAGAAGGGAATACCCCGCTCCTCGAGGATGGAGTTGTTGGATTGGGGAATCATTGGGTTGTTGTACTGGAGAAGTCAGTCTCTTTGTCATTCTAGTTGGGGAGAGCCACCATCACTTACACTGTACGAGGCAGAATCATAGTCGTAAGAGTTTACGTATGAGTTGAAGTATTTCTGACCTGGCTATTGAGGAGACTTGGGCAGAGTTTTGGGATTCTCAGGGACTGTTGGATTTCAAATTCAGTTCTCATTAAGGTTCCGTCCGCACTAAAATTCTAAAGGTCCGACTTAAGCTCCAAACTTTGATTTTGTGAAGACAAGTTTGATAATCAAATTTGATCCAATGATAACCGATCCGAGCGACAGAGGTAAAGGTACAGAAATGGTCGTTGCGACCTCAATCACTCAGACTAAGTATATCAAGAAAAATCGAACCACTAATAGTAATAAAATCAATCAAACACTCAAATAGCGGTCCAGCTATGAGATTAACCTGGTATAGCACCCAGGGTCGAACTCAAGGAGCACGGGTTGGCCAAAGGCCTACAAAGTAGTAAAAATAAAGTAAAATAAAAGACAAGTCTTTTTAGTGGTTTTTAATGATTTTTATATTTTTTTTATATTTTTAAATGTGAAGAAAATAAAAGAAACACAAAATCAATCACACTTTGGCTAATTATTTAATGTGTCAAAAACCAAGCAAAAATTCAAACAAAAATGTTTTTATGTTTTTTAGGTTTTTTAGTGTTTTTGGTTAATTTTTGATAATTTTCTGATGTATATTTTATTTTCTAAAAATCAAACAGTGATAGAAAAGCAAGGTACTATCCAGCCAGGACCAAAATCCCTAAATAAAATATCTAAGGATCTCAAGAGGGCCTGGAGGTATTTTTTCTGTATACTAGACAAAACAAGGAAAATTTGAGTACCAAAATTATTGTTTTTGGGTTTTTAAATTATTTATTATAATTTTTATGAGTTTTTAGGTGTTTTTAAGTTTTTATGGTTTTTAAGCAATGAAAAATAGCCAAAATTGGCTAGAAAATCAAGGAACACAAAAGAAACAGTATCTAATTTTTATAGAATTTTTGAGGGGGTTTTTATATTTTTTTTGGGATTTTTAAAACTAGACAGTGGCTGAAATAAAGGTTTTTGAATTTTTAAAAATAACAAATAAAATCAAAAATGTCCTCAAAAATTCTCAAAAATCCTTCAACATGGCAGGAGCCATGTGTCAAATTTTCATCGAATTTGGAGGTGATTTGATATTTTATTCAAAAATCAAAAGAGGGCACTGTGCACAGGGACTGAAGTGCAAATACCCGAAGTTCTGGGGGTCCAGGTGCAATTAACCCAGCAACGCACGCGCGCGGCGCGTGCCTGGGGCACTCAGGGACCTTTTGGTAAGAAAAACAAGTCCGAGGACCTTTTGGTAACTCGTACCAAAAAGTCCAGGGGCTGTATTGCAAATAACCCACTAATAGACGCACATGCGGAATTAAAACACTCACAGGGGCATTTGTGCAATTACTAAAAACATTTCATTCATTAACGAACATCCAGAACTACAGGACTAAAGTTGCAATTACACCAAATATACACGTGACGACGCACGTGGCTCACACAAACAGGGGCATAAATGCAAATAAACTAAAGTACGGGGTCCAGTGTGCAAATAACCCAACGTAAATAAAAGGCACAAAATATTTACAGGACTAAAACTAAAAGCATAAACTAAGAGGGGGCCTAAGACAAATTACCCCTTTTATTACGCCGACGGCCGGATGTGCGCCACGTAGCAGATCCAACGAACGAGAGCGGTGGCGCCTTTGACCTTGAAAGGCTCGGCCTGATCGAACGGTGGAGGGTCCTCCACGTGGAGATCGGACGGTCCTCGTACGTAGTGGCCGAACCCTCGGTGAACCAACGGCGGGGATCACACCTCAACTGATCTGACGCTAGCTGCAGCTCTGCGAATGAACGGTCGTGATCTGATCTGGAGCTCTAAGGCTGATCTGACGGTCGGCGAGGATCCTGGAAGAACAAGTCGCCGGCGACTTTCGCCGGCCTCGTGCGAGCGCGGTGGTCCTCGTCTGCTGCTTCCGGAGATCGGAGAAGATGCGCGATGGAGCTCCGCAGCTGATGGTCGACTCTGATGGCCCAGCCGAGCCCTGAAGGGGCTCCGGCGAGGTCGGCGGAGGAAAGCTCCTGGCTCAAGTGTCGGGAGGCCTCAGATGGCCTCCTCTGGTCCTGCAAAGTAGCTCAGAAACTTCACGGGTCGAGGGCAAAATGCCTCGACCCGGTTAGGCGGCGTGAAGGTGGTCTATGCGTCGGAGCGGATGAATCCCGGCGAAGCGACGGCGAGGGGATTCGACTCCCAGCTCCTGTGCGAGCTGGGTTGAACGGAGGGGCGGAGGATGTGCATGGAGGAAAGGCGGAGATGAATGGGGAATCCGATGATCGAATGGGTGTGCTGGGTGGTCGGAATCGGCAAAGAACGACGGCGGAGCGAATTGGGGCGAAATGGAAATTAGGCTAAATAGGGACGCTAAATGATTACCTGGGTGGCGAAGTAGACTGGGCTGGAGCTGGGGAAGCTCCCGGTCGTAGCCTCGAAGGTCGTCTGGTCCTGAGGCTCGGAGCTCACACCACTGGCGGAGCTACGACGGAGCTATTCGCCGGATCAGTGGTCCGGCCACTCTCTCCTCGCTGTGACACGGGCAACCGAGAGCTGTCACCTCAGGGATAGCTGTGGAGGTCACGGGATGAAGAGTGGAGAGACAAAGATGCATGAAAATGGGGGCGGAGCTCAGCCTTTATACGGTGGAAGGTCCGGCAAGATTCGATCGGGTAGGGTAGCGTGAAGCGCGGATCCCGAGGCGGGCACCCCGGCGAGGGTGCCGGATCTGTCACGGTCAAGATGGACCCGGGATTCAGGTGTGAAGGGATCGGGTTTGGATGCGAAAATAGGAAGAAATCGGGTCGGGCATCCCAAAACCCGTGGGAGGTGGTCCACAGGGGGAGTTGACCGGGCGGTCAACAATCCCCGTGGACCAATGAGAATTGGCCAAGTCAAAAAGATTTATAAAATCATTTAAAAATAGGAGATGGCCGATTTATTAAAACTCAAAACATAAAATATTTTTATTTTAATTTTTTCTATTTTTTGGTGATTTTTAATTAATTTTTGGAAATAAAAATAAGGTATTTACAATATATAGCTATACATAGGTATATATATACAATATGTTGATTTTTGATTTTTGATTTTTAATTATTATTTTTGTACAATTTTATTCCCATTTTATATTTTATTTATTTATAGAATAAAATGAGGAATAAAAGGATATTTTTATTTTATTTTTATTATTTATATACATAGGTGAAATAAATAGTTATGTACAACTATGTACATGGCATTTGTACAATATATTTTTATAATTTTAATTTTGTTATTTTTATTTGATTTTTGTTTTGATTCTTTTCATTTTATTTATTTATAATACATAATATAGGATATTTACAAAAAGTTTAGAAAACAATTTTATTTATTTATAAGGTTAAATAAATAAGGAGGCATGGTCTATGTACATGGTGAAAGGATATTTTTGGTCTTTTTGGTTTTTAGCTTTTTGTTTTGTTTTTATGCTTTATAAATATGTACAAATATTTACAAACATATTTTTGGGTGAGGAAAATATAATTTTATTTATTTACAAATATATACACATGAGCCCCTATCTCCCTCTACTTGGCTTTTATGCGGTCAGGCCCATGCTGAGCCCTCCCTTGGGTTAGGTTGCTCAATATTTATTCTAAATATTTCCCTCTTTTTCTTTTTAATCTTTATTCTTTTATTTTTGCACAAAAACATGCTAATTATAAGTTTTTACACAATGCATGCTTTTGCTAATGATTCCTATTTACACATATCTACATGCATTTGCATAGGTTTTTGTAGCTAAAATATAAGAATAAAGAGTGATGAATGGGTATTCATCACCCCCCTATACTATACTTTGCTAGTCCCTTAGCAAACACTTATTTGAAAAAGAAGTGAAAAAGAAAGAAAGAAAAAGAAAAAGAGGATGTACATGGATCAAGGTTGATTATTAAACTTGCCTTCATTAATTTGAGGTATGGAGCTCAATCAGATCTTTGGATTATTAATGTGTCGGAACCTTATTTAGACTTAAGCTTAAAACCTAACAGCCTCTAAGTTCCACCAATCTATAACCAAGACTCCTCAATGCTCCAGATCAGAACAAGTCAACAATCACAAACCCTGAAGACCATGAATCTCTTCTTGTCCTGTGAAAGTGAGGTCTAAGCTCTCCACCTCAGAAATGGCAACTTGACAACCCTCCCCAACAAGGTAACTTTATGACCTCAATCTGGCCACTCTTTCCTCGAGGAGCGGGGTATTCCCTTCTAAGTTCAAGTACAACCGGCTCACGAAGAGGGGGAAGAAGAGAATGGGTCAAGGCCAGTGTAGCCAAGTACCCTTGGGAGCTTGACCAGTGTAGCCAAGTCTCCCTGCTGCAAGCTACAACAGGTGGATCATGAAACCAAGCTTTGCTTATTGCACTTATATACATACTCCGGTGGGATTATCATTTTCTCTCAGACCCACCACTTTTTTGGAGTTCTTTTCTTTTTGCACATTTTTTTTCAAGTGCATCTGTACAACATATACATGTGCAGCATATATACAAGGAGTTTTTCCTCTTGAGCCAGTAGACTATCCCTCTTTTGAAGCTTTATTGCAACCCACAACTCCTGTCGTTAGACCTCATGGCAACCAGACCAAGTTGAGACGCACTTCCTTCACTATAAGAAGAAGAGAGGTTCCGCCTAGAAGTACTACCCTCATATGCTACCCCAAGCCAAGGAAGACTGCCTCCTCACCACCTCATCCGTAGAGAGCTCGGTGCATAGTGCGGGTGTCCAAGTAAAGCCATAATCTATATGAGTCATGTGTTGTTGTTAAGTGCTCTACTTAGGCTCATTGAGATGACATGTGATCATAGCCTAGTGGACTCAAAGAATTAAGTCACCATGAACCTGAAAAGCCTTAAACCTAAGCCCTATAAGGTTCCTCTTAGAATTAGGTGGATTAAGATCTTAGTCAAGCTCCATTTCTCAATTTGATTCCAGGCTAGTTTAAATGTCAACTATCATCCAGAAAAACTATATACATATGTACAAAAAGATGCTTATTTACACAATATTTTACAATCATGCAAAATTTTTGAAAAATGTTTTGAAATCATGAATGAATGATGCATGAAATGCAAGTTTTGCAAAAAGGTATTTACACAAATTTACACAAGATTTTTGCAAACTTTTGATTTTCAAAACATTTTGGAAAAATTTTGTACTATGTACATAATTTTGATACAAAAATATTTACACAAGCTTTACACAAAAGATTTTTGAAATCATTTTTACAAAAATAATTTGTACACTAGCTATGTATGTGCAAATAAAAGAAGATTATGTATATTAAAAATTTTTAATTTTTGTGGTTTTTAGCCATTTTTATTTATTAACACACTCACACAAAGTACGAGTTATGGCTAAAGTATATATGAAATATATACACACCCCCCTATACTTAGCTCGAACGATGTCCTCGGAGTCAAGAGCGATGCAGAAGACATAACTCGTGCTATGTATAGGGAAGTGAAAAGAAAGGCTATACAAAAGAAGAGTGAAAAGTCAAGAGGGACTCAGGTCTCCCCCCTATACTTAGGATCAAGTAATCCTAAGTATAGCAGGCTGTATACTAAGGGAAAACCTGAGTGGAGAATGTACAGGGTCTACCCCCCCTATACTTAGGGTGAAATATCCCTAAGTATAGGCAGCAAAACAGGGGTAGCAAGAAGCAAAAGAAATACCCGAAAGGTCGCACATCCCCCCTATACTTAGGGTAAAGTGCACCCTAAGTATAGCATAATCACAAGATGGGGAAAGGGATGTGGGACTAAAGAATGTGATGATATGGACATCTGGATCTATATACAGCGGAAGATCAGTGAAACTCAGGCGTGAGATGCATTAGATGTGAGTCAAAGACCACATCTCACGCAAAATGAATAGGGGCAATATCAACGACCCGCGGCTCATGATCTAGAAATGGCTTGAGCCGCTGGCCGTTCACTCGGAAGGTACTCTCAGAAGACAACTCAGATATGTCGATGCTACCGTTGTCGTGTACCTTCTTAACCAGATAAGGTCCTTTCCATTTGCTCTGTAGCTTCCCTGGAAATAATCTAAGCCTCGCATCAAACAGCCATACTCTCTGTCCAATCTCAAAATGTTTGTGGCTGATATGAGAATCATGCCACTCCTTGACTTTCTCCTTATAATGTAGGCTGCTTGAGAAAGCTGCATCTCTAAGCTCCTCCAGGGCAGCTAGCTCTGCCCTCCTCTGGTCTCCCATACCATCTGGATCCATGATAATGTCTGTAACTGCCCAAAGTGACTTGTGCCTCAGCTCAACAGGTAAATGGCATGGCTTGCCATACACGAGGCGAAAGGGAGATGTGCCCAAAGGTGTCTTGAAAGACGTCCTGTATGCCCACAAGACCGAGTCCAAAAGCTGTGATCAATCCTTTCGGTCAGGGCGGACGACTTTCTGCAGAATAGTCTTGATCTCCCTATTCGACACTTCGGCTAGACCGTTCGTCTGTGGATGGTACGGTGTAGCAACACGATGGTCTATGCCAAACTCGCTAGCAAGTGCCTTCACCTGGTCGTTGATGAAGTGGGATCCCCCATCAGAAATCAGAACTCGTGGAACCCCGAACCGTGTGATGATATGCTTCCTCAAAAATCTGCAAACTGTTCTCGCATCAGCGGCTCGGGCGGGGATAGCCTCCACCCAACGACTCACATAGTCAACGGCCAACAGAATGTACTCAAATCCCTGACTCTTAGGGAATGGACCCATGAAATCGATGCCCCATGCGTCAAAAACCTCACAGAAGTGAATGGGCTGCATCGGCATCATATCACGCTGTCCACAAGTGCCCATCCTCTGACAGTCAGTACACCTCTTCACGAACTCATCTGAGTCCTTGAAGAGGGTAGGCCACCACAAGCCGGATTGGAGCACTTTCTGTGCCGTTCTCCTCCCAGAATGATGTCCTCCTGCCTCAAGCTTGTGGCAGTAAGTGAGGACGCTATGGTGTTCCTCCTGAGGAATACACCGACGCCAGACGCTATCCCCTCCTTCGTGGTAAAGGATGGGATCCTCCCAGTGGTAGGACTTGGCCTTCGCTAGGAAGGTCTCAAGCCTCTGCCTGGGCCAATCTTGTGGGACTTTCCCAACAACAAGAAAGTTCACTATATCGGCGTACCATGGGAGTGAGGCGATAGCAAGGATCGCCTCATCTGGGAAGGTATCTCTAATAGGGTCAATCTACTCAGAATCCTCAGGCTGCTCTAGTCGGGAGAGATGATCCGCCACCACATTCTTGACTCCAGGCTTATCCTTGATCTCAATATCGAACTCCTGGAGTAGAAGGATCCATCTAGTCAGTCTGGCCTTTGCATCCTTCTTTGCCATGAGGTACCTGATGGCGGTGTGATCTGTAAACAAAGTCACTCTGGATCCGATGATATATGATCTGAACTTATCCAGGGCAAACACTACTGCTAGCATCTCCTTCTCTGTGAATGTATAATTCCGCTGGGCGGAATCCAATGTGCGGCTAGCATAGTGTATAGCAAATGGCACTCCATCCCTCCTCTGTCCCAGCACTGCCCCTACGACAAAATCGGAGGCATCCGTCATGATCTCGAATGGGAGAGACCAATCAGGCGGCTGGAGGACAGGAGCCTCAATAACACACTGCTGGAGAGTAGCAAACGACGAAAGACACTTGTCATCGACAAGGAACTCGGTGTCTTTCGTCAAGAGGTCAGTCAACGGCCGGGCAATCCTGCTGAAATCATGAATAAATCGCCTATAAAATCCAACGTGCCCCAGAAATGACCGTAGCTGCCTCAGATTGGACGGCGGAGTGAGTTTCCTAATGACATCAACCTTGGCCGGATCAACCTCCATGCCCCTGTTGGAGATGATGTGGCCAAGCACCGTCCCTTGAGTCACCATAAAGTGACTCTTCTCCCAAGATAGCACCAAATGATACTCAATACATCGCTGGAGTACTCGATCTAGGCAGTCAATACAAGAATCAAATCCGTCGCCGTAGATCGAGAAATCATCCATGAAGACCTCCAAACACTCCCCTACCATGTCCGAAAAGATCGACAGCATGCACCTCTGAAAAGTCGCAGGGGCGTTGCATAGCCTGAATGACATGCGTCGAAAAGCATATGTGCCGAAGGGACAGGTAAAGGTGGTCTTCTCCTGGTCCTCAGGAGCGATGGCCACTTGGTTGTAGCCCGAGTACCCATCCAGGAAGCAATAATGGCTCTTCCCTGCCAGTCTCTCAATGATCTGATCAATAAAAGGCAGGGGGAAATGGTCCTTCTTGGTGGCTTGGTTGAGTCTCCTGTAGTCAACACAAACCCTCCAAGAGGTGGGTACCCGTGTAGCAATCTCCTCTCCCGACTCACTGATCACAGTCGTGATGCCCGTCTTCTTGGGCGCCACATGCAAGGGGCTAACCCACTTGGAGTCGGAAATGGGATAAATAAAACCTGCACCCCACCATTTCGATATTTCCTTCATCACAACCTCTCTCAAGTTGGGGTTAAGACGTCGCTGGAACTCACGCGACGGCTTTGCCCCATCCTCGAGATAGATATGGTGGGAGCACACTGATGGACTAATCCCATGGAGATCTGCTACGCTCCATCCGATCGCCTTGCGGTTCTTTTCAAGAACCCCCATCAAACGGGATTCCTGCTCTCCAGTCAACTCGGCGGAGATGATGACTGGGTACATCTCTGGCTCGCCCGCAAGGAATCGATACTTCAGCGAAGTAGGGAGCGGCTTCAGCTCTGGAATGCTGGGTGCCGGCAAATCTGGCTGCGGAAGAAACTGAGTGAAAGCTGCAAGGTCGGCCAAATCTACCTGGGAAAGTGAAAGCGTACTCTCGCAAACTGGATCGGGGGAAGGCGGCTCAACTGCACTGTCTCTGGTCTGCTCTGCCTCTACCTCCTCCTCATCTGTAGGCTCAGGTGAACTCAGGTCTGGCATCTGATCATAACAATCGGCCCAATCAGACTCTGAATCCGAGGGATCTGTATCAACCGCGGTGGCATCAGTGCCACCGGAAAACAAGGTGGCCTCAGCACCACCATCACCAATCATCGTGCTGCGATCAAGGACCAGCTCTGCTGCCTCAATGGTATCCGGGATCAGGGCTGTGCTCTCCAGACTCTCCTCTGCTATCATCTCGGCATCAGCTGTATCTGAAAGTGAGCGGATGGTCTGTGTCTCAAGGTCTGCCCAAGCTGCCTCATCATCTGTGATCACAAAATCACAGTCCTGGTGGATGTCTGGCTCTGCGTCTGTCAGCTGCTCTGTATCTGTAGTACCCTCTGAGCGTGCTCTATCTCTAGCTCTGTAGTCCTCGACCGTCTCTATTTTTATACTCTCGCCCTCGACGCGAAAGTACACCTTCCCGCTATCATGATCAGTCACCGCCTTGGCTGTGGCTAAGAACGGACGACCAAGGATGATGGGGGTATCGGCCACTGACTCAGGGATCTCCATGTCCAACACTACGAAGTCCACGGGGAATTTTAGGCCCTGAATCATGACGATAACGTCTCGTAATAACCCCCTCGGCCTCTTGACAGATCGATCAGCGAACTGAAGGACTGTCCTGCTCTGTCGAAGAGTGCCCAACTCGAAGCGGTCGAGAAGGGCTGCCGGAAGAAGGTTGATCGACGATCCGCTATCTAGAAGAGTACGGTCGAACCTCTGCTCACTAATCTGGCATCTGACATACGGGGCCCCTGAATCTGGCCTCTTGGCTGGCAGGCGGTTCTGGATCACGAAGCACGTGGCTTTGGTCAGCACATGTATCTCGGAAGTGTGGTTCCTCCTCCTCCTCCTGACTGTAGTTCTCTCTCTCAAAGATCGCTGGAGAAGGGGGATGTGCTGCAAAGCCTCCTGGAGGGTCAGTTGGATGTGGAATCGATCAATCATGCTCTGGCTGAACTCCTCAAGCTCTCTCTTTTTTGGATCATTTTTCTTCCCCTTCCCCATCTGAAGGGCTCTAGGGAAGGGGATCACTGGGTCCTTCTCAGATGAAGGACTAGGAAAAGGTCTAAGCGGTTCAAGGACCGGATCCACACATACATCATGCACCACAGTGGGACCAGAAGAAAGTAAACCTTTTCCTTTATTCACAACAGAGTTCTGAAATACAGGAATACGAGGAAAAACATCAGCTCTATCTGTACAAACACCGGTGGCCTCAGTACCACCACGGGCTGGCTCTGCTGCTGCTGCTGGTAGACGTTGTGCGGCATCAGTACCGCGGGCTGGCTCGGCTGAACGGGTGGCATCAGTACCACCTCCTAGATCTGGTGAAGCGGCGGCCTCAGTACCGCTGGTGGGATCAGCATCCTTGGTGGCCTCAGTGCCACCGTCATCATCTGGAGCGGCCTCAGTACCGCTCTCCTCCTCCTGTGGCGCCTCTGGGATGTCCTCGTGGTGAAGCTCAGATGAGGCGCCACCGCCTGCTGGGGTCCTACCGCTCCTAAGTGTGACAAAATCAGCATCAAATAGATCCGAAGATGTATCATCAAATGGGTCACTAGGAGTGGCTAACTCAGTATGTACTACCTGCTCAGATTTCCTCTTGAGGTTGTTCGGATTCGGCTCTATCTGGGCTGGTATGGCGGCCTTCCCTCTCACCAGGTCCCGCATCTCCTGGCGGAACTCGTCCATCTCCCGTCTGAATGTGGCCTGCTGGTCTGTGAGGAGGCGGGCGATGTCATCCAAAGCGGGGCTCTCGTGGGAGCCCGACAGGTGGCCTCTCTGTGGGTGAGGCTGCTGGAACTGCTGCTGATGCTGGTAAGAGGGGTATGATGGAGGGTGCTGCTGCTGATATCCCGAGTGAGCCTGTTGCTCACGTCTCCATGACTGTCCCTGCTGCTGATAGGGATGCGGACCGAAGGATGACTGGTGCTGCTGATATGCTGGGGGCTGCTGCTGCGGGTGGTGCTGGTCTCTCTGCTGGGAGTACTGCCCTCCATGTCCTGACGGCTGCTGCTGGGGCTGGGTACCACCACTCCCCCACCTGAATCCGGGATGGTCTCGTCGGATCCCAGGCTGGGGGCGGTCGTACCAAATCCCGTTGACATCCATCAACGGCTCGGCATCGAAGGGGGCTGGCGGGAGTACTGCCAGAGGCTGGTCCGACTGGTAGACCACCATCTGCATCTCTGGAGATGATGGGGACTGGTAGGTGGGCTGCGGCTACTGGTACGGCTCCGCCTGTATAAGATGGACCTGTCTAGGCTGCACGTGGGTGCTGGAGCGCTGGGACGAGCTGTTGCTGCTGCCGGCGTCGCCTCACGACTGAAGACGGGGCTGAGAAGCCGTCTGTGCCTCCTGGAGACACATGAGCTGTGTCTTCATGTCGCTCAGAACCTGTGCCATCTGCTCCATCTGCGTGATACCCTGGCACTGCTTCTTCTCTATCAGCTCCATGCGGTCCAGCTTCTCGCTGATAATGCCCATGTCCGCAGCTGATGACTCTGCCTGTGCTGCTGCTGCTGCGGACGAACTGGAAGGACCTGCATCTACCCGTGTTATCCGCTGGTACTGCACGGGTCCTGGCTGATGTGGCTGGGTCTTCTGAGTGTACAACCTGGTCTGAGACATCACCATATAGTTCTCAGCCATCTCCTCGAAGATGGCCCAGACCTGTTCGTGGTCCTTGGTGAAGTAGGACCCGCCGCAAGAAGCATTCACCAGGCCCTGTAGCTCTGGTGTCAACCCGCTAAAGAAGCTCTGCACAAGGTTCGGCTTCGTGATGTCGTGGTGCGGGCATCTGTCCAGAAGCTCTCGGAACCTCTCCCATGCCTCGTGAAACTGCTCGTTGGGGAACATGGAGAAGTTGCTGATCAGGGCCCTCGCTGCATTCGTCCGCCTGAGTGGATAGTACTTGTTCAAGTACTCGGTGCGGAGCTGCTCCCAGGTATAGACAAACCTCCCGAGATGCTTCAGCCAGGTGGCTGCTCTATCTGCCAGTGAAAATGGGAAGGCTATCATCCGGATCGTGTCCTGGTCCACATGCCGGTCGTGGACAGTGCTGCAAATCATCAGAAACTCCTGGAGGTGAAGGTGGGGCTCCTCAGTGGCGAGTCCGTGAAAACGAGGAAGCATCTGCAGGGTGTTCGGGGGGAACTTGAAGTCCCCCACGATCGCAGGTACCACCACCCAATGGTGCATCAATGTAGATCCAGGGTTGTGCAACTCCCGCATCGGTCTAGGTGGTCCTCCTCCTGCGGCTGCTGCCGCTGCGGCGGCGGCCGCGGCTGCTGCTGCTGCTGCTGCTGCTGCGGCTCGTGCCCGTGCATCATCGGGCTCCTCGGGCTCGCTCTGCTGGTCTCGCTCTGCTCTGAGCCTCTCCAACTCTCTCCTCATCTCAATCATAAATGCCCCCTGATCGCGGAGCTGTTGCTGGACTGTATCGAGTGATGCGATCAGGGTGGAGTTGATCGCTCCCTGGTCTAGTACAATATGCTCTGGCTGACGGGAGTGATCGTCTGAACTGCCGGCTCCAGCCATATCGACGTCTGCAAAATCAAACGAGCCCAACTCAGGTGCTGTCAAATGTATCAATCTCTCCTCGGGCTCGTGTCTCTCAGGTAGATCAGAAAGGGGATCGAGGGGGAACAGGGTGGAGTCGTACTCGGGCTCGGAGAGCGGATCTGAGCTCTCGCGATCCAACCTAGATGATGAGGTAGACGCGCCCGAAAGCGGTGCAGCCAGAGGCTGCCTAAGAGACCGTCTACCCATCATCTTGATCTGGCGAGTAAGGCGGATGAGATCTGGAAAAATTACGATCAGAAAACAAACCCCCGGTTCACCAACGCAACGCGAGCTGAAGACCGTGAAAGTTCGGTCAAATTATCTTGTCGATTTTATTTTGGTGAACACACAAAATATCAGAGCGCTTACGTGACCTGTTGGGATATCCGATGCTAACCCAACCGACTGGCCCGCACGGAAGAGTCGGTAGTCAGTCAGGTTTAGCACCGGAGGGCTCTACCTAGTGTGCGGGTCACTCTCTCGCGCATACAAACCAAGCAATGAGGGGGTTGCTCTCCCCAAGACAAAATTTTTAGGGTGAGTGGGTTTTAAGATCAATAATTTTAGCAGTCCCAATTTTATGGTTTCACTTTTTTTAATCTTTTTCAAAGCAAACAAAAGGCCTAACGAATTTTTCGGTTCTCCTGATTATTAAGTCCAAAAACAAGGGAGAAGACGAAAAAGCTGATGCACGAAAAATCAATGATGCATGCAAAGTCAGAAATGCGTACCTGTCTCCAGCTCTCTACATGCAATATGATCCGCGCATAAAAGTAAAGACAGAAATAAAACTAACCTAAATGATGCAGCGGTAAAGCCGAGTCCTAGATGAGCAAGTCTAACGAAGAGCCGTCTAACCGGTCACCGACCTCCAAGCCAAAGAGTCCGGTCTTGGCCCGTCCCTCCTCTGTCCGACAAATCGGGGGCAGGAGTAAGCGCTTTACAGGATGGGCTACGGCACGTAGGCTACGGAGGCTAGCGAGTCGATTATTTTTATTATTGATTTTAAGTAGGTCCAATTACGGTCTATAGGAACAGATATGCAATTAGGTGTGTGGATCCTACTAGTTATGGCACATTCACCAGAAAATCCTAAATCTAGGGGCTCGAGCAAAAACCGCGAAAAACCGGAAAAGGCAGAAATAAAAGAAAAATAAAACCGCGTAAAAGCCGCGAAAAACCGCGAAGGTCCTAAAGGGTCCCCCGAGCACACCGGTGCTCGGCGAAACAGACCCGCTACGGTCAAGAAGTCCAAGAGTGTCCAGGTCCCTGTATTATTACAATAATAATAATAAATGAAATAAAAACCTAATCTATCCTTACCCACTCAACTCTTTCTCTCGCTCTCTCCTGCGGCTTCGTAAAGAAGGAAGCCGCCTCCAAGTTCCTCGGCTGTGCCGGCTCCTCGAAAGTCGCCTCCGCGGTCCTCGGGCCCTCGCAAGACAAAGAGAAGAGTGGTCAGACCGGCAAAATTAATCAAATAATAAAGAAAAGAAAGGAAAATAAAAGTGAGGGTATATATGCAAAAATGGAAAATGAAATAAACACACAAA
Source organism: Ottelia alismoides (assembly GCA_037367405.1). Taxonomy (NCBI): domain Eukaryota; kingdom Viridiplantae; phylum Streptophyta; class Magnoliopsida; order Alismatales; family Hydrocharitaceae; genus Ottelia; species Ottelia alismoides. The sequence goes on from JAZKJV010006671.1 coordinate 452,873, forward strand.
ATAAAACAAAAATAAAAATAAAAGTAAATGAAAAATAAATCAAAATAAAACAAAAAGAAAATAGATACAAAAGCCGCGAAAAGCCGCGAGCTCCGAAGAGCCGCGAAAAACCGCGAAAACAAAAACGAAAATAAAACGAAAAGAACTACTAAGCCGTGCTCCCCGACAACGGCGCCATTCTGATAACCGATCCGAGCGACAGAGGTAAAGGTACAGAAATGGTCGTTGCGACCTCAATCACTCAGACTAAGTATATCAAGAAAAATCGAACCATTAATAGTAATAAAATCAATCAAACACTCAAATAGCGGTCCAGCTATGAGATTAACCTGGTATAGCACCCAGGGTCGAACTCAAGGAGCACGGGTTGGCCAAAGGCCTACGAAGTAGTAAAAATAAAGTAAAATAAAAGACAAGTATTTTTAGTGGTTTTTAATGATTTTTATATTTTTTTATATTTTTAAATGTGAAGAAAATAAAAGAAACACAAAATCAATCACACTTTGGCTAATTATTTAATGTGTCAAAAACCAAGCAAAAATTCAAACAAAAATGTTTTTATGTTTTTTAGGTTTTTTAGTGTTTTTGGTTAATTTTTGATAATTTTCTGATGTATATTTTATTTTCTAAAAATCAAACAGTGATAGAAAAGCAAGGTACTGTCCAGCCAGGACCAAAATCCCTAAATAAAATATCTAAGGATCTCAAGAGGGCCTGGAGGTATTTTTTCTGTATACTAGACAAAACAAGGAAAATTTGAGTACCAAAATTATTGTTTTTGGGTTTTTAAATTATTTATTATAATTTTTATGCGTTTTTAGGTGTTTTTAAGTTTTTATGGTTTTTAAGCAATGAAAAATAGCCAAAATTGGCTAGAAAATCAAGGAACACAAAAGAAACAGTACCTAATTTTTATAGAATTTTTTAGGGGGTTTTTATATTTTTTTTGGGATTTTTAAAACTAGGCAGTGGCTGAAATAAAGGTTTTTGAATTTTTAAAAATAACAAATAAAATCAAAAATGTTCTCAAAAATTCTCAAAAATCCTCCAACATGGCAGGAGCCATGTGTCAAATTTTCATCGAATTTGGAGGTGATTTGATATTTTATTCAAAAATCAAAAGAGGGCACTGTGCACAGGGACTGAAGTGCAAATACCCGAAGTTCTGGGGGTCCAGGTGCAATTAACCCAGCAACGCACGCGCGCGGCGCGTGCCTGGGGCACTCAGGGACCTTTTGGTAAGAAAAACAAGTCCGAGGACCTTTTGGTAACTCGTACCAAAAAGTCCAGGGGTTGTATTGCAAATAACCCACTAATAGACGCACATGCGGAATTAAAACACTCACAGGGGCATTTGTGCAATTACTAAAAACATTTCATTCATTAACGAACATCTAGAACTACAGGACTAAAGTTGCAATTACACCAAATATACACGTGACGACGCACGTGGCTCACACAAACAGGGGCATAAATGCAAATAAACTAAAGTACGGGGTCCAGTGTGCAAATAACCCAACGTAAATAAAAGGCACAAAATATTTACAGGACTAAAACTAAAAGCATAAACTAAGAGGGGGCCTAAGACAAATTACCCCTTTTATTACGCCGACGGCCGGATGTGTGCCACGTAGCAGATCCAACGAACGAGAGCGGTGGCGCCTTTGACCTTGAAAGGCTCGGCCTGATCGAACGGTGGAGGGTCCTCCACGTGGAGATCGGACGGTCCTCGTACGTAGTGGCCGAACCCTCGGTGAACCAACGGCGGGGATCACACCTCAACTGATCTGACGCTAGCTGCAGCTCTGCGAATGAACGGTCGTGATCTGATCTGGAGCTCTAAGGCTGATCTGACGGTCGGCGAGGATCCTGGAAGAACAAGTCGCCGGCGACTTTCGCCGGCCTCGTGCGAGCGCGGTGGTCCTCGTCTGCTGCTTCCGGAGATCGGAGAAGATGCGCGATGGAGCTCCGCAGCTGATGGTCGACTCCGATGGCCCAGCCGAGCCCTGAAGGGGCTCCGGCGAGGTCGGCGGAGGAAAGCTCCTGGCTCAAGTGTCGGGAGGCCTCAGATGGCCTCCTCTGGTCCTGCAAAGTAGCTCAGAAACTTCGCGGGTCGAGGGCAAAATGCCTCGACCCGGTTAGGCGGCGTGAAGGTGGTCTATGCGTCGGAGCGGATGAATCCCGGCGAAGCGACGGCGAGGGGATTCGACTCCCAGCTCCTGTGCGAGCTGGGTTGAACGGAGGGGCGGAGAATGTGCGTGGAGGAAAGGCGGAGATGAATGGGGAATCCGATGATCGAATGGGTGCGCTGGGTGGTCGGAATCGGCAAAGAACGACGGCGGAGCGAATTGGGGCGAAATGGAAATTAGGCTAAATAGGGACGCTAAATGATTACCTGGGTGGCGAAGTAGACTGGGCTGGAGCTGGGGAAGCTCCCGGTCGTAGCCTCGAAGGTCGTCTGGTCCTGAGGCTCGGAGCTCACACCACTGGCGGAGCTACGGCGGAGCTATTCGCCGGATCAGTGGTCCGGCCACTCTCTCCTCGCTGCGACACGGGCAACCGAGAGCTGTCACCTCAGGGATAGCTGTGGAGGTCACGGGATGAAGAGTGGAGAGCCAAAGATGCATGAAAATGGGGGCGGAGCTCAGCCTTTATACGGTGGAAGGTCCGGCAAGATTCGATCGGGTAGGGTAGCGTGAAGCGCGGATCCCGAGGCGGGCACCCCGGCGAGGGTGCCGGATCTATCACGGTCAAGATGGACCTGGGGTTCAGGTGTGAAGGGATCGGGTTTGGATGCGAAAATAGGAAGAAATCGGGTCGGGCATCCCAAAACCCGTGGGAGGTGGTCCACAGGGGGAGTTGACCGGGCGGTCAACAATCCCCGTGGACCAATGAGAATTGGCCAAGTCAAAAAGATTTATAAAATCATTTAAAAATAGGAGATGGCCGATTTATTAAAAACTCAAAACATAAAATATTTTTATTTTAATTTTTTCTATTTTTTGGTGATTTTTAATTAATTTTTGGAAATAAAAATAAGGTATTTACAATATATAGCTATACATAGGTATATATATACAATATGTTGATTTTTGATTTTTGATTTTTAATTATTATTTTTGTACAATTTTATTCCTATTTTATATTTTATTTATTTATAGAATAAAATGAGGAATAAAAGGATATTTTTATTTTATTTTTATTATTTATATACATAGGTGAAATAAATAGTTATGTACAACTATGTACATGGCATTTGTACAATATATTTTTATAATTTTAATTTTGTTATTTTTATTTGATTTTTGTTTTGATTCTTTTCATTTTATTTATTTATAATACATAATATAGGATATTTACAAAAAGTTTAGAAAATAATTTTATTTATTTATAAGGTTAAATAAATAAGGAGGCATGGTCTATGTACATGGTGAAAGGATATTTTTGGTCTTTTTGGTTTTTAGCTTTTTGTTTTGTTTTTATGCTTTATAAATATGTACAAATATTTACAAACATATTTTTGGGTGAGGAAAATATAATTTTATTTATTTACAAATATATACACATGAGCCCCTATCTCCCTCTACTTGGCTTTTATGCGGTCAGGCCCATGCTGAGCCCTCCCTTGGGTTAGGTTGCTCAATATTTATTCTAAATATTTCCCTCTTTTTCTTTTTAATCTTTATTCTTTTATTTTTGCACAAAAACATGCTAATTATAAGTTTTTACACAATGCATGTTTTTGCTAATGATTCCTATTTACACATATCTACATGCATTTGCATAGGTTTTTGTAGCTAAAATATAAGAATAAAGAGTGATGAATGGGTATTCATCATCCAACTTCTTCTTTTTCTTTTCTTTCTTTTTCTTTCTGCACTTATTGCATAAGTGTTTGCTAGGGACTAGCAAAGGTAAAGTATAGGGGGATGATGAAGCCACATTTCATCATCTTTATTCTATCATTTTTGGCATCAAAAATCCTAGCAAATGCGTGAAAATACCCTTAATTTCCATATCTTAGCATTCATGCATGTGCATGTAATTAGTGTATAAAACACTGTAATTAAAGCCAAAATTATAGAATAAATAAAAGAAAAGAAAAAGAATAAAATATTGTAAATATTTTATGATCCGAAACCCCGAGACCTAGGCATCTCGATAGCTATGTCGACAAGGAATAAAGTAGGGGGAGATAAGGGCCAAAATACAATAAAAATTCCTTTTGTTTAATTCTTTCTTTAATTATTTTGGGACCTATTTTTAGTCCCACCTTTTATACTTTAAATAAATAAACTTTGTACATAAAAGTTGTATATAATTAAATAAAGAAAAATACAAAATTGATTTCACTCAAAAATAATGCACAGATAAAAAGTTATGATCTGAATAAGATTCCGGAATCCCAACTTCCCAGACCCGTATCTCTCAAATAAAAACTCAAAATTTATCAAACTCACCTTTAATTGTATATAATTTTCAATAATCTATTTAATGAAGGTGGTTTCGTATTTTTCGGAGTTACGGTTTGAAAGTTGAGTTTTGGACCCCTATTGTATATTATACCAATTAAAATATTCATTTTATTTATTATTCATTATTTTATTCATATTTTTTTATTATTTCATAGATTATTATATATGTACATATTAAAACTGGAATAAAATGATAAATAAAACATTAAAAAAATAAAATTCTTGTATAAAATACTTAGAAAATTACCAATGTACTGTGTTAGAACCACGTTTTTGGCCGTTTTCGCCGATTTTTGGAGGATGCATCGTGCATCTTTTCACGATGAAGTCTTCTTGACTTTTTCTCCTCTGATATCCTTTATACACGCCCAGTATATAGTTTTAGCATTGGATCATGTATTTGCCCTATTTTCTTCAAGATTTGGAGTATGATTATCATGTTGTCTGACCCCCCCTCTGCTGTGCGTCAGAACATTAGTTTTTGCCAATATTCACGAATTTTTATAGGCCGATTCGTTCACCCAATCGTTGGGCTTCCTTCTAGACTCTTTCTCTACATACATCCATTATACACGCCCAACCTTTATATCTAGAGTTGAGTTGTCTATTCTCAAGATACACACCGATCTTCTTGCCACCACATCAACTCTCTAACCAGCCTCTGCCACTCCTGTCGGATCCTTGTTTTTGTCTGATTTCACGGATTTTTCAAGGCCGACCCTTTCACCCAATGGCTAAGCTTCCTTCACAACTTTTTCTCCTTGATGTACCCTCATACACGCCCAGAGGTTGCTTGAAGGATTGGATCAAGGATTTTCTAGATATCCATCGTTCTTTGGAGCCGCCCACCTCACATGTACAAAAAGACCACATCTTCTTCCAATTCATTTTTGAACCCTCTTGGACCCATTTTGGCCACCCTCCTTGGAGCTCAAGATAGAGTGAAGTGACAGTGAGCTCCCCAGCTCCCTGGAGGCGCGGCTAGGCGAGTCGAAGGGCGGCTCCATCACCATCTCCGGCCACCTTAGCCGTGAGGTCCATCTCGCCATTCTTGGCTTGAGGTTTCGTATTTTCTTTCATTTTTCTCTTGTTTTCTTGCTCTTTATTCACTTGTAGATCGTAGATTTATTCTAGCATTTCGTTTACTCGCTTTTTAGTCACTTAATCACCTAGTTCATCCCACGCCGGAGCAAGCTCCGGCGAGCTTCGATCCCATCATTTCGACTTTCATTCATCCTCCTCGACGTGGCTTTCATCTCACCGCCGCCATCCTCCGCGATTCTACGTATCCTCATACACAACCCCCTTCATCTTCGGCCACATACGGTGGTCGGAGCACATCCTTCTTCCCTCACTAAAGCGAAGGAAAACCCATTCACATCCTAATTTTTGTGTAGTCAACATCTTGGCCGAGTTTTGTACTCGAGCCCTTCTTCTAATTGCAGGTACATCGGAGTACTTTCACGCACATTCCCTTGTTATCCAAGATCAGCTTGATGCCACCTGGGTTAGTGGGGCATTTTGCAATCACGTCCCCGCATTTTTGGCATATTTCGGAAAGTTTTCGAGTACATTTTTGTACTGCAGTTTCGTATTTACTTTTTCATCTGTACCCCTGTGTTGTAATAGCTATAACTCATTCGTCTGAACTCGGTTTCGCGTGAGATTTTTTTTATTAGAAAGTTGTTTAAGAGTTCTACATCATATCCAAATTTCAGATTTTTCTGGTGTAAGAACTATTTATGGTGAATTTATGAAGTCAGAGTAGTGATTGGGCTTGTTTTGTTGATAACACTTGAAATACTCAATATCACTTGCTCATTTTTGGATATGTTGTAGTAATTAGTAGGACCGAATTTGATTTCAAATTTCAACAAAAAATATTGCGATTTGTGTCCTGTAGAATTTCTACAATATTTTTAGTGATTGATTTATTTCTGGAGCATCTTTCATCTATTTGAAAATCTAAAAATATGTCCATGTGCCCCTATCTTTGTTCTATAATCAGATATTTTTGTTGTATTTTTATCTTTTTGTTTGAGTAGTCAAAAAAATCAAAAACATCATTTCTACCTTCTTACAGTCTTTTATTTTTAATATATTCATTACCTTTTAAAAAATTCCAAAAAAATTATATTTTGTTTGTTTCTATATGTTTTAACTTCAGACCAAAAATCATTAAAAATTTCAAAAGAAAACCCCTAAAAAAAGCAAAACACCAAAAACCTTCCAAAAAATCTTAAGAATTCTAAAAAAAATCCTAAAAATACAATTTCAGTTCCTGAATTTTCCTTATTTTGTTATCTTTATTAAAAATTAAGTTGAGGAAGTTTTGATTCTGTTTGATATTTTTCATCCTCATTTTAATTTCGGCCAACAACCTATCTCACTATTTACTAGTATTTTTGCCCTTAAAAATACCAAAAAAATAGGAAAAAACTAGAAAAATCACAAAAATATTAGAAAAATATAAAAATCACAAAAACATTCCATTTCCTGTATTTTGAGTATTTTCCCCTATTTTTATCCCTCTCTTATCTCTAGTGTACATATATATTCCTTATATACATTATATCTTTATTAAAAGAAAAAGAAAATATAAAAGTACAAAATATAAAAAGAAAATACAAAATCAGTAAATTAAAAACCCAAATATAAAAATATAAAATCAAAAATTAAATAAAAAAATATAAAATTCAAAACCCACAAAAAATAGCACTTGTAGGCACTTGATCACAATCACATTTTGCACTTAGCTTGATCTATCCTGCCTTGCTCCCTGTGTTCGAACTCTCTACATACTTGCACCTATACATCTTTTATGTAGAGTTAAAAATAAATTTGACTCCACATTTGCTTGTCATTGTTTGATATTTGATTGTGGGTTCATTGTTGATTAATTACGGGATTTTGTAGTGGTCAAGACATCGACTGTTGATTCGCCTTGTGAATCAATACGACCGCTCTCAATTTCGTGGTTATCAACGGGTACGAAGAACTGATGTCTATATCATCATCATATCTCAGGCTTGTCCTATACCACTAGCAGTACCTCGGCTCGCTAAAAGTTCGATTCATATTCGATTTGAAAATAAACGAACCGAACCTGAACACAAGTTTGGGCTCGATTAAATAAACGAACCAAACCTCAAAAACATAGGTTCGCTCAGGTTTGGTTCGTTAAAAGTTCGATTATATACACGCATACATACATAAAAGTATATATCCATACATATTGTATATATAAGGGAAAAAAGACATTCTATCATAACATAAGGGTTATTCCCTTATTTTTCCAAACCCATCCAGTCATCCACTCATTAAGGGTGTGTTTGGATAGTTGGTTTAGGTGGGTTAAACTGGTTGTAGGTAACCCATTTTTGGGTTTTGGTGTTTGGATAAAGGGTTAAACTGGGGGTGGGTTAGAAGTGAGTTTATTGTGATATGATTGTATTGAAGTTTGAAAAAGTGTGTAGTTATTGTGATGTGATTGTATTGGAGTTTGAAAAAGTGAGTAGAAGTGGAGTAGTTTATAATTTTTAGATGATATGATGGTATAATATATTATTTTTTGATGGAATTGATGATAGAGAATTGATTTATTTAATTTTTTAAAAAGATAAAAAAAGTGGGACCCACTTAGAAAGAGAAAGGAGTGGGTTAAGGGGGGGGTTTACCCCCCTAACCGAACAACCCCTGAGTCCTTATTCCCTATTCCCAAACCCCCCACAAAACCCTCCTCTACAGGTTATGACATTGCCCTATTCTTAAACGAACCTTTAACGAGCCGAACCTGATTACAGTTTTCATTTTATCGACCAGAACTGAACCTAAGCCTGAAAGTATGCTAAAAGAACCGAATCGAGCCTGGGTTGGTTAGCTCAAGTTCGGCTCGTTTACACCCCTAAGTGCAAGTGACATAATGAAGTAGTTTTTTGACAATGGCTAGCTGACAATGAATATAAGCCATGTGATTTTATCAATCTCCGGGGAAACTTTTCATTTCATTCATTGATAGGTAGACATTTATGATTTCAATTTTTTTAAAGAAAGTAGGTGGCGGATAAGTTGTTAATATATATTTAATGAACACTACGTCAAAAGGATTTAGAGTGACTTTTTTTAGTTTGTTAATACATTTTGTAAATTTTAATTAATCGTCGTTAAGTTTTACTATAAGTGACATCCGTACAGCAACACTTTTCTGATGTTATTTTTCAAGATTTTTATTAATCGTCACTGAATTTTGGACCAAGATATCAACGATGATTAGCTAAAATTTTAAAAAACAGCAATAGATAAGCATTGCTATATGCAACGTCACTAACGATTAACAATCGATATGATTTTCAAGTATAAAAAATTTTTCACTAAATAATATTATTGTTATATATTTAACCATTGATGAAATAGTGACGGAATCTTTTAAAAAAGTCACTATAGACCCATTTTGCTTAGTGTAAGTAAATGCTCGATAACATTACTATTTGATAATCAACAATTAAATAGCATGCCACTTCGAAATAATATTGTGCGGTTATTATTATTATTTACTAATGAGCCTTATTTAACTAGTTTAATGAATATATAACATTTTTCTTACAATTCCATTATAATTGTATTTTATATATTGGATGATTACGCATTAGTGTTTATTTAAAGAGACAATGTTACTAATAGATAATTATACGTATATGTGCAAGGGGTCGTTATGAAAGCAATAATATTACAACACATAATATTATTGTCATACTTATTTGAAGGGGTGTGCACGGGGCAAGTGTCCAATCCATTCGATAACGATCCGTCCCAACCCATCATTACAAGGTCATAGATCGACCATACCCATTCCAATGGGTCCTCATGCTCAGGTATCTCTATTATTTGAGTGAATCAAGGATATGCACAGGTGCATGTGGAATCTATTATAACCATAAAACCCCACTAAAATAGTATTTGCTTATCTTGTTGACAATTATCTATAGAGATGTATGGACATTACTCATATTATGATGACTGCATATTTTGTGTACATGCGTACCATTGTGATCAATTCCTCTGTGGGTCATGATTTGTTTTGGAAAATGGATAACCTAAAATAAAATGACTTGATACCAGCCACACTTAAATGAATACCGATCACTTATTGCATCATTTGATTGCAATTAAGTAGATACCTCTTAAGGCAGATTGCAATAACACACTCTATCATGTCGTGCTAAGAACATGGAATCAAATTTCGCGATATTTCGATAAAATTTCATGGAAATATCGGTTTTGACGGGTCTGGGCTTTCGAAACTGCTATATATATCGATATCCATGGTTCGAGCAAAATCTCGCGAGATCTCGACGAGATTTCGGCTCAACTCAAGATATCGATCGACAAAGGTAATCTTGCATTAAAATATTCACCTAGAGGTCGATATCTGCTGAAATTTCGGTCGAAAGCATCACATTTCGATCGAGTTCAGGCAGAAGCATCTCCTTCTTCTTCCAAGCTCTTCTTCCTTCAAGGTAAGTCAAATTAGGCTAATTCTTCATCAAATTCATAAATTTTTTAGGGGTTTCACTGTTAGGATGTTGATATAGCTTGGCATTGGAAACGAAAATTAGGGCTTTTGTGTTTTTATTGCACAATAGTGGTAGCTATGAATATGGTATCTCGGATCTGAAGTTAACATGAACTAAAACATAGGTGGAGAATATTTTGTTAGATCTATGTAAGAGGAAATTGGGGCTTTTGAGGTTTAATGTGAAACGATAATGGGTTGTGGTATTATAAATTCGGATCTTAAGTTATGGAAGTAGAAATCATAATCCGGAATTTTTTATTAATAAAATTTAAAAATTTAGAAAATCTGAAAATCATATGTTAAATATTTAGGTTTTTGTACATATTTTGTGTCACTTAGGTAGTCTTTTTTGAAAATGGTCCCTAATTGGTAGATCTAAGATCCTAATGTATAGATCTAAGGTTGTTTTCTGAAAATCGGAATATTAGGTGTTAGAAAAATTAAATATATAATAATTCTGAAATTTAAAACATAAAATAATTTGCATATTCATAAGCGATCATATTGTTTGCCAACTTAATGATTGTTCTTGAATTTCCTCGCAGATTTTGACGATCATCACCATGGCACATTCTAGTTCCGGATTTGGATCTGACAGTTCTGATGATCAGAGGGGCGATTTCAGTGGGGACATTGGCTGGAGGTATGCCTCCGCTCCTGATAGAAATAAGGCGAAGACACAATGCAATTTCTGTGGAAAGAAGTTGGGAGGAGGCGGGATCACAAGGATGAAGCAACATCTTGTTGGCAATAACAAGAATGTTGCCAAGTGCACGTGTTGTCCCAAAGATGTGAGGGACAAGGTGAAGGCCAGCTTGGATAGGAAGAAGGAAAATGAGACAGAAAGGGTAAGAAGGGAAGAACAAATGAAGGAGTTCATGTTCAAGAAAGAATTCAACGTCATTTCTAATTCAGACGACGATGACTTTGTGTACCCTACTGACATTCAGACTGCAGCGGAGAGGAGGGCATACAAAAGGGCTACACAAGAATCATTGAGGAGTGAGTTTGAGAGGAGAGAACTTGGTGGTGCATGGGGCGGCTTCTATGGTGCACGTGGAAGTGGGAGTGGTTCTGGAGGCGCACCAGTACCACCACCCACCAAGAAACACAAGGGGAAGGGAATTGAGTCCTTCTTGACGAGGATTGGATCCATGCAATACAAGGCAAGCAAGGATCTGAGGCAGAAAACGGTGAAGGGAATGTTCACCAATGCACGAGAAAGGGTGGGAAAGGCCATCAGCAAGCTCTTCTTTGGGGAGAGTATTCCTACCAACATTGCAGGCGGGCAATTTCTACAGCATGCCATTGATGAGATCGTTGCAGTGGGAACGAGAGTGAAGGCTCCTACATCCTACGAGATCATGAACAAATATCTGGGGATGGATAAAGAGGAGATGAATGAGTACATCGCCGAGTTGAGGAGGATATGGCCAGAGTACGGGGTGACATTGATGTGCGATGGGTGGAGGAGCTACACGAGGAAGCAGATCACCAACTTCCTTGTCTACTGCTATGGGAAGGCAATCTTCCTGAAATCTGTTGATGCATCTGAGCATGTTAAGGACCACAAGTACATGCTGAAGTTGATGAAGGACGTTATAAAAGAGGTTGGGAAAGAGCACATTGTGTAGATTGGGATGGATAACAGCATCAACTTCAAGAAGGCTGGTGAAACAATAATGAAGTCCAACAGCTACAGAATTTTTTGGACACTGTGTGTTGTGCATTGCATTGATTTGATCCTAAAGGATTTCAGCAAGAGGAAGCTCGTCTCAAGGGTGGTGGAGAAAGCACGAATGATCACCGCATTCATTTACAACCACGACAAAGTGCTGGCACTGATGAGGCGGATGTGCAATGGGGAGTTGGTGAGGCCTAGCATCACATGCTTTGCAACTAATTTTATAGTGTTGCAAAGCCTCAAACAACATAAGACATGTTTGAAAATCATGTGTTGCCAAGGTGAGTGGTTCGAGATACATGAAGCTCGAACTGAAGGAGGACAGAAGGTGGAGATATTGATCAATGATATCTCCTTTTGGGATGACGTGACTCGGGTCACGAGGATCATGGATCCAGTTGTTCCTGCATTGCGGATCGTGGATGGCGATAAGAAGCCCACCATGGGAGTCATCTATGAGGCAATGCGTTGCATGAGAGAGAAGGTCAGAGAAGCTGTTGGAAAGGGATCCAAAGCATGGTTGGACATCATAGACGAGCGATGGTCCAAGATGCTCTCACATTCTCTTCACAAGGCCGGTATGTATTATGTAAAATCTAATTTTTTCATTTTTAAAATTTTTATAGATCTTTAGAATATGAGTATTGAATATTGAGCTTGTTCGTGACTTTGTGTTTCCAGCTTATTACTTCAATCCTAAGTACCAGTACAATAATATACTTAGTACAAATGCTGACCTTCTAGCAGCCGTACAAATTGTGGTGGAGAAGCTCATCAAGGATGAGAAGTTGCAGATTTTATGCATGAACGAGGTAATCCTCAATTTCTAGCTAAATTTGGAGTCACAAGAAATTTCGTAAAGACGGATTACGACTTAAACATATGTGTGCACTGTGCAGGTTAAGTATTTTCGGGATGCGTTGGGTTCCTTCGGTCGGATTACTGCAGTAAATGGACGGGGCAATACTCTTCCTGGTAGGGACGAAGACAAATAAAACCATTGCTTGTGTGTTCATTTATTCCTACTATTGATTTCTCTCTTTTTCTTTTTTTGCAGCTGAATGGTGGTTGTTATATGGGATAGAAGCTCCCAACCTTCGAAGTGTGGCAGTGAAAGTGTTGTCTCAAACCGCATCTGCTGGCGATTGTGAGAGGAACTGGAGCGCGTTCAATTTGATCCATTCCAAGAGACGGAACATGTTGGGAGAAAAGAAGCTCATTGACCTTGTCTACGTGCATTACAACTTGAGGCTGAAGTTGAAACATGCAAGGGAGGGACAAGATAAAGATGACTACACTGACCCTATTGATCTTGCATACATGTTCAAGATGCACGATGACGATGCTGATGAAAGCGCTCTCCAGAGGTGGATGGATTCCAATGGTGCCCCTGTTCTCGATCAACCAGGTGGAAGACCAAATGAGAACATAAGCCAGCAAATGGGAGCAGACGTAGGTGACTATTTGGCAAGATTCGGGTGGATTACAGATCTTGTTGGAGGGTAGGAGGGCGAGATTGATGCGATTGTTGATGAAATTCTCTCAAGTAGCTTCAAATCCAAATCAAAGTCAAAGGATGACAGTGGAGATGATGATGATGATATTGATCGTGGTGGACCTGGTGGTGGTGGGGAGACAAACTCAGATGGGTCACGAGGGAGTGGTCGTGGACCACAAGATATCAGATTTGAGAAAGGGCTACATGCAGGACGTGAATATATGGAGCGACAACGTAACACACACAGACAATTTGTTCCAAGTCCGAGTCCAGGACCTATGGATTACGAGTACGGTCGAGGCCATCATCCAACCGACATCTACATGGACGATTTGACATCATCTGTAGGTTCTTTGAGCTGCATGGACATTGACAGCCCATATCGCGGAGGAACACCAAGTCCTTTAGGCGGATATTGGATCGTCGCACGATGAGAGATCATTTGACGTTTTCCCGGAATACTTTCATGCTCGTCCTCCAGGACCTCCTCCTCCTCCTCCTCAATATGCACCTCCATCATATTCATATGGTTACAGTGGGTATGGGAGATACAATAGCTACAACGGAGACAACTACCAAGGTAGACAACCTGAGCAGAGCCAGGGCAGCTTCTTTGGGGGTGACAGCTACAGTTTCTTCCCTGAGTACACGTCAGTTCCTCCTCCTCCTCCGCAGAGATCTTCTCCTACTCCGTCGTCGTTGTCCCGAGGATCTCAGGGCAGTAGTTCGCAGCCTCGTCGTGCCACTCGTGATACCGGATCCAGTGCTTCTTATCCTCGTCTCGGGATACTCATAGGCATCGATGACCATCAATACATGCAATATGTGATGGATTACAAGGCCATGTACTCGTACATGATATGGGAGAACTACTGCGAGTTAATTGAATCTGCGATGCGTTATAAGAGACAACAAGGAAGGGGGGCCATTCAGATCCACCGCGGAACTCTTGTTTCTGAACAAAACATGTCACCAGGTACTATATTTTAATCTTTTATTGCATTGATCATTAATGTGCATGTTCTTAATAATTTTCACTTGTTGTAACTTGTAAGACTATTACTCTGTTATTATGTATTAACAATGTTACAACAATATTACCGATATGACCGATATGTCTATATAAGGGGTATATATGACCAATATATGTGAAATAATTGCGTATTTATATGTTATTTATTATTCTAATAACTTGAAACATCGAAATTTACAATAAATTTGGGAAAAAATCGGATTTTGAGCCTTTTCCGACTTTTCCACCAAAAATGTCGAAATTTCGGCGAAATTTTGGTATTCCAGTTCACCGAAACGAGATCAAAATCGAGATTTCGAACCTTGGCTAAGAAAGACAACAAAATTGACATCATTTAACTGCAATATTCTAATCCTACTAGGCATAATCTAACGAGAGGAATTACTGTAAGAGAGAAATCAATCCCAAATGAACTTGCAAACTATAAACTGAGGGAGGACGTTGATAATTGCTCGAATGTATAAATAACGTATAATAAAAGACAATAGTTAATGCATAATCTTATTTTGAAATAGTATTTTTGGATACGAGGCTCTCTTATTATACAATAAGATAGCTAGTGATTGAAGTCATAATTTTATCGGACATTTGCATTCTAAGATTATTTTTTCTTAAATTTTGAATTAAGAAATCATTATCTGCATCCTAATTTTTATTTTTGTTTTTTCCCGATATTTCTTTTAGTTGAGGATCACACATATGTATCTTTTCAAGTTGAATTCCTGGCTTGATAGGTTCATATTCATGATCATACAAACACATGCCAAAATGCACAGAGTTTTTTCCTAATGATATAAATGAGAGCCATGGCAATTGGGTGAAATATAGATATCTAATAATATGCCACTAGGTAGAAGAGCCGTCGGATACCCGACCCGGAATACATAATGGATCACACTCAATGGATAACCCGGATCCGATCCCTTACTAGGTCTACCTTCGTCTTCCTCTTCGCCCTCCCCTCTACTTGGCTACGACCGCCCCCACTTCACCCGCGCCCCACCCACATCATCGTCCGATCATCCGGCTGGTCAGCGGTAATCCCACCTCCAGCGTAAATATCACCGTCTCCTTCACCACCTTGCCACTTGCGCCTTTTCTTTCTACCTCACGCCCGTCTGAATGGCCTTACGCACTCCCTTTGTGCCACTATTACCGTCAATGCGCTACCCTGCACTCCAAACCTGCTCTCCCATTCCATTCTCCGCTTTCCAGTCGATCTCACGCGGCGGGGCCCTTAAAGTTGAGGCCACGTCTAGGGCCAACACTCGCAAGGACAGCGCCAACGTTAGAAATCGCAGATTGCAACGTAATGTATACGCAAGGCAGTTCCTTTTGATATGCGTTTACTTGAACGGTGCGCTCTTTTGCTGCTCAATTTCAGATCAAGCAAAAACTATTGTAATGTTTAAAGGGGAAGAGTAGACGAACATTTTGGAGTAATTTACTTACTTAAGCATGTGATGTAACGCAGTTACGCTTTGAAATATACTATAAAAGCTGAAGTCTTTGCTTGCATCAAATGTAACTACATGGGAAAGAATCACATGAGATGGCATTTGCGTACAGAGCCATCTTTAGCATCTAGTTGATTCTTTTGATATGTTTGCGTGCCTCTCCAGTTTAATGGTACAGCAAAGAAACCGAGGCTCTCAGTCTTCTGTTCGGACAAACAACTCTATGCCATGTTGGTTGATGATCAAAACAAGAAAACCTTGTTTTATGCTAGCACATTGCAGAGGTCCCTTCGTGAAGATCCTCCTGGCAATACCGCTGTAAGTAAACCATTCAAGTTTTGTAGCCATGAACACTTTGTTTGATGATGCTACCTTGCCCAGATGAACGCTAGCACTTCACCTTTTCATATTTGTAGCCAATCGCATTCATTAATCAATTATGCCTTGCATAATGTCAATTACAACAATCTAAGTTGGATTCTAATTTTCTTTTGTTTTTATATATCGTTACGTTTGTTCGATTGTTATCTATGGACTAGTTTCCGCTTCCACTAGAAGTAAATAATGGTATTTCGTTTTTCTGCTTGGCACGTGTTTCCTCATTCTTGTGTAAGAACTTATGTTATGTGGCAACTGAGGCAACTCGTCACCATGGTACTTTGTAGTTAAACTTTGGCACTTTATTCAAAAGATGAATACACGTGTAATGATGCCATCATTTGCTTCTTTTTCAGATATATTCTGGAATATACATGGGGTTTTAAATATTATGGCAGATGATGGAGATTTATAATAATATATATTATCATGGAGACTGGGTATTAGGTAGATAAAGAGATTCAAATTGTTGTCACCGGGAGGGAAGTCTCTTCTTTAAGTGCCATGTGAGGAATTATAAACTTTCTGCGCATATGCGTTATTTATCATACATTTGGACATAGTTAGGATTTTTGTAAGAGGTTATAACTGGCTTTTGATCTGACAACACTTATGAACTGAATACGTGTAGATACTACCAAGATACATGTGAAGACTCAGCTCCTGGATCCTAAGATTGGACAATCTATACCATTTACAAAAATATTTGTGTAGCTAGTTACTTGTCTTTCTTTTGAGGATGATTTTTGATGTATTAAGTATAAATTGCCTCTTACTAATTGTACTTTACTTTCCCTCATGTCAAACCCTCATCTCGTAGGTGAACAAGCTTTACTTTAGACAGTAGATGGAGCCTTAGGAAGGAAGCTTTGTTCATTATAATTTTCCTTGTAGTTGTGAAAAGCCTCCTTATAGTGGTTCTTTAATTCAATATGGAAGTCATTTCTTATGCAATTTTGATTATATAAATGGCATTTTCCGGAATTGGTAATCACCTATCATTCTTAGAAAGACGAACGAAATTTGAATCCCTGTCTCTCTAAGGTAGAGTTGATTTATGTGTTTGCATATTTTTAACTTCACGTTGCGGAAACATGTATGCAATCAACCTCACTGAATTATTTTTGAGAAGAAGACAGGATTTGATGCTCATACATCTCTTAGGATGCCTCTAATGATTATGTGAGGAGAAGTTACTGTATAGGGAAAAGAGTACTACGCTTTTTGCTCCCTTTCCCCCATTCTCTCTATATATTCGTTTTATGAGGAGTTAACTTTCTTCACATCGGATCCTCACCTCTCTATTTATAGAACCAAATAGTTCTACTCCTATGTAGGAACTTATGTGGAATATGAGTCTTCTCATATTAAGATTAGGACTCCCGATTCATATCATTACTTTCCCCTTTTTTATGGGAAAGGAGTTTGTTGACAGCATCATCACGGATGTACACCTGTTTTAACTTTTAACCTAAATATTTTAGCATGATTTATTTCTCTTTAGAAAGAAATGAATGGAAGGAGTTGATACGGTGGCAAAGCTCCACGGTGTACGAGATGAGGAATTTGCTGCGGTCTTGATTGCTAGATTCTAAGAGCGAGTTGATATGGTGGCGACGACCCACGTTGAGAGATGGAGCCCCCCAAGATCTCTCCTACTAGGTTTGACTGCTCAAAGGCATTCCACTATGGCTCGAGATCTTGGAACCATGGAAAGGTTGATGGTAGAGCAAGGAATGGTGATCCCTATCATTTCTGACGGTCTCTCAAAAGGTTCAGACCTGCATGTGAAGATCAAAAAGGTGATTCGAGGTTATTCTGTGCCATCTGTGGTAGGATTGTAGGTTGGAAAGGCGGATTTCTGTATCAAGGTTGATGAAATTTACGTCATTGTGGCCAATGTAGATGATGACTAGACAGTAGAGGAGTAGATCTCCGGCAGAAGCGTTACCAACACGATCGTTGCGCGTTCGTTGTATATATCTCGGGAAGAGACACACCATGATTCTGTTGAAGGTGCCAAGGAAGTCAGGAGGAGTTACTAGCGAGTGAAATCTGTGGTGGGCCACGTAAAGCAATATCCACTTTTAGCAGGTCGGACCACCCATTTATGATTTTGGATCTGAGCCTCAATGGGTCACTCGACCGAATCCTCCAGTTCAATTTTCTTTGAGCCTGAATTTATCTAGAATGCTCTTTTCGATGCCCGAGAAGCCCCCTCACTTGCCTGGTCCTCCCTGGAGTCGGATGATCGACCCTTCTCTCTTGGCATGAAGACAATCCCGAGCTTGCTTGATTCTGAGGTTGGCGATACGATCGTGGGCCCCATGGAGGCGATGCGTGGCCCTGTTGCAGTGGAAGCTGTGAAGGTGGCAAGGGCCACTCGTGCTTGCCTCTCCCCTCAGTTATTTGCTTCTCAGAGATCGGAGAAGAGTTACTGTAGGCTTTCTAAGAGGGAGAGAAGGAGGAAATTGAGACTGACCTGGTACAAAACACTTGATGCCTCGGGAAGGGCTGTTGGGGGCCCTGAATATGTGATAGCAACTGGATTAGGGGAAGAAGGTGCTAGCAACCGAGAGAGAGGTGGTGGCCGATCGCAAGTAACTGATCACTCACGAAAGAAGATGTTAAACAGACCAAGCTCGACTGGGGGGGACAACGTTGAAAGAGATTTGGCTAACTGTCTAGGAGTGGTTCCTCCACACGGGATTGATATCATGTCTTCATGAACATTCTACCTTTGAATGTGCAGGGCCTTGCCAGTTCAGAAAAGAGAAATGTTGTATGGAGTTGTGTGGTGAAGCGAATGCAGATATTTTATTGCTGATAGAAACCCAAAAATTCTCAAGGAATGGATGGAATCTGGAGAGCTATTGGGAGTTTGCATCTCGCTGATTTCGCTACAATTGATTCAATTGGAGCCTCAGGTGGCCTAGTGATGGGCTGGAATAGTGATAATCTTGTCATGGTTGATGATGGGGTCGGAGACAAACACTCTTTTTTAGTACTGCCGTAGAGGAAGATAGACGACACAAAGATTTTGGTTATAAATGTGTATGAACTGCCAAATGGAGCTAATTTGATGGAATTACTAGTTGAATTTCATCTGGCTAGAGAAAAATACCCATTTGAAACCTAGGTCCTTGGGTAGTTTCAATGTGACATTAGTTCGAAGGATAAATTGCACATGCGCAGTGAGGCATATATTGGTTGGTGGGCACTCTCGCATTTCATTAATGACTTTGTCCTGCAGATTATGGACGTCGGGATATGTCGTTTTACTTGGAGAAACTCTAGTTCGAGGTCACATATTGATCGTTTCTTGATGACTACTGAGATGATGCATCTTTTTCCTTTGTTTTGTGCCTGAAATCTTCCACGAGCCCACTCGGACCATGCACCTCTCTTGTGGTCCTCATGTGATGGGGGTGAGGTCAAGACCTTTCTTTAGATTGGAACGCTTCTAGCTCTTGGAAAATGGCTTCAGGGATATGGTGAGCACCTTCTCGCGGGGATTTCAATCAACTAGGTTCGCTACGATTCGCTTTTCCTCCAAGTTGATGGTATTGAAGAGGCACCCGATGTGTTTAGTAAAGGCAAACTATGGAGTAGAATAACCCAAGCTCAAGACAAGGTTAAAAGTCTTAATGTGCTCGAGGATGAGCAACAGTTAACAACTATGAAGCTAGAGGAGAGGTCCACATACCTCCTTGACATGTTGATGGGGGATAGGAAGATGGAGGTGGAATGGACACAGAGATCACTGCAACGTTGGCTCAAGGAGGGTGATGCCAACAAACGTTTCTTTCACTCCATGGCAACCGACATAAAACACATTAACTTTACCCACATCATTATCGTGGATGGAGTGCAAGTGAGGGACAATCGAGAGGTGCGGAGGGCACTTCGAACCCACTTCCATTCCTTTACTAGAAGGGTTGAATGTACGAGATGGGGTTGGTAAGGAAAGGAGTCAGGGTGATCTCTACCTCCCATGTTGATACATCATACATGATTGCTTTCTTCATGGAGAACGAGATCAAAAGATGGTGATGTAGGGCGGATGGTTTTTCAGTTACATTTTACAAGGAGTTCTAGGATGTTGTCAAGGAGGATGTCATGGAGGGGATGCAAGAATTCAGAGAGGGTAACCACGACTTTGAGCTGCTTAACAAGGCCCTTTTATTTCTGCTCTCCAAGAGGGAGGTAGCCATTAAGGTGGAAGATTTCATACCCATAACTCTCTCAAATGCTATTTATCTCATCATTGTCAAGGTCCTTGCTAATTATTTGCGTAATTGGAAGGCGAGTAAGAGAAAATGCATTTTATGGAAAGTGGACTTATCCAAAACATATGACTGCATGGATTGACGCTTCCTTTGGGCATCACTACAACATAGAGGCTTTCGAGACAATTGGATTGCATGGGTAAAGAGGCGCATCATGCCGGCATTGTAGGCGGTGCTAGGTAACGACCAACCAGAGGGGGGCTTCTTCTAGCCTCAACAGGGGGTTCGCCAGGGATGCCCTCTGGCTCCTCTTCTCTTTGTGATCGTGGCAAATGTTTTGGCGGTTATGATGAGCTTGGCTAAGGAGGGAGGACTGTTCGAGCTGATGCAAAGATGATATCTCCATTCCAGTTCTCCAAGGAGGGAGGACTATTCGAGCTGATGCAAAGATGATATCTCCATTCCAGTTCTCCAATATGCAGACGATGCAATGATTTTTGTTGTGGGTAGGGTAGATTCTACGATGCATGCTTCTTGCATCTTGGATATTTTTGGACATATTTTGGGCTTGCAGATCGACATAGACAAGTCCATCTTCGTTCCGTTTGGGATCTCCGAGATTGAGATTCAGGAGGCCAGTTCAACCACGAGATGCATGAATGGGACACTCCCGATGACGTATTTAGGTCTTCCCTTGGTTGTGGGATGGTTATTTACTTGTGATTGGAGACTAGTCTTGGATAGACTGGAGAGCAAAGTAGGGGGTTGGAAAGCAAGAACTTGTCCAAAGGGGGGAGTTGGTGCTACTCAAGCACATACTGTAGGCTATCCCTATTTTTTTCTGTTCCACCAAGCTCCTTCCAATTGGAGTGCAGACGAAGATTGAATCCATTATGCATCGTTTTTCTTGGCTTATGGCAAACAGGAGGAAGGAGTTATCCATCACATTAGTTGGGAGAATGTTAGAAGATCGAAGAAGGATGGTGGACTGGAATCTTGAGACGAGAGCATGAATAAAGCGCTTTTAACCAAGTTGGTTCTCAGACTGTGGGACAGATCTGAAGATTTGGTTTGCTGCTTGTTGCAGAATATTTATGTCATCCAAGGCTCCTTGATAGGGGAATCTGTATGCTTTTCGTCATCATTGTGTCATGGGATATGTCATATCCTCTAGGAAGTGAGGGATTTTTCAGTAAATAGTAGGGATTGGTGAGATCTTTCATTTTTGGTGAGACAATTAGACTGGTTTCAGCAATCTTGAGGAGCAGTACCCTCAGAGAACCAGAATACATAGGTTCACCAGGCTTGGTTGGATGGCTCCTAGGCTTCGAACTTCACGACAGTGTTTTTGAAATAGAAACTTAATGATTTCTTGACAATGCTTAGTTTTACGATTAAAAACACTTATCGGATATTTGCTAGATGTGGTAATAAGATTCAGGAGGACTTTAAGCATGATTGCGAATTTATATAGAGCAATAGAGTACTACAATGAATCAAAATTTTTATGTGGCTTGCTAGACATGGTCACCTAATGACCAGGTGCGGAGGGACATGCTTTTAATACTGGGAACGTAACATGTGGAAGATGTGGGGAAGAGAATGAAGAAATAAATCATTTACTCTTCAGATGCATCTGCTCTTGCCAAGTCTGGAATGGGGCGGGTGTTAAATGGCTTAGAACGGATGACTGCACATCTTTCTGGACCTCTATACGAACTGTGGGCAACAACTAGCGTGATGACATATTTCCTGCTTTTGATCTAGTTGGGGCAATTTTGTGTGCTAGGAACGGCCGTATTTTCCATTAACAATGCTCTTATCTGAATAATGTTTTGGGGGCATTACAGGGCCATTGTTTCGGCCTGGACTTGTTTATAATTGTAGTACCCTAAAATTTTGATGTAATCTGATGAGATGGATTCCATCTCAGAACTCCGCACTTTTTACATTAGAAAAAAATGAATGGAAGGAGTTATAACCTATGTCATGACTACACCCAGTTCGGTATAATGTAGAGCGCAAATTTTGACCTTCACCAAATCCAAAAAAGTACTAATCTTTAACACTCAATTCAAAGCATGATATACATTTTTGCATTAGTTTAGGGAATGCCATATCAGGGATAGTTTTGTATTTTATATGCACCCTTGCAAAACCTAGCCTCTTATATATAGAGCTGCGATTCTTTATCAATAAATCAATCTACACGTTAAGCAACCCTCTTTTATCTTTTTGAAGCTCTTTCCCACATGAACTATCTAAATAGAATAGGGAGAGTTTCCATTATGTAAGAAAGAGACACAATGGTATCTGGGGAGCGGGGTGTAGAGGGTGTTGAAATTGATAATGCGGAAGCGAATTGATAATCGGACTCAAGATCATAAAAAATATGAAAGGTAAAATGCTCATGATTTTACGTGGAACTCTACTCCATGAGGAGCGAGATCAGGGGTGGAACCATGAATTTTATCAAGGAGAGGTCGAGTATACAATGATCATATATTCTCAAAAATGGAAAAATTGTCGTATTCTCAAGTGATATATTGAAATAGACTTAATATTTGCAAATGATATGTTTTTCAATTTTGATAAACTTAACATTTAAATCTTATATAATTATATTATTAAAGTTGGATTTTCTAGTAAATTATTATTTTCAATGGCCATTTTAAAATTTTGATAAGTCTATCAATTTAAACTTATCTGAATATGTTCCTAAGGCTACATCTTGAAGTGAAATTTTAAAACAATATGGATGAAAGGAAACAATAAATTCAATTTCATTTATAAAGAGTGCGAAGAATAATTGGAGAGGTAAATGCGCTCAAATCTCTTTTTATATTGAATTATACCTATAATTTTTAATATTTATAAAGTGGTTGTATTAACTTCTATTAAAAATAATTAGATAGCACTGGGATTCGATCTCCGGTTTGCAAAATACTACTCACACTTTTGTGCCACCAACATGAGTTTGTTTCCTAACTTTCAAGAAACAATTTTATTATCAATAGGGGGGCTTATTAAAATGCAAACATTATGAAAGTGAAATACAAGAATTAAGGAGGGGCCATGCCCCCTTCTTATATACTAGATCCGCCCCTGAGCGAGATAAAACCACATGAGAATGCCTCCAAAAGCCAGATCTTCTATAATGAATGTCTCAATGAATATATGGGGTGTGCGGCTTCTTATATATCCCTATAGATAGACCATAATCCAACTTATAAATGTAAGATTAAAAAAGAGAGTATGATAATTGGATGTAGGAGAGATCTAATTACCGATTTATTACATACTCTGACATTCCCCCTTTAATTGGAGCTGAGAAAGTTACAACTTGCAACAAAAGAAAATATACACAACTTATTTTCACTTGATGCATCTGAGAGAGAAGGGAGGAGACCTGCTTGGAGTAGTCGCTTCTGGGAGAAGACCTTGTACACGGATGGGTTTGTGACGATCAGGGCATGCCTGTAGTAGGGTCGCTGTGATGACCAAGTTGTAACTGGAGTAGAGTCACCTAGAATAATTCCAACGTGGAAAGTAGTCACACAATAACATATCAGGAAGTAGTCGATGTTCGATGAAGACGACTGATAGCTGTAGTAGCTTGGAGTGTCGGTCTACATGTCATGGATGTGGAGTAGAAGTCTGAGACGATCCCAGGTAGAGAAGTTCATTTGGAGTAGTTGATGTCGACTATTAGAAGTTTAGTCCTTGTCTCTTTGCAAATCTCGAGAGTTGGGCCTCTCCGATATGTGAACCCCGAGAATGGCTCTCATTTTTCTTATGGGGACCTGGAGTCAATTTGCTTATAAAGGGACCTGGATAAGAGATTGCTTTTGTTGAGGAGCCATGGGTAGATGATGATAGATGCAATAGAAATCCTGTAGATACATCTTAAGAAATATGATGTCCTGCGCTCACTCCCCCTTTCTCTCATACTTGTCGGAATAAAAAAACATAGATCACCAAGTTGGGAGAAACATTCATAAAACATGCATCTTTTTTTTCTCGGCTTTCTTTTTTGAAGCCACTTTCATCTTCTTTTTTTATAAGCAGTACTTTTTTTTTCCACGGCTTGCCTTTTCCTTTTTTTTTTCAATTGTTTTCGTACGACCTTTTTTTTGTACGATAGCCTTTTTCTCAAAAGAATTTTTTTTTTCAAATCAACCTCTCCTTTCCCCTCCTCAAATCAGGCCCTTTTTTGCCTCATTTTTTGTAGTTGTGGCCCAACATTGGGTCCAAATAAAATGTCTCATTTCCCCCCGAATAGAGCTTCATTGGACCCAAAAGTAGAAAAGGACCTCCCTCCCTTTTCTTTTCTTCGTATAACACATCAACCCTCCTTTTTTAAAGAAGACCGAATGGATATCATCCCTATTTTTGCATGCATGTCTTGAGTTCCTTTGAAGGGAACCATTGTTGGATCTACACCACCATTGATTGCTCGCGCTAGGGTTCCATCAAGATAACTGCCACGTGCGTACGGTGGCACAATAGATCGGCTAGAGGTGCCATCATGTGCCTGGAGCACACACTGATAGTTGGGTCAATTGGCATGGAAAGGGCCATGCACATGAAGATGTGACCTCAAGGTACGCGTAAGGTTGTCGTCGCCCAGGCAACTGTGACTCAACGTCGCCTGGCAAATGGGTTGCAATGCCAAGGTGGGATCTTGCTTGGAGGGTGGGGGGATGCATGTAGATATTAGGGGGAATGATGTCTTGTGTGCTTGGAGTTGAGGGCCCGCAAGGTGGGCAGAGCCGCTGTGGACAGAGATGAGTATCCTTGCCGGTGCCTTCTTTGCGCGAAGGAGTAGGGGTGGCCATCTCGAGGCCTTATCGCTGCTGCTCACAATCTAGAACTTTTTTAATAGTTGGAGACTGAGGCATCGTGGCTAGGGTTGCCACTTTATTTGTGACATCGCTTGGAGCACCTTCATCTTTCGAAAGGTGCTTGGGGCTATCTCGGGTTGATGACTGATGTAGTACAACAACAATAACAACAACAAAGCCTTTTCCCACAATTAAGTAGGGTCGGCTACATGGATTCTTCGCCTCCATTTGGATCTATCTTGGGTCAATCCCGGGCTTATATCTAAAAAACTAAGATCCCTTCGTATAGTCTCTTTCCAACACTTCTTGGGCCGTCCTCGCCCTCTCTTAGCCGACTCAATATCCCAACACTCGCATCTCCTAACTGGTGCATCCGTTGATCTTCTTTGCAAATGTCCAAACCATCTTAAGCAGTTTTCTCGCATCTTATCCTCGATCAGAGCTACACCGACTTTCTTTCTGATTGCATCATTCCGAATCCGATCTTTACATGTGTGTCCACACATCCGCCTTAGCATTTTCATTTCTGCTATAACCATTCTCTGCACATGTCTATGGTTCACAGGCCAACATTCAGATCCATAGAGCATAGCAGGTTTCACGACTGCTTTGTAAACCTTTCCTTTAATTTTTAAAGGAATTTTCTTATCACAGAGAACAACAGAGGCTCCTCTCCACTTTAGCAAGCCTGCATTTATTCTATTAGTAACATCTCCATCAATTTCCCCATCCTGTTGCAAAATAGATCCCAGGTATCCAAAAGAATCTCTCTTCCGAATGTTATTGTCACCAATCTTCACCTCAATTTCTTCACCATTGCTTCCATCAAAGGTGCACTCCATATATTCCGTCTTAGCCCTACTTATACGAAATCCTTTAGTCTCCAATGCATGTCTCCAAACCTCAAGCTTCTCATTTACTCCATCTCTAGTCTCGTCAATCAACACAATATCATCAGCAAATAACATACACCAAGGTAACTCATCCTGAATGTGACTTGTCAACTCGTCCATAATCAAAGTAAAAAGAAATGGACTCAAAGCTGAACCTTGATGTAAACCAATGTTGATGTCAAAATAGTCAGTCTTCCCAGACAGGGTCCTTACACAAGATAAAGCCCTATCATGCATGTCCTTTATGAGGTTAATATATAGGACATTGTACTTGTCTCTTCTCCAAAACTCTCCACAATATCTCTCGTGGGACAGAATCATAAGCCTTCTTCAAATCAATAAAGATCATATGGCTTCAAAAAAAATCAATAAAGATCATATGGATGTCCTTCCTTTTATCTCTATAAATCTCCATTGTTCTCCTCAGCAAATGGATAGCTTCAATAGTTGAGCGACCTGTGGGCTCTTTGGGATGTCGTAGGCGGAGGCGGTGGAATGTGGGCAGTTGCTGGGGTCTCCTCCCTGTGGGCTCCCTATGGATTACCTTGGCTTGCCGCTGGTGGTGGGCCGGGTCAGGCTTCGAGATTGGCGCTTGGTGGTTGAGAAGGTGGAGGCTCGCCTTGCTGGTTGGCGCGCGGCATTGCTTTCTAGAGGGGGGCATC
Source organism: Ottelia alismoides (assembly GCA_037367405.1). Lineage (NCBI taxonomy): Eukaryota > Viridiplantae > Streptophyta > Magnoliopsida > Alismatales > Hydrocharitaceae > Ottelia > Ottelia alismoides. Next base: position 479,601 of record JAZKJV010006671.1, read on the forward strand.
TTGTTCTTATCAAGGTGGTTCTTTCCTCTATCCCGATTTACTTCCTCTCGATTCGTCGCATGCCTAAGGGATTCGTCTGCGCCTTGAGAGTTGTATGCGCTGCTTCTTGTGGGGTAAGAAGGGGGAGGGGGGTAGGGGGGTACATCTTGTGGCCTGGGAGGAGGTTACCAGAGCCAAGCGGCATGGTGGCCTAGGTGTGCGGAGGTTGGATGTTGTTAACGATGCTCTTTTACTCAAATGGGTGAGTAGAATTTAGGGTCAGGAGGATAACTTTTTCATTAAGGTTCTCAGGGAGTTCATGGGTGATGCAAGTTTGGGGGTGTTAAGGGGGGGTGTTCTCGGGCACCTTTCTCCGTTCTGGCGTAATGTGTTGGATGTTTTTGCTAAGAATCTTTCCCTCTTTAGGCCGGTTCTGGGGAAAGGGGACTCGTTCAAATTTTGGCTTGATGATTGGTCGGGTAGGGGTTCTTTGATTTACCGTTTTCCCCGTCTATTTGCTTTGGCGGATGACAAAGAAGCTACGGTTGCTTCTTGCTGGGTGGAGGGCTGCTGGTGTCCGCGCTTTATTGCGAACTTCTCGGATCAGCGGATTGATGATTTTGTTTCTCTATTGAACGCCCTCTCTGATTATGAAAGGCCTACTGATGGGCGGGATCACTGGACATGGAAGGACGACACTTTCTCCACTCGTAAGGTGTATTGGGCGCTGGCACCCCATCCTACTGCCGGGGCTGATATCCTCTTGCGCGATTGTTGGTTCCTTTGGGGATTGCGGATTCCCGAGCGCATTGGCGTCTTCCTTTGGCTTCTTCGCAGAGGGAGGCTTTTAACGCGTGATCGGTGCGCCAGATTCTTTGCTAACGTCGGCTCTAATTGTATCCTTTGTGATGCGGAGGTGGAAACTATTGATCATATATTCTTCGGATGCCAGGTGGTTCGGGAGATCTGGGATGATTTGGAGTGGGTGAGATCGGATAATCTGATTGCCTTTTGCGAGCTTCTGTTAACTTAGGCAATATGAATAGGGAAAGGAGGGACATTTTGGCCCCGATTGTAAGGTTGTGGTGCATCTGGCTGGCTAGAAATGAGGCACTCTTCTCCGGCCAACGCTTCTACTGGGATAACGTTATTATCCATTGCTCGTGTCTTCTGGATGATTGGTGTGCGGTGTAGCCCGCATGTGTTTTTCTTGGGGTGTTGTCTCTCTGTTGCTCTCTCGATCCTCTTTTAACGATCTTGTATTGTTTTTGCTAATTCCCCTTTTTTGTAACATTCTTTTCCTATTTTTTTAATATATTGGGGCGAAAACCGTTGAGTGTCTCCCCCTCTTTTTGAGCCTAAAAAAAAAGATAGTTGAGTGACCTGGCATGAATCCGAATTGATTTTCCTTTATGTTGGAAACTTTCCTCCGCCTTCTTTCGATCACTCGTTCCTAAATTTTCATAGTGTGACTCATCAGCTTGATACCTATGTAATTTGAACAGTTTTGAATGTCTTCTTTTGTTCTTATAAAGAGGCACCACGATACTCCTCCTCCAATCTTCAGGCATTTTCTTGCTTCGCCAAATAACATTGAATAGATTCGTAAGCCAAGTTAAATCGCGCTCACCTAAAACTCCCCATACTTCTACAGGGATGTCATCCGGTCCTACACCTTTCCCATGTCTCATAACCTTCAAAGCCTCCTCTACTTCCTTTCTTTGTATTCGTCTATAGCTTGCACGATTCAAGTAACTTTCACTACTAGCTAGATCACCCAAAGTGATCTCTCTATTTCCTTTTCCAATGAAAAGTTTATGGAAGTACTGCTCCCATCTAGTCTCTATGTCCTTCTGAGTAACAAGCACGGGACCTTCCTCGTCCTTAGTGCATCTCACTTGAGAGAGGTCTTTGGTCTTTCTTTCTCTTGTTTTGGCCACCTGAATATATCCTTCTGGCCCTCCTTAGAGTCGAGATTTTTATAAAAAACTTCATAAGCTTTTGACTTAGCTTCGCTTACAGCCTTCTTTGCTTCCTTCTCGCTATTTTGTAGTTTGTGACAGTTTCCGTTGTTTTATCCTTAGACATAACTTTAAAGCATGCTCTTTTAATTTTTAGTTTCTCTTGCACTCCTTCACTCCACCACCAAGCCTCCTTTTGACCTGGAGCTCCTCCCTTCGACTCACCTAATATCTCTTTGGCTACCTTTCGGATACAAGATGCTACTGCCTCCCACATCTCGTTTGCACTTCCGCTACAATCCCAAGAGAAGTCTTCTAAAACCTTCTCCTTGAGGCCCGATTGCTTCAATGGAAGAATCCACCATCTAGTTCTAGTGATCTTAGGAACCCTTCTTTTCTTTACGAGGCCTTTTATTTGCACATCCAAGACTAACAAGCGATGTTGAGTTGTCAAACTCTCTCCTGGGATTACTTTGCAGTCTTTACAACACAATCGATCTCTTCTCCTCAACGCAAAGTAATCTATCTGTGTTCTAGTTGGCCCACTCTTATAAGTAATTAAATGCTCCTCCCTTTTCTTGAAGAGAGTGTTTGCTATGAACATATCATATGCCGTTACAAAATCCAGAATGACTTTTCCCTCTTCATTTCTATCCCCAAAACCATGTCCTCCATGAACACTAGCATACCGCGAAGCATCTTTTCCCACATGTCCATTAAGATCTCCACCTATGCAAATCATCTTTCTTTGTGGGATTCCTTGTAAAATCTTATCCAGATCCTCCCAAAAAGCTTGTTTAGTCCTTTCATCTAAGCCAATTTGTGGTGCATAAACTGAGATGATATTCAGAATTTCTTCTTCAAGCACCAATTTTAGCAAAATAATTTGATCCCCGAATCTTTGCACCTCAACCACACAATCCTTCAAATCCTTATGAACAACCACTCGAACACCGTTTCTACCCTTATCTTTACCTGAATACCAAAGTTTAAAACTTGTCTTCTCGATCTCCCTTGCTTTCTCTCCAACCCATTTAGTCACTCGAAGACATAGTATATGAATCTTCCTTCTTTCCATCGTATCCACTCTCTCCATCAAATTTTCAGTTAAAGTGCCAACATTCCAACTACCAATCCACAACTTCCTTTGCAATCTCTTTTGGACTAACTTCTTTACTCGCATGCGTCTTATGCGAGAACCCTTGTAAATTTTGGACTGCACCCGGACGGTGATGCAGCGGAACTAGCTTAATTACCCGCATGCGTTCCTCATGCGAGAACCCTTGCAAATTTTGAACTACATCCAGGCTGCGATGTAGCGGCCCTTGCCAATTTTTCATTGCATTCGGGCGATGCAACGCGTTGCAAGTGGGGAACGCTCCAACGAAATCTGTATGTTTGCTTAAATCCATGTTGAAAAGATCCGGCTGTCATGAGGTAACTTCCTAAATAGTATTTTTTTTAAAAATTAATATTTAAGAAGGTGTCTCCGACTGTTTTACGCTGGCTGTCGGCTACCTAACGCAACCCTCCTCATTTACCCGGGCTTGGGACCGGCCATGGCTGAGTTTGATGACTGATGTAGTATGAAATAAAAAAAATAGGACTTTATTTTTTGTTAAGTTTAATTAAGGTCGAGTTAATCTAATTTACGGTTAATTGAGTCATTATAATTTTATTTTAAAATAAAGAGATCACATGTGATCTCGATTTAATTAATTAGTCGGTTATATTTAATAGTTAATCAGTTAGAGATATTTAGAGTCCAAATTAGGTAAGCTAGGATTTGAATTTTGATTTTATTTTTATTTTGTAATCCCACCCCTCCTGTATAAAGGGTGTGGTAGTCATTTGTTTGGAGACAGTTGACGTTGAAATCAAATTGAGATTTATCTCATCTCACCCTTCTCTTTTCTCCCTCTACGCGATCTTTGCTCTCCTTCCCCGAATCTCGCGCTACTTTTTTTCACTGTTGTCAATTCCTCATCTGCATCAATTGGTATCATAGTATGGCTCACGGATCATCCTCACGATCTGACGATCCGTACAGATGCTCGCGCAAGCACGTCATGAAAGACCATCGTTCGTCGGAACGTAAACGGCGAGCCAACGGAGCCTACAATAAGGAGCTAATATCCGTATTGCTCGAATTTCAATCGAGTCTACGTGATTTGGTTGCTGACTTTCGGTCTCTGAGCGTCGCTGGATCGAAGTCTCCCGTCGTCGAAGCTGCTGTCTTGATTTTTGATGAAGAAAAAGGAGAAAAACTCGCCGTCGATGATGGTCTACTTGTTGTCCATCAAGATTCCGACCAACCGACTCCCCTGGAATTGATTCCACCAACGCTCGCAGCCCCCTTGCGGGTCACCTATACCACCCCTACACCATAGGAGACCTCCCCAGCCCCGCTGCAACCCTTTTCTATCACCAAAACTGATTTCGAAGCTGCTGTCCAGCTCCACATCTGCCCACAATCGATATCCCCTGCCCCCTCGTAGCCCCTCCTCGCCTCCCCCACGAACACGACCCCCACCTCGCCCACTGTCCTCGAATTCCATTTCGCGTTGTTATTGTTGTACCTACAGCCGACAACCCCAGTCTCCTCGTAGTCCCTCCTCACCTCCCCCGCGCCTTCGACGGTCATGCCGACTACGGCCACCGCCCTCTTTGCTGGCCCAACACCCAACCCAGGACCCCTGCTGCTGCCTGTCCCCGCTTCGCCTCCACCCTTCCACTCTCTACCCGTTGCTGCCCCCTCCCTTCGGAACCACACCGCTGCCAACTCCTCTTTCCACCCCTCCCCATCGCCTGCGCCACCACCCTCCCCCTCCCGATCTGATGTCGCCGCACCCTTCATCACCGTGCCTATGGCCACCCCTCTCTGACCACTGCCATCGACTATATTTGAAGGGGAGAGAAACCCTAACAAGGATTGGGGATTCCTCTTCAACCGGATTCCTTAAATTAAGGGATGAGATATTTTGGAAAATTTACAAGCACCCCCTCCTCATATGAGTTTTTATCTAAAGGGTCAAATGGAGGATAAATTATGTTACGGAGATATTTTAAGTGAAGGGGTAGAACTTTTGCAACCACACACCTCACCGGAAAAAAAATAAATGTAACACGGAAAAGGAGCAAAATTGGGGAGATCCGATCAACCACTCCATTCGGAATTCTCCATCGATGGATCGAAGATCAAGCAATTCGTTGGGAGACGAATTTTTCAAGCGGATGAGAACGGATGTAGTGTGAAATTTAGAAAATAGGGCTTTATTTTTCAGTTTAATTAGGGTCGAGTTAATTTAATTTATGGTTAATTGATTCATTGCAATTTTATTTTAAAATAAAGAGATCACATGTGATCTTGATTTAATTAATTAGTTGGTTATATTTAGTAGTTAATCGGTTATAGATATTTAGAGTCCAAACTAGGATAAGCTAGGATTTGAATTTTAATTTTATTTCCTTTTTTGTAATCCCACCCCTTCTTATATAAAAGGGATGATAGTCATTTGTTTGGAGACTATTGAAGTTGATATCAAGTTGAGATTTATCTCATCTCCTCCCCTTCTCTCTTCTCCCTCCACGTGATCTTCGCGCTTCTTTCCCCAAATCTCACGCAACCGGTGCATTCTCTCCTTTTCCCTTCGATTTCTTCCATCGAACATTTTTTTCACCGTTGCCAATTTCTCATCTGCATCAATGACACATCTTGCTGTTGCTTAGATGTGTTCATGTGGTCGTGCGATTGGAGCGAGGCCTTAAATGTCGGTTTCGATCACCATTTCGGTATTGATTAAAACAGAATTTCGATGGAATTTCGGTGGAATTTCGACCGAAATCTCGGTCATTTCGGTTATTTTTTGTACTAGGACCCCCATATTTCGGTCATTTCAGTCGCTTCGGTCGAATTTTGATTTCGACTGGATATCGATATTCGACAGAAATTCGACCGAATTTCGCTAAAATTTGAGGCCATTGGGGTGCTGCCACCCATGATGCTTCTAGGGATGATTATTAGGCTCCATCAGGAACCCTAGACGTTATTCTTAAACATGGCAATAACTTGATCTTCATAACTTGAACAAGAATCTTGACCATATCATGAACTCCGAAGTCCGAAGAACACAAAGAATAATCAAACTATAAATCAAATTCAGAAAATTGATTCTTCCAAAATCGACTTGCTCTGATACCATGTTGAAATAAATACGCGGAAGCGAATCGATATTCAAACTCAAGAACATAAAAAATATGACAGGTGAACGCTCGTGATTTTACGCGGAACCTTATTCTGTGAGGAGTGAGATGAAACCACAGGAGAAGACCGCAAAGGGCTAGGTCTTCTATTGTGAATCTCTTAATGAATACATGGGGTGTGGAGCGTCTTATATAGCCCCCACAGATAGATCAGAGCCGCACTTATAGATGATGTGAGCTAAACAAGAGAGTAGAGTAATTGGATCTTGGAGAGATTCAATTACTCATCTATTACATACCCTAACAAGGGATTACAACCTATTTATTGGCCGTTTCTTTCTCAATAATGTCTTTGTCATTCGATCCAATAGCGTTCCGTTAGGAACATATTTGATAAATACTGATAGCTCTCGGGTAGAGTATTAGAACGGAAAGACCCATTATATAATGAGATAAGCCATTTATTAGAGGGGACTTACAATCAATCTATTGGGGGGTTACAATCTATTTATTACTCAACACTCCCCTCAAGTTGGACTGTATATGTCAGCCATACCTAGCTTTTTACAACATCTTTCGAGATGGGCACGTGCAAGTGGCTTGGTAAATATATCAGCGGTGTAATATTTGAAAGCCACATTGGCTATTCCTAACAACCCTCTTTATATCAAATTCCAAATGTAGTTTCAATATACATCCACATGTTTTGTTTGCTCATGAAGTATTAGGTTGTTGGTTATATGCATGGTTGTTCTGTTATCATATCTGAGCTCCATAACTCCAGTAGGAATGACTTGCAGGTTTATGAGTACATATCAGATCAAAACCAACTTCGCTGTTGCATGTGCCATTGTTTTGTATTCATTCTTTGTGCTAGAGTGTGGCACTGCATCATGCTTTTTATTTCTCTAGGTAATCAGGTGGCCTACTCGGTATGTGCAAAAGACAGTTGTAGATTTCCTATACAATAGATTTCCTCCATAATCAGCATCGTGGAGTAGGATGTCAGACTCATGGTCCTTTCCTTAGTAAATATCAGTCTTTTTCTAGGAGAGGACTTGATATACCTTAGAATCCTCGTGCATGCATCAAATGGGAACTTGAGCAGGACGGTTCGTGAACTGACTGAGCTTGCCACCAACTGTATACCAGACCTTATAATGGTCAGATACAACAACTTCCCAACTAGGCTTGACTAAAAAAATTCCCAACTAGGCATTTGTAGCGACTTGTATCTCCAGTATCTCCAGGATCATACATACACGCTGTAGGTTCCCTTGGGATGCAAACATGATTGGATCCTGACATCCATCTCTCATATAGTAAATCAATAGCACACTTTCTTTGAGACATGATTAGAGATCATCTGGGAAAGGGCAATCTCAATCCCAAGAAAATAATGCAGAGGTCCAGGATCTTTGAGAATAAGTTACTTTGCTAGTTGTTTTTACTTCTGCAATGCTATCTTAATCAGCTCTTGAGAGCAATGCCATCGGGACATAGATCAACATGACCACATTGCTTTTCTCTGTCTGTCGCACAAAGAGGGAGTGGTTCGATGAGGATCTAAACAGTCTCATACTCTCAAGTACTTCTGATAGCATTTGAAACTAGGATTGAGGGATTTGCTCAAGGCCATGAATGCCCTTTAATAAACACGCTTTTGGATGCTCCCCCTTGATCCTCCAATCCAGGTGGTTGCAAGTCAAAGTAGATAAATGCATTTTTGACATCAAGTTGATGAAGAGGCCATTCAAGCTGAATTGTTACCACAAAAAGGATTCACACAATTGATAGTCGAGCTACTTGAGAGAGTGTCAAAGAAGTTTGCTAGCTTGGCTTTGTTTCACATTAGATACCCATTTAGGATCCAACTATGGTGCTTCCTGTAGGTCGATCCACAAGTTGGCATGTTCAACAAGAAGGATATCATCCATCGCCTCTTCCATAGCATGTCGCGAGTGCGTGCACTTCATCAACATGACTCTCTAGAGTTTCTGTAACTGTTGAGGCCTATGTGAATTTCATGTAGGGTGGTCCAAGACTTGAGGACACGACTGCAGATACGGGATGCATAGTGCATTTTCCCTACCTTTTCCGAGGCTATAGGAATATCCTATATGTCAGTACATTAGCTTGCTTCTGCTGCTTTCGTGCCAGTCTGGGAAGCGCCTGTAAATGTCTCATTGGAAGAAATGTCAGGCACTAAATCGTGTGTCAAATGACTCATCTTGATAGGAGACATGGGTGTTGTCTCAGAAGGGGGCTGTAGTCGCTGATACTGAAGTTTAACCTAGTATCCTGTGGCTCAGGATGAGGAACAAGAACACGTATTGGGTAACTTCAGAAATAGTGGGAGGTGGAGGAGACACATGAGTACCTGTGCTAGAAAAAAAGGAAGTTGACTCGAAAAAGGTGACATCTCCATTGATTTGGTGTCGTCGAGTCTTAGGATTGTAGCATTGGTACCCCTTTTGATTCCTGACATATCCTAAAAACACACATTTGATAGCCTTAATAAGAAGTTTATCTCTTCCTTGTTCAAGTACGTGAACAAGGGCGATACCCAAATATCATGTGGGCAATAAGAAAGATAGCTCTACCCAGGTAGAGTATTTCCATGGGTATTTTCTTGTCAGTTGAGGGGGAAGGGATATTGTTGAATAAAAAGGCTGGTGAGAACGGCATCCCTTGAATATGATATGAAGTATGAGCTAGGAACATGAAAATTAATAAGCAAAGTTCGAGCAATGTCAAGAATATCCCGATGTTTTGTTCGGCAACCACATTCTATTGTGACGTATGTGCACAAATAGTATGATGAGTAATTCCTTGAGAGGAGAAAAATTACAATATATCATGAGATAGAAATTCTCGAGCATTATCAGACCGAATGCTTTGATAGTGGCACCAAATTAAGTTTTTATTTCACTAATAACTCGACAATGATAGTATAAACACCATGTTTATGCTTCATTAAAAATTCACACCAGACTCTAGCAAAATTTTCAACAAGGACTAATTAATAACAATCTCCCAAATGATCAAAATATCTACTAGGATTCCAGGCATCGACATGTACCAACTCAAACAAAGCAACTGAATGGATAGTACGCGGAATAGGAAAAGAACTCCTGTTGTGCTTCCTTAGTCGGCATGCCTCCCACAATATCGACATGGACGGAAGAAACCGAGGTAGAACGCGAGGAAGCTGCTGAAGGGACAGATAACCAAGACACTGGTGCCACAAAATGCCATATAATGTAGTAAATTGGACTCAGAGGAAGCAACAAGGACTTGAGATAAACTCCCTATTCTTCACCGCCAACACCAACTGTCTTCCCAATCAAGATGTCTTGAAACACACATGAAACAATGTCAGGATGTAGTTAAGCAACTGAGCTCCTTGGGAATCTCATAAACATGGTGTCCATACTCATCAGTGATGTGTCTGGTGACTGTACGAGCAGTAGTAGGTCGTCCATGCTTGGCCCAGCAATCGCTTTCAAGATGGTCGGGCTTCCCTGAACGTAAATCGAGTACATCTGCATCCTCTGGAAGGCGTCACATACATGACCATGTCCTCGGTGTGAGCCTTAATTTCCTCGCCCTTAGGAGGCTGCAAGTGCCGTGGTCTGCGCTACATTATCTGAAGTGGCAGTATTATGGGGGGCCGAAAGACGATTCAACTTTCCATATGCATCCTCAAATGATGCAAGCACAGATGCTGTAATCATCTGGTCTCTGACAATTGCATAGAAAGGGTCCAATCCCGTGAGGAACACCATCAATCCCATATATTTGCGGTACTCTTTCTCCATGCCAAAATCGGCCAAAATGTAAAAGACAAATCCTACAAGCAAACTTTCCCTTGTAGGATTTTGTACAGAATGACATTTTATGAGAAAGGACTATTAGACTGTTATTGGAGAAAGAACCAAGCACCTATAGACCAAACCAACGGAATATTCCGATGTTCTTCCCAATACTGTTGGAGCACTTGAGCATAAACTGTTATTTACTATTAGGATCACAACTGATCCCACCTGAAAGTTAACAAAGACTGTGCACGTGCACATTGTGGATAAATGGGAAGCAGAAACATGGTGAAGGACAAAGATACTTGTGCAAGAATTTCATTTTCAACAAAATTACCTGTCTTTAGGTAATAGAAAAATGTTTCATTAATAGATGCCGACATTACGTTAAGAAATGTAACTTATGTTTGATGAGACATCAGGAAAGATTGCAGATGAACATGGGGATGAAGGAAGGGGGTTAAGAAAACATCAAAGGAAAAGACAGTAAGAGAGAATGCAGGGTGGGAAGTGGAGCAGCATGAAAGGTAAGGGTAAGATGCGGAGTCCAGTGGTGGCCAAGTGTGATGGAGAAGGCTGAATGTCCTGTCAAGGGGAACTTGAGGAGCTGGGGTCTGCAGCAGTGCAGCCAATTATTGGGGTCGGAGGGTTGAGAATAAGTATCATAAATGGCAAGCTGGCTTCTTGTTTGAAAGTTTCACCATAGTAGACGTGTTGAATTAAGTGCTGGTCTAGAAAGTGTGACAAATCAAGGAAATACTCTCTGTAAGATGTGTTATCCTCTCCAACCCACCTAATGGGGTTATTGTGGATGATTAGGATCTGCTTGTTTGACAAACTCTGGGATGAACTGGGAGATGAAGTTGCCAACAGTTTTAATGGGCTTTGGTGTTGTCTGCTGCCACTGGAGGGAAGGTGCCACCTCGATGGTCGGCTGATCAGTGATTCTCTTGTTGGGTACACACTTACTCTTAGGTTGGGGAAGAGAATCCTAATAATTAGGTGGGGGTAGTTAGGGGGAAGCTTTGTTAACGAGGCAAAAAAGTAAATGCCTTTTTTAGCACTGTTCGGAAGCGACTAATTGCAAAATTTGGAACTACAAAGGGGAATTTTGAAAGTGAGGGATCTGACGGAGCTTGAACCAAACCTTTCCTAGAATGTTTTTTTCTAGAAATTGTGTGTATATGCATATTTACTTTTGAAATCTTATTCCAACCAACTACCGTCTCTTATTATGTGCAAGTTTCTCAAATGAGGCTTTAGAAACTTGCGTTTCGATGAAAAAAACTCCCATTTCTTCATCCACGGGTTTACCGGCCAAGTCTATGTTTTGGCTGCTTCTTTTCTGGTGGCGAAAAGTTTTTATTTCTTTTGAAGAACATCAACACAAATAGAATTCGAACATAATTCACACATGCCAGAGCACATTCTGCAATGCAGGTGGAGATACTACAACCGCATGCGGGCAGGGATACAATCATATGTTAAATTTCTGGTGGTTTGTAGCTTGTGCTTATGGCATCACATATTAAATTTCATTTCAGGAAGTAGCTCAAAGGGTAGGGGAGGAGCTTGTCAAAGCTTGCATTGATCTTAACATCACAGAGATATCCTCCTATGATCGTAATGGATTTTCCAGAGGGAAAGGATGCAGTCTTTTGAGATTGCCATCTCGCAGTATGGTTTCCTACAGTGATGACTCTTCGAGCTCATGACATCGTGGAATGGTTGAGTAGCAGTGAGTTTTTGACAGTTGGGCCAAATTTTCTATTCCTCAAGTTTTGCAACCATATCGATTACAGGGCAAGTTCTGGTTTAGATCGTACTTACATGCTAACTGAAGATGTTGCTAGCTTGGAGGATATATCGCCGAGGGGGATAATCAGCACGCTATGCACTCTTGTTTAGTCACAATATGCTCCAATTTTGTCAGTTGATCGTCTTCAAAAGATTGTCGCAGTATCTTTCTAGCAAAAATGTTGATGTCTACGTCACCTCAAGGGCTTATTTCTGATGGGTAGACTAGTAGTAGGAGCAGCATTTGGTAGTTACATGTACTTATTAGAAAGTTGTGGAACACTATGCCAATCTCTAACAAGTGTCAGTTTTTGTGATGTAAAATGTCCTTTCTTTTCTGGTTGTATGAATGACAAGTTACATATGCAATGTGATCATTATGTGGAGCATGGTTGCATGCTATTATGCATAGATAAAGTGGTGGTAAAAACACACTCCGTCCGATATAGGGATAGCTAAATACATGCCTTTGTATATTTCCGTAATTGCATTCTTAGTCTCTACATATTTTATATTTAGACCAGCACCCTTGTCTCCTACAGACTATGTGGACCCATGCTGTGGGTTTGCTAACACCATCTGAGAAGAACTATGGTGTTTCTGCGAAGAATCATAAGAAAGGGCAATCAAATCAGAAATATAAGATCAGAAATATAAGAAGAAATAATTGAAGGATATCTGCAACTATTACAAGGAATTGGCATTGGTTGCGTTATTCTGACTCAAGAAAGTAATGATTCTAAGTTATGATTATATACTCTCTTTTATTTATTAAACCTACTTTGAAGATGCATGGCTTCTTGATGGAGGTTTTTTCTATCATATGACTCAGAGATTGGATCTCTACCCATGCGAACATAAATGGTGGAATATTATCACGAGGAACGACTCACCAAGTAAATTGTTGAGATTATTTCTCTGAAGATCAAGATGTACAATAAGATGGTGTGGGCCACCTGAGAAGTTCGTTATGTTCTAGATGAGAAATAATCTAACACCATTCCACATTTTGCTTTGATTATGCCTCTCAGTGAAGTTTATCTTGTGGTGAAAATTCGCATATTAGTTCATTCACATGCGTTTAATTTTAATTAATGTGTATTTCACTTATTGATTTAAGCTAAGCACCTCACTTTGTATTTTGCCATGCTAAAATAAATCGCATGCCTCACGTCTCACCCACACGTTGTAATTTTTATTGAATAATACTGATGTCTGCTATCTATTGAAAATTGTAATTATTTCATTATATGCTTTAAAAATAGCAAATTAATCTTGAAGATTCTAAAATAAATTAAAGTAGGTGTGTCTTGTGTTGATTTATCACCTTCTCAATGAGATTTGAAAATTATCACATGTAACTCTTGATAACCCCCAAAATCATAATTCTATAAAAAGCATGAAAACTTTGAAAAATTCCAAAAAATGTTGTGTAGATCTTTTGGTACTTTATCTAGAAAAATTACCCATTTGCAAAAATTACATCATTTTTTATTTTCTAGTTATTTAGAAACTCATTTTTTTGCACAAAACAATTGTTTTTGTAATAAACTCATTTTTATAATTGTATTTAATTACTTCATTTATCCAAAAATCATTTTCGATAGATTGACCATTCTAATCTCAAAAATATTTGTTCTATTTTTTGGTGTGTTTCGAGGACAGGTTTGGATTGAATTGCCTTATTATACTTGAATAAATTGATTTAAAAGCGCATACATCCTCCCTTCTTTTTCTTCCCAAAAATTTAAAACAACAAAAAATATTGTGGATTGCCTTGGTGCTTAGATGATCATAGTGTGCTTGTCATAGCAATTGAAATTGCTTCCTTATGATCAACCTTGAGGCTTGTACAAGAAAAATAAACATATACCCTCACTTAACTCTCATCTTTAGTATGGTTTTTTATCTGTGTTTTTTATCTACTACAACAATATAATATAGTTGAAAGTGGGATTGGTTGGCATAAAAGAGGGAAGTTGATTACATGGAAAAATATGTAAATAAAAAGCAGATCTAATTTTACAAAAACATGTGATATTTTTATGTGAAGACCCCTTATTAAAAAATCCCGAATTAGAATCTTGTTCTATGGTTTTCCTCCATTTTATCAATAGAGCTTATACATGCTATTTTCCTTTCTCTTTGATACTTTCAAACTAGGCATAGTAAAAGCCACATACAAGCTCAAGAAAGTATTTTGCATTTTCAAGGAAGGAACCCACACCTCAAATACTAAAATCTCAACTTTGACAAGGGTCTAAAATATCCTCACAAGGCGAGAATATAGTGTCGCTGAGAGGATCGCTCACGAAAGTTAAGAAATTCAACAATTAATCCACAATGGATATAGCAAAGCAAAGCAAAAAGTGGAGTTAAAATTTATTATAACTCTACAAAAGATGTGTATAGGTGTAAGTGTTGTAGAGGTCAAATACACAGAGAACGTGAAATAAGCAACAAGTATTGGCAAAAAGATAATTGTTTTGGGGTTTTGTGAAGGTTCTTGATTTTTAGTGGGCTTTTAATTATTTATTTTTTGAATTTTATTTTTGTATTTTTTTTATGGATTTTTATTTTATAATTTTATTTTCTTTTTATATTTTTTTAATTTTTGTTTTTTCTTTTTTAAAGATAATATATCTATATATATGCAATAATAGGTAGAATATAACCACTATATAATAAATATATAAAATAGAAATAAAATTAGGAAAATACCCTAAAGTAGAACCCTTTTTATTTTCTAAAGGTAATAAACATATTTTTGGGATTTTTACTAATTTTAATAATAACAACAATAATATCAATAAATAATATATGTGGATTTTCGATTTATAAAATAGCTGTAAATACTTTAAAAATCAGCAAATAAAATGTTGTTGCCTTTTTAGTATTTTTCTCTATTTTGATATTTTTCTCAAAAATTTTTGCCAATTTTTGGTATTTTTAATTAAATAACAATACGAAACAATGAGCAATAATAATAGGCCAAATAGTTTTGGATTTCAAAAATAGCTAAATAACTCAAGAATTTCCAAAACTAATTTTAATCTATAGAAAATATAATAAAGAAAATTTGGAAGTAGAAAAATACAATTTTGTATTTTCAATTGATTTTTTTTATAATTTTTTATGGTTAGAGAGAGTTTTCTATTTTCTTGATTTTCTTTTAATTTTTTAGTTATTTTCGCTATGTAGGTGTAAAATGCTATAATACATAACCCCCAATTTTTTTTAGATTTTTTCAAAATATTTTTCTAATTTTTATTGATTTTTAATGCAAACAAGGACTAAATGCAATATTTTTAGATTTTTAAATATATGAAATTAATATGAAACTCTCTACGAAAAATATATATGATGAGCATATTATAAGGCACTTATATAAAAATCCTACATTTTTTAGACGTAAAATCATATTTTTAGTGCAAAGAATATACGAAATAAAAATATAATACTAGTAGGGACTAATATAGAAATAAAAATATATAAAAATGCAATCTATAATAACATTTCAAAGTATATGGGCCTCTACATAAATTACCCACAAATATTTAATCCATTCCACATTAGTAGGATATAAATGCAATTTACAAGACACAACAAGGCATACATGCAAAATTTACAAAAGTTTTAACTGAAATATAAAGTTTTTGGACTACAAAATAATACACAAACATGAGAGGGTCCTTGCAAAATGCCCATCAGCTCACGTGTATGAGCACGTGAGGTGACGTGGTAGGGGACCTAAGTGCAAATAAGATGACTACAGGGGGATACTTGCAAAATAACCAACAGTTTTACACTACAGATAAAAGTTTATGGATCAAATATAAAGTACAAAGAAATGGGGGATGTAGGGCAAAATTGCCCCAATTAGTCACTGGGCGATGGCTCAGATGTTTTCACTAATCCACGTGGTGCAATCCCAACGACTGATACCGGTTCGTCGATGGATGGTTTTGATTAGATTAGGAGATCGATCTGACAAATGGGAGTGGCCTTCATCTAATGACTGTTGTAAACCTGGAGTGTTCCTCTTGATCGGACGACAGAGAGATGGCCTGGATGAATTGGGTTGAAGCTCCACTTGTGCGAGCTTCAATATGGTCAATCTCAAGTCTTCAGCCACCTGGGACGCTCCCACTAGGCACAAAATGGAGCAGGAGCTCCTCCGTAGCTGCTGGAGCCTTCAAATGGGTCCGGGCCCCATCAATGGGGGCCTTGAGCTCGAAGAAGCCTGTGGGCTATTTCTTGCCATTGATACTCCTCAGATGGAGTCTTCAGGACCTGCAAAGGGTCGCAAAAGCACGATGAGATGAAGGCGAAGGGTCTTGACCTTTATTGGTGGCTGATTGGAGCGGAGAAGGTGGAACGGAGAGGTCCAGCGAGCGATGGAGGAAAGACCTTGGCTCTTCGATCCAAATGGAGTCAAAGGGGGGCTGAATGGTCAGGGAATGGAGAAGCGGCTAATAAATGAAGTGGAGGCGAAAGGAGGGACGGAACACAATCAGAATACGATGAAAGCTCCGATGAAGTTCGATTTTTTATTTTGACGAAACAAAACACAAATATACTAAAAATACAATCTACTCTACTCTACTACTACGCCTAGGATTGGAAACATTGCTGGGAGCGGAGCTTACAATGGAGGTGTCTAGCAGAGCTTGGATCAACTCGATTCAGGACCAAATCGACTCGTTGAACCCTTGGCGAGATGCCTATTGTCACCAAGTCCCTTGAGCACTATTAGGATTAGGGGTTTGATGGGTAGAAGAGGATCAAATTCAAATGAGAGCAATGCAGAAGCATATGCACAGGTCGAGGTTGGTGAGTTGATTCTGCTTGAGGTGGTGATCTTGCGATCGAGATGGATTTTTATCTGAGTGTAGAAGGCACACTTTGTATTATTTTTACATGAAATAAATTTTATAATTTTCTATTTATTTTTATCTACAACTTTTATGAACAAAGTTTATTTATTTGAGGTGTAAATGATAAAAAATAAAATAAGTCCCAAAATGGACTTTTTGAAGAATTATAAATTAGGGGTTTATTGTGTTTTTGGCCCTTATCTCTCCCTGCTTTATCTTTGTCGACCCAGTCATCATGATGCCTAGGTCTCAGGGTTTACAGTCATTCAATACATATGATATTTCATTCCTTTTTCTTTTCTTTTCTTTATTATTTTATTTTAGCTTTAAATACAATATTTTATATAATAATTACATAATAAATAATGTATATTATTTTATACAAAACATTGCTATTTTTATGCATTTAGCTAGGGTTTAAAGGCCAAAATGAAAGAATAAAGGTGGTGAAATGGAGATTTATCACCCCCATATACTTGCCTTTGCTAGTCCCTAGCAAACACTTATGCCTATAAGTGCATCGAAGAAAAGAAAATAAAAAAAGGAAAAGAAAGAACTTTGATTGATTATGATGAAATAATCCTATACTTAGAAAGAGAAGTTGATCGTCTCCCATATACTTATGATGAAATAATCCTAAGTATAACAGATTGTATACAAGGCAGAGAGGGTCAAGGGTGGAAATATATGAACTCGTCGGCTCAACCTCTTCCCCCATACTTAGGGTAAGATATTCCTAGGTATAGACAGAATATCAAGAATTGAGGGGACATGCGAGGAATCACGAAAATGAATAACTCAGGGTGATCACCCCCTATACTTAGGACAAAGCACTTACTAAGTATAACTGTGATGAAGAATAAGAAAAATAAAAATGAAAAGAAGAGAAGAAGAAAAGAAGAAAAGATGAAAACAAAATTCTTTTTGTGATTTTTCTACCCAATTGTCTGATCCATTTGCCTCTGTGTGCTCTTCTTGAAATACAACTTCTATGGAGTCGACAACGTACATTAATGTGTCATTTTCTAGATATGGCTTCAACAATTTTCTGTTGACTACAAAGGGCAGTGCATCAAGTGATAATTCTGATATCACCAGGCTTCCGTTATCACACACAGTTTTCACTAAAAATGATCTAGTCCATTTGCTCTTTAGCTTGCCCAGAACAATCTTTAACTTTGCATCAAATAACCACACTTTCTGTCCATGTTCGAAAGTCTTCCTACTGATGTGTTTGTTGTGCCATCGCTTGACTTTCACTTTGTACATCATGCTGTTATAGTATGCATAGTCTCTGAATTCAAGAAACATGTTCAGATCAACATTTCGATTCTTTTCCCTCGCTTAGAATCAAGGTTGCACATGTTAAGTGCCCATAAGGATTTGTGAATTAATTCCACTGGCAGGTGGCAAGGTTTTCCATGCACAAGGCGGTAGGGAGACATGGAGAGAGGGACTTGTATGCTGTATGATATGCCTAAAGAACCGAGTCCAGTAATTGAGGTCAATTCTTATGATCTGAACGTACAAGATTCTGCAGTATGGTTTTGATCTCCATATTAGAACATTCAGCCAAGCATTGGACTGTGGGTGTATACGATGTTCGACGCTGAAATCTTTGGTCAACGTTTTGACCTTCTTGTTGATGAAGTGGTTTCCCCCATCATAAATGGGAATCTTGGGGATTCCGAACCGCGAGATGATGTTATCTTTCAATAAGCGATAGACTGTGCAATTGTCTGCATTTCAGGTGAGGATTGCCTCCACCCATCTACTGACATAGTCGACGGAAAGCAGTATGTACTCAAATCCCTGGCTGCTAGGGAATGGCCCCATGAAATCAATGCCCCAGGCGTCAAAGATGTCGAATATATGAATATACTTCAGAGGTATTGTATCGCACATGCTAATGTTTCTGGCCATTTTCTGACAGTCAATACACTTCTTTAAGTAACCGTCTGCATCCTTGAATAGAGTTGGCCACCAAAGGCCACGTTGAAGTACTTTCGACATCATCCTCTTTCCAGAGTAGTGTCCACTAGCTTCGAGTTTATGACAGTAGTCCAGGACACCCATGGTCTCCTCCTGAGGTATACACCTCCTCCAGATGCAGTCTGCACCCTCTTGAAATAGATGCAGAACTTCCCACTGGTAGAAATGAATGTCAACCAAGAATTTATCATGTTTGATCTTCGACCAGTCTGGCGGAGTCTTCTTGGAGATAAGATAGTTCACAATATCTGCATACTAGGGGAGAGAGGATATAGACACGACTTCCTCATCCGGGAAGGCCTTTGTGTTTGGAATTGAATTTTGCTTAGGAGGCTCTGCACTAACAATTCTGGAAAGATGATATGCCACCACATTTTTGATGCTTAGTTTGTCACAATTTTTCAAGTTAAATTCTTGGAGTAGAAGTATCCAACAAATTAGACAAGGATTGGCATCTTTCTTACTCTGAAGGTAATTGATGGTAGAATGGACAGTGTAGATTATCACCCTTGATCCGAGGAGATGTGATCTGAACTTTTCCAGCGTAAACACCACTACTAGTAGTTCTTTCTCCATAACTATATAGTTCTTCTGGGCTTCATCCAATGTTTTGCGAGTGTAATGAATCACAAATAGAATCCCATCTAGTCTTTGTCCCAAAACAACACCAATTACAAAATTTGATGCGTCCATCATGATCTCAAAGGGTAGAAACCAATCAGGTGGTTGCAGGACATGAGCATGTGTGATCAAGTCTTTCAGCTGATTAAAGGCTTGGAGAACACAATTATCTATAGTAAAATCTGTCTCCTTGCCTAACAATTCTGTTAGAAGTCGGGCGAGCTTACTGAAGTCTTTGATAAATCGTCGGTAGAAACTGACATGCGCCAAAAATGATCGGACATGTTTCAGATTGGTAGGTGGCTCAAGTTTTGAAATCACTTCCACCTTTGCTGGATCCATTTCCCTGCCATGTTTTGATATAACGTGACCCGACACGATCCCTTCAGTCACCATGAAGTTGCTCTTCTCCCATGAAAGAATATGATTCACTTCACAATTCCTCCTCAGAACTCGGACTAGATAATCAAGACATTGATCAAATGAATCCCTGCATACTAGGAAATTATCCATGAAAACTTCGAGGAAATTGCCCACCATGTCTGCAAATACAACCAACATACATCTTTGAAATATAGCAGGGGCGTTATATAGCCCAAACGACATCCTTCAGAAGGCGTATGCCCCAAAAGGACATGTGAATGTTGTCTTCTATTGATCTTCGGGTGCGATCGTAACTTGATTGTCTCTAGAGTAACCGTCCAATAAACAGAAATATTCCTTCGCGATCAATCTCTCGAGAATCTGATAAATGAATGGCAATGGAAAATATCTTTCTTGGTGGTGAGGTTTAAACGTCTGTGATTCACACATACTCACCAGGATGTCAACACTCTGGTCAGAATGTCCTCTCCCTTGTCATTAGTAACAATGGTGATCCTAAACTTCTTTGGTACTACGTACATGGGACTCACCTACTTGGAGTCAGATATGAGATACATGAATCTTGCATCAGACCATTTTCGAATTCATTTCATCACAACCACCCAGAGATTTGGGTTCAGTTGGCACAGGAATCCGCGGGAAGGTTTGCTGTCTTCTTCCAGGCAAATGTGACACAAGCACAATGATGGATTAATCCTATGGAGATCTGATATCTCCCAGCCTATCACCTTACGGTTGCGTTCAAGAACCTCCACTAGACAAGATTCTTGGTCTTCGGTCAAATGACCATTCATAATGACTGGATACATATTTGATTCACCAGCAAGGAATGCGTACTTCATATTGGAGGGAAAGGGTTTAAGCTCTAATGGTGTGGGAGTTACTTCAGTTGTGACCTTAACGATGAATGTAGGTGTTAGCTCTTTCATTTGTCGACCGTCCACCTTTGGCATTTCAGTTTCTTCATTCAGAATATCACACAGATCTGTAATGAAATCCTCATGCTCAGACGAGGGGGATTGTTCAAATTCCTCCATTGGCACATCAACGAAAATCTCATCTTCAAAGACTTCGGTTAATTCGACTGTGCTTTCCCGTCCTTCCTCGAGAGAAATTGCAGGGTTTCTCTGTCATCGAGATATAGATCTGTATCTCGAACTCACTAAAAAATCACACTTCTCAGAACATTGAGATTTAAGCCCTCTAATTTCAAACACAACTTCTATTGTCTTTGGCTCAGGCACAGTCTCTATCTGGATCTTGTCAGTGCTGGAGCAGAATGTGATCTCTCTAGTGCCATAGTCAACTACTGTTTCTGTTGTTCGAAGGAACGATCGACCAAGGATAATCAGGATATGGAGCAGAGGTGTGGAGGTTTCCATGTCCAGGACAATGAAATCAACAAGGAATTTCATCCCTTGATCCGTGACAATCACATCTTCAACCATGCCCCTAGGCCACTTGACAAATCGATCCGTGAACTACAGAATCATCTTGGTTTGCTTGAGCGGTCCTAGCCCAAATTCTGTGAGTAGTGACACTGGAAGAAGGTTGATAAAGACCCACTATCAAGAAAGGTACGCTCGAACTCCTGATTAAAGATTGTGCATCTGATGAGTGGTGATCCCTTGTCTTTCTTTTTGTGCAGGAGATTGCTGATGGAATTGACTGTGGTCATGGTGAGGATATGCTTCTTAGATTTTTTACGTTTGTTTTTGCAGGGCTAACGCTTTATTGTACATGCTTTTTTTACTCATTTCTTTACGTTGGGCATGTACTCCATGGCTTTCAGAAGAGACATCTCAAGCATGATGTTTTGCAATATCTCAATGATGTTAGGATCAGACATAGATTTTTCAAATTTTTACAGTTTTTTATTTAATTGCATAAGAGAAAGGCATATATACATAATCACAAATGCTTTCATTTTCATTCAATTTTTTGTTCATATCTTTATGTACATGTAGATGGTAAAAAGGAATAAATTCATCTACATCTGGTGGACCAAAAATGATAGGCATGACTCCATCGGCTGGCTTTGGTTCTGCAGTTGGTGCTAGCATCTCCAAGGCTGGCGTGACTTCACCGGGATTGTTGTTTTCTTTTTGTACTTTTGCATTTTCTTAATTTTTCATATTTTTTATCTGGTGCTACTCTAAAAAGTTGTGTTGGACCTGATGCTGGTCTGGCCAACGACTCATCGTTGGATGCTTTGTTCTTCTCTTTTGCCGTCGCAGATGGTTGGAGTGTCCTACCGCTCCTGAGATTTATAGTGTTAGATAAAATACGTTATTTTCACCTGAATCGGGTGGGGCATTGTAGGCTACCTGCTCCTTGTGATGGAAGTTATTCGGATTAACTTCTACCTGAGCTGGAATGACAGTTTTGGCAGCCGTCAGGTCATCTATCTTCTGGCCCATCTCAGCCATGTTCTTTACAAATTGAGCCAGACAATCCAAGGTCGGGTTAATCAAGGCATACTCAGAAGATTTGGCCTGATGAGACTGCTGACTCTGATGGTAGGATGGAGGCTACTGTTGGTAACCTTATGCGTATTGAGGAGGAGGAAGAGAAGATTCTGCTGGTACTGCTGAGGAGTATTGATGATGATATTGAGTAGTTGGATGCTGGAACTTCTGGTTGTGATATCTGGACTGTTGCTGGTAATTGTTCTGCCTCCAGTTATAACCATGCTGTGAAGGTTTCTGGTGATGGGCTGGGTTGGGATGGAAATTCCGCTCTCCTTATTGTTGATCATATGTTCGGTTGGCATTGAGCTGACCTTGGGGTTGTCCCTAAGGACGGGTAAGTTGCTGATCATTGCTCTAGATTCCATTCACCTCTTGAATGATCTAGGGAGGTGGAGAACAAGGCTCACGATACTGAGGATGGTAGACAACCATCTATGTCTGTGGCTGTGGCGGTGGTTGCTCCGGGGCTTGCACGTAATAAACATGCTGGACCGAAGGTTGACTGAGGCTTGGTTGAGGTGGTTGTGTATGTATCTGCTTCTTCTCAGTTGTAGGCTCAGTTGCGACGGTCACTGCATTGCAGGTGCTGATGGTGTTTACCAACAGCTCCAGTTATTTGGTGATAATATCGAGCTTGTCCAAGCCCTTTATTCTTTGCTCGATCCCGGTGAGCTTCTCTAGGTCCCACGACCTCTTTTCAATGATATCAACCTTCGACAGGTGGTTCCCGATGATGGTTATGTTGAACTTGTCACACATGTCAACCTCATGTATATCCGTCATGTTGACATTCTTGCAGAGGACCTATGGTGATGACTGAATCTGGAAGGAATGTGATGAGGATAATACGACCTCTCCTTCCAACATCTCCTCAAATATCTTTCAAAAACGTCCTCGTCCTTATTGAAGTGGGATCCTCCATAGGCGGCATCAACTAGATGTTGACTGGACTCTGTCAAACTCCCAACGAAGTGTTGGACCAAGTTGGTCCTCATGATGTCATGGTGGGGGAACTTCTCAATCAATCGCTAAATCTCTCCCAAATCTCATGGAAAGACTCTTGGGATCCATGAGAGATGTTAGCGATCTTCAACCGCATGAGATTGAGACGACCGAGAGGATAGTACTTGTGTAGGAATGCGAACTCCAGATCGTCCCAGGTCGTCACCACCTTCCCCAGATGGTTGATCTTGTAGAGTGCGTTGCCTGGAGGCTAAAGGGGAAGGCAGTCATCTTGACTACGTCTAACGAAATGTCGGGGTAGTGAGTTGTGCTGCAGATACGATCAGACTACTGTAGATGGATGTACGACTCCTCGTCAGAATTCTCGTGGAAGTTGGGGAGGAGAGACAAGAGTTGTGGCTTCAGCGCGAAATGTACGTGGATCAGTGGATCTGGATCCACTCATTATTGTGACTGGCCCCAGGGTTGTATGACTGCTTGAGGGTTGGCTTGGGTCAGCCTCTCCTTGCTTCGCCCTTGCCTCTGCGAGGTCCATCTACAGAGTGATTATCTTCATCATCACCGTGGTCATCATCACCTCCTCCCCGAGGTGTCTCCCTCTCTTATGATCTCCTCCTTAGTCATTCAACATATCTTGAAAGGCGACTTGATCTAGAGCTTGGTCAATTAACTGCTGCTGAATGACTTGGATGGAGGCCAAGAGCCGACAGTTCACTTCATTCTGACCCGCGCCAGTGCCCTGCTCTTTGTTTGGCTCTGTGTTCAACTGTTGTGGTTCCTTTCCCCTTCTTGTGGGAGCCATCTCTGATGCTGACTGTGAAGGCATGGGCTTAAGATCGGGGTCAAGGTCTGTAATGGGAAATACACCTTGATCAGTCTGCATGCGTGCACCATATAGAGGGAATAATTTAGAACTTGGGTCAATTCTTAATCTTATTAGGGACGGAGAGGATTATGGAGTAAAATCACCATCCAAAATGGACAGAGCTCGGGAAGAGAGTCTTCCCGGTCTGTGAGAGGAAGAAGAAGTGGGGAGTCCTGAAGGTGGCTCACAGAGTTTGAACCATGTACCTGGGAATCACCTCGAATTATTGGAGATGCTGAACTCGAGGAGTCGGTGTGGGTTTCGGCAGAGTCCCGACTAAGCCGTCATGGAGTCATCATCTCGAAGGGAAGAGAAGATCAATGTGGAAGAAGGATACAATGATGAATGAGAAACAAATAGAGTTTAAAACAATAGAAGGCTCACGATGATCGAGGGTCAAAGATGAAGTGAGAAATGAAGAATGACAAAAATGCGCAAGTACACGAGACTTTGATCTTTGGACCTAATTTAAGCAAACAAACACTAAACAAAATTGGATTCACCAACTTAATTCAATGTGAGGCCGTAAGAGTTTGACTATTTTTATCTTTTCCATTTTAGAGTTGTGATTCAAGCAAAAATATTATCATGAGTCCTTAACAGCTAGCCCTAGAGGAGATCGCGTACTGCTAGGAAAATATCCCCATACTTATTCGACCTCCTTTGTATCCTATGATCTTCACTTTTTAAGGCCCTCAATACTGGTCCTGGGTGGCTACTCAACCAAAGAAAAGAGAGAGTAAGACGATAGGCGAAACCACTTCAGACCAAGTTAGATGCTCCAAAGGCATGAACACCGTCATCGACAAGGCCCTACTCAGTCATGTACGATAGAAGCACCACTACTTCATTGGTCTCAGGTGGCAGTTGAGGCAGCCACAGATCGGGTTTTTGGCTCTATTCCTTAAGGATCGTGCCTCATTCAGTCTGGAGTGTACCTAAAATAAGGTGGGCTTTATGAAAATCAAACAATGATGTTCGTTACGACTTTTAATTAGGTCAAAGTTTAGTTAACAATCTCCTTGTTTTAGTTTCTGGTTTTCACTATTTTTGAGTATTTTTAATATCAAAATGCCTAACGATTTTTTGGATTTTCTTTTTGCCCTAAGTGCTCAAAATCAGAGTGAGAGAATGCCAAATCAATGCAAGGCGACACTAAGATGGAAATTTTACCTTTGTGCTTAAATGATGAATGCTCATATACAAGACTTACAGTGCTTCCCAACGCTCTCCATGCGGGATGCATGGCAAAAATTATAAACCTAATATATAAGCACGATATGCAAGCGAGGAATTATCCTAAGCAGGAATTGCTATTAGAATGAAGAACCAAATGCCAAATACTAGAAGAGATACCTAAGATTCTGGCCTTGGAGGCTCCTCGATGCCCACCACAGTGGATCCTACAAGCGTTGTTTGGAGACCTCTCATGGAACATGGTTTCAAGTCCAATTATTCAACAATTAATCTTTGATCTAAGTCCAAACGTAGAATCTATAGGAACATGCAATATATTAGGAGCAAGCAATCCTAAAAATGTTAATGGCTCATTCCACAAAATAACTGAAAACAAGGCAGAAAACTTAAAACATGAAAATAAAAGAAAATAAAGAAGATATAATCATGAGAAAATCTAGTGAGCCTCCTAGTTAACAAACACTTGGAAATTGGACTAAAATATTCAAGTCCAAGTCCATCTGTATTATTACAAATTAATAGAGAAAAAAATAAAATAATACTCTTTCACAAAAATAAAAAGAAAGACACTATCCTAAAGGTCCTCCTCCTCTCTCTCTCTCTTGCTTTCTCCAAGTAGCTCACAAGACGAAGAGCTAATCTCCTTGTAGCTCGGGTGCTCCAACCACCTAAGCAGTCGCCATTGCCTCGAGGTCCCTCGCATGAAAAATATAAGGGAATGTATTATCACAATGGAGCAATTATACCAAATGAAAAGAGAGATAATGAAGTAAAAAATGGTGAAGGAAAATCAACACCTAAAATCTATCCTAACGCATTGCTCCCTGGCAACGATGCCATTTGAAAACTCAACTTTGACAATCTAAAATATCTTCACAAGGCGAGAATATAGTGTCGCTGAGAAGGCCGCTCACGAAAGTCAAGAAATCCAATAATTAACCCACAAAAAAATATAATAAATCAAAGCAAAAAGTGGAGTAAAATTTATTATAACTCTACAAAAGATGGGTATAGGTGTAAGTATTGTAGAGGTCGAACACAAGGAGAATGGGGAATAGACAACAAGTATTGGCAGAAAGACAACAATTGTTTTTGCATTTTTTAAAGGTTCTTAATTTTTAGTGAGTTTTTAATTATTTATTTTTTTTGATTTTTTGATTTTTTTATTTTTTAGATATTTGATTTTATAATTTTTATTTGATTTTATATTTTCTGATTTTAAATTTCCTTTTTCCTTTTTAAAATAATATATCTATATATGTAATAACAGGTAGAATATAAATACTATATAAAATAAATATATAAAATAGAAACATAATTAGGAAAATACCTTAAAGTACAATCCTTCTTATTTTTTAAAGGTAATAAAATATTTTCGGGATTTTTAATAGTTTTAATAATAATAGCAATGATATTAGTAAATATAGCTATTTAAATATACATGGCCTTTTAGATCTATAAAAAGCTATAAATATGACAAAAATCAACAAATAAAATATTTTTAGCTTTTTATTAATTTTCTCCATTTTTGATATTTTTCTCAAAATTTGTGCTATTTCTTGTATTTTTAATTAAATAACAATAGGAAACATTGAGCAATAATAATAGGCTGAAATGTTTTGGATTTCAGAATTAGCAAAATAGCTCAAAAATTTCCAAAACTAATTTTAATATATAGAATATATAATAAAGAAAATTTGGAAATAGGAAATACATTTTTTATATTTTTTATAGTTTTTAAGGTTAGAGAGGGTTTGCTATTTTCTTAGTTTTTGTTTTGAATTATTTAATGATTTTTGGCCTGTAGCTGTAAAATGCCATAATACATAACCCCTATTTTTTAGAACTTCTCAAAATATTTTTCTATTTTATGGATTTTTAATGCAACCAGGGACTAAATGTAACATTTTTGGATTTTTAAATATAGGAAATCAATATAAAATTCCCTACAAAAAATATATATGATGAAACATATTGTAAGGTACTTATATTAAAAATCCTACATTTTTTCGATGTAAAATAATATTTTTAATGGAAAGAATACAAAAAATAAAATATAATACCGGCAGGGACTAATATGCAAATAAAAATATTATCTAGAACAATTTTCAAAATATAGGGGACTCTGTGCAAATTACTCACATATATTTAATTCATTCCACGTTGACTGGGGTATAAAGGTAATTTACAAGATATGATAGGGCATGCATGCAAAATTTTCAAAACATTTAATTTGAATATAAAGTTTTTGGACTAAACAATAACACACAAACATAGGAGGGTCCTTGCAAAATGCCTGCCGCCTCACATGTATGAGCACGTGAGGTGATATGAAAGGGGACCTAAGTACAAATAAGTGGACTACCTGAGGCTGCTTGCAAAATAACCAAACGTTTTACACTATAGACAAAAGATTATGGATTAAATCTAAAATATAAAAAATGGGGGGTATAGGGTAAAATTACCGCCACTAGGCGCTGTGAGACAACTCAGATGTCTTCAATAATCCATGTGGCACGATCTCAACGACCAATTTTGGTTCTCCGATGGATGGTTCTATTTAGATCAGGAGATCGATCTGATGGATGGGAGTAGCCTTCATCCAATGGTTGCTATAAACCTGAAGAGTTCCTCTTGATCGGACTGTGGAGAGATGGCCTGGACGAACTGGGTTGAAGCTCCTCCGCAGCTGTTGGAGCCTTCAAATGGGTTCGGGCCCCATCGATGGGGGCCTGGAGCTCGAAGAAGCCTGCATGCTATTTTTTGTCATTGATACTCCTCAGATGGATTCTTCAAGACTGCAAAGGGCGTAAAAGCACGGCGAGACGGAGGCGAAGGGTCCTGGCCTTTATTAGCGACTGATTGGAGCGGAAATGAAGGTGGAGTGGAGAGGTCCGACGAGCAGTAGAGGAAATACCTCAGCTCTTCAATCTAGATGGAATTGAAGGGGGTTGGATGGTCAGGGAGATGGAGAAACGGCTAGGAAATGAAATGGAGGTGAAAGGAGGGGCGAAGCACAATTAGAATATGATGAAGAGGTTCGTCGGAGCTTAGCTCCGGTGAAATTCGATTTTTGATTTTAACGGAACAAGATACAAATATACTAAAAATACAACCTAATCTACTCTATTGCTATTCCTAAGAATGGAATATGCGAAGAAAGTAAAGCTCACATGCCTAGAGTAGCTGGGAGCGGAGCTCATGGTGGAGGTGTCCAATGATGCTTGGATCAACTCGATTCAGGCCCAAAATGACTAGTTGAACCCTTGGCGAGACACGTACTGTCCCCATGTCCCTCGAGCACTATTAAGGTTAGGGTTTTGATGGGTAGAAGAGGATCAAATTCAAACGGGAGCGAGGTGGAATTATATGTACATGTCGAGGTTGGTGAGCTGATTGTGCCTGAGGTGGTGATCCTGCGATCAAGGCAATGCATTAGCGTGAAAGAAAAAGGATCGAGGGTCAACTTTCATAGAGAAATCGAGATTCATCGGTCATTGTAATGATGGTGAAAATCGAGGAAGTCAAGGGTGTAGGCCTACCAGACACAGACCTAGGGAGGGGTGGAGAGTTGACTGGAGCCAACTCACACCGCCTTCCCATTGGTCCACGTAGGCTGGCTACACGACAAAACAAGCTGAAAATACCTTATTAATGAAATTTAAAATAGAAAATGATTTTATGATTTTTTATCAAAATATAAAAAATATTTATTATTTTATGTAGTATTTTATTATAATTTTTATTCATTTTTACAAGTTAATTTATTATTTGTTACTTTTTACATGTACATTTATTGGTACATTTACCTATATTTTAGTTATTTAATTTTTATTTTGTATCTTGGATTTTATTATTTAATGTACATTATTTATATATTTAGAACTTATTTAAATACATACAAATATATTTTATTGTATTTTTCTGAAGTAATTTGTACACTAAAAGAAATATGTATATTTAATATATAGGTATGTATATGTATAATTCATTTATGTATTCTTGTATACTAATTTATTTTAGTTTATTTTTAATTGCTTTATTTTATTTTAAGTATGTATATATGTTATAAATAATATTTACAAAGTTATAAAAATATAACATTATTAAAAAGTGTAAAGAGTAATCAAGCTCTTTTGCATCTTAACTCCAAACTAAATAAAAATAACTTTCACTAAATAGTTTATTAAAAATTAGATATAATTAAAGGTAATTTTGATGAATTCTGAGTTCATATGGAGAAGACACATGTTTGTGAATTTGGGATTCTGTATTTTTATTCTGAGTGTAGAAGGCACTCTGTGTATTATTTTTGCATGAAATAAAATTTATATTTTTCTATATATTTTTATCTACAAATTTTTTATACAAAGTTTATTTATTTAAGATGTAAATAATAAAGAATAAAATAAGTCCTAAACTGAACTTTTTGAAGAATTATGGCCCTTATCTCCCCTTAATTTATTCCTTATCGATCCAGTCATCATGATGCCTAGGTCTCAGGGTTTAAGGTCATTCAATCCCTATGGTATTTCATTTCTTTTTCTTTTCTTTATTCTTTTATTTTGGCTTTAAATATAATATTTTATACAACAATTAAACAATAAATAATGTATATTATTTTATGCAAAATAATGCTATTTATATGCATTTCGCTAGGGTTTAATGGCTAAAACGAAAGAATAAAGGTGATGTAATGAAGATTCATCAAGTACCTATAATATAGTTTATTCAAAAAAAGAAGAGCTTGATTAGTGTGTAATTAAATTTGACACATGCTTAATGATATTACATTGATTTCTTTGGGGTTGCAGAGTGTGGTTTATAGAAAGTCAGAAGTACTTGCGATTGAGATATCTAGAATAAAATAGAAGTAAAGCTTGGAATACTTTCTTTGATCTTAAGGATAGAGTATTGACTTCTTGGAATTTAAAGGTTGAATATGGAAAGAATTAGATCTTGTGAAAAATTAAAAAGTATATTTGTAAATGAAGGAGGGACCATTCTTATAAAGATATGAATTTAAGGGAGTTGGTCTATTACTGATATCACTTTTCACAAGGAATGTCTTCCAACATCGAAGTGCAATATTACATTGTTAAGAAAACATAACACCCATAATCACTTGATTGGAAATAAAATTAGGCAATCGGATTGAAATAGTTGACTGAATGAAAGTGAATAGTCGACTGAAATTTCCCTATCGCTATCAATATTCACTAAATTCCCATTAAAAGAGTCGACTGGTTGTACACGGATTGTTGACTAAATTATTGGTAAACTAAATGTAACCCAATTGAATATGATGATTTTGCCCCCCCCCTCCATGGTAGAATGGGTCAATATCTTGACTAGCTTGACTAGGTATTAGTTGATTGGACTTGAGTCTTAGCTGGTTGAACCTAAACTTTGACTTAATTAGGTGAACATGGATTTTTTACATCAATTCTATAAGACATACTAGCTAACTAAGAACGTTGTCTGAGAAGCATCATCTTCTTCATCGACATTGATCATCATCGCATAGATATCACATGTAATAAATTCATATATAGATGCTTTGTAATCCCGAGTCAGTTGTTGTAATCACAGAGTATATTTTTATTAACAAAGAATAATCAACATTCATCATCAAAACCTTAATAGAGCGGAAGAACTTAACGATGTTAATAATAGATAAAAGTTCTCTTCACTCCCCACTACGAGTTTGCCTCTCTTCACTCCGACCACCCTCCTCAAGCTCTCCTGACCTCCCCGTTAGTCTCATTGCCTCTCACCCCATCTTCTCAAGGGGGCTAGCCTCATGTAGGTCATAAGGGGAGCATTCCCTTCCTCCGCTCCAACATGCTGAACTTGCCATGCAGAGACATTGCCATCGTCCTTTCCACTCCCTTTAATGTCATCGTGATGGCCCCCAAGATGCACTCCCGCCCTTTGCTGACCATATTTCCACTAATTAACAAAGTGCCACACCCTCCAACATCATGCATAAGAGCTCGAGGGCTACCTACACCCTCTTGAGCATAGTCGGGGAGGATCTAAGAGAAAGCATAACTGTTATATGATTTTGGGTTTTAAATGTAGAATTAGAGGTTATGCTTTCTCTTCAGTAATTGACATAGTTTTTGAAGATCAAAGATCATCATGTAGAGCGAAGTAAAATACTCATAGATCTTTAAAATAAAGATTATGAACGTCACTAAAAAATGAATCAAAGTGTATAAAAACCCAACAAAAGTTGAACTCAAAGTTCGACATCAGCCTCTTCTAAATTACCAATTGGATACTTGGTGTATGTGGTTTAAATCAATGGCTTAAAAACGTGTCTTAGTGAATTTCTTATGTGGCTAGACTACATAATGCCATCCAGGATGGTGTTTCGACCCCTCCATCATAAGAAGATAATGTTGGTGACGACATATACTTGAACAACTATGGCTTGATACGTATAAAACATTTGAATTTAGTGAATGGATAAAAGTTGTTCAAAGATCATAGGGAGATATATAAATAAGCTAAGGTTGTTCAAAAGGCAATGAGATATGTAAATGAAAGAAACCCAATTTGACCTTGGGATGTCTTCCAGCGATGTCATTGTACGACCCAAAAGAGAAGTGAGATCCAAGGATCCACAATAAACTGAAACAATAAGTACGTATGGTTAGCAAACTCTCTAATATTGGTGTCCACTTTGCTTTTGGTCTTCCTATTTCTCATCTACCTTTCTATGTTGCCTGGGCAACTAGAGCATTATGAAGAAAATCTATCCTCTTACTTAGTTAGTTTGTATAGGTTGCATTATATGATAAAGAAACTAATAATTGACAACTAAAAATTTTTAAGTCACAAAAATGGAGTAGAGAAAATGAAACCACAATGTACTCTTTGATTTTAACATAGAAACCCAAGGAGGTATATTAGCCATGTGAGCCCGAGGTGAACCATTTATACAATAAATGTTATTCCAATGTTCGATATATCAATAAAAGTTATTAATTTATTTCACTCCCTATCTAAGACAAAATGATTGAATGCACTATAAGGTCCCTTAGTACAATTAGGGTTATGTATCAAGGGCATTTTAATAATCACACAGCTATTGATTCAATAGTTGAATCATAGAGGCTAGTGATTGGATGAATATCTAAGGAGTTAGATTGATGACTCATCAAGCACTATCAAATGATTATTAAGAGATGATCTCCAGCCTGAGAAGGAGATGATAATCCTTTTCTATAGGCTGATATCTGACCGACCTCTTGATGCACGTTCTCTGCATAGAAATAGAGATTCAGAGGTGTCAGATAAGTTAGGTCAAAGAGTTGACTTAGCGAGATCGAGATAAACAAGACCTATGCCATATATTGTCATGATATAAGCATGCATCCTCTGACTAGAGACAGATGTATTGCTATATGTTATAGTATATATATTTGGCAAATCGATAAGTTGATGACTAATCAAGGTCTATACACCAACAAGTTGGTGCGCATACAAAGGCATATGAGTAATACGATCTCTCAAAGGGATCATATAGATTCACTTGTGAATCGGGAGACATGAGCTCACTCACACAGTATTGGGACCAATCAAATTCCATGAGTGCTCATCTTGCTTTGGAAGCATGACAAGAATTTGTAGGTATGATATATGCTTTTGGAAAGCATATTATTGATACCAACTCCCAATGACCGAATGAGAAACTTAGTGATAAAACCCTGAAGATGACAATGCAAAATTGATATATCTTGGGGTTTATTCTTGGTCTTCCAGTATGCATGATGTCCATGTATTAGGAATATCCGAGGGTGATGTGATCATAAACGATTGTATAACTGTGATTCTTCCATTCTGAGGGAGAGATGAAACATGTATGGATTTTAATGACTCCTCTCAATGGAGAAGTGATATGCTCTTAGTACAAATATTGGACATTGACCTGAATGTGATCCAGATGCAATGAGAAGATAGGATCTACGACCTTGATTTAATCAAGCATCCATGAGAGGTCCCCAAAATCTTGATTTGAGATGTGATGTCAATATCCAAGCCATTATATGTGGAACATACATTCGCCCTATCCTTATCTCCAAGTACCCGTGGAGAAAGCGCATTATTCTTGAAAGAGTTCAAGAATAATTCCACCGATAGAAAGTGTATCCAAGCATTGAGAAATAAATAATTAAATATGATTTAATTATCATGAGTAATGTTGATAACACTATCCATATTAATCATATATATTATAAATGTAATTTATAATATATAAGAGAGAGCTATTTGTAAATAACATTTACAAGTAAAATGTTGATGTGAATTGGATTTACATTGGACAATTATTTGAAAATATAATTTACATTTTATTTTGAGTTTTGGATGTGATTCACAAATTTCCAATGACATGATTGATATTTCAAAAAATAATTTTAAATTATTTTTTTGTAGTAATTTACAATAAAAGTTGTTGTAAATAATTAAAGAATAATGTGAGATTCATAATCTCACAAGATAGGAAAAGAGGAACTCCTTTCCATAGAGAGAGGTGGGGATGACCGCCCTAGTCCTATTTCTTGGTGGCCATCCACCCTCCTCATTAGGAAGGAGCTTGCCTCCTTTCCTAATCCTTTAATGCCTCTTGATTTGATTGAATTAATTTATATTAATAATTATTCAATATATTTAATTTAATTAAACTAACTATTGTCCTGTTTTTACAATAAAATGATGACCATTGAAAGAAACACAAATCAATCTCAATAATTGGATTCGTGTTGTCCATAGATTGAGATCCATGGACTCCCAAAATATTATAAAAGAAGAGTCAACCTTAACTCTTATTTTACAAAAAAATTCACACGCTCTCTCTCTTTCTCATCATCATACATGCCTCTCTCTCTCTCTAAAGTGGCCGTCTACTCTGTGACCTAGAGAGAATCGCCGTCGTTGCTATGGTGTCGTGCTGCCGCTTCTACCGCTTGTGGATCTTCGTCTTCCTCAGTGCTTTCAATACACGAAGAAGACCTCGGATTTCATATGATGAAATTAGGAGATCCGTTGCTTGGATCAACATCTTGGATTACGAGAAGGATGCGTTTCATCAGCGTGCTCACAAGACTTTCCTTTGTCATACTTGAGACATGCAGTCTCTTCGTTTAGAGACTTCGATCGCAACCACGCTTCAAGAAGTATTCCTATAACTTCTTTGTGATTTAGATGAAACGATCTGACAAATATTCTTGGATCACGTGGTTTCGTCGCTTTAAAAATTTTAAATTCCGTTGCCCTGAACAACTAATGCGACTAGTCGCTTCCAGTCGCATATGATGCGATCTTTATGCTTACTTTATGTGCTTAAGGTTTTTTTCCATAACCTTCAAGATAAACATCACTACTCAGAACCTCACTCTAGGATCTTCCATCTGCTGTCTCGTTATGGCTCGCTTCCACTATTCGAGCTACTTTAAATGAGGATAATACAACCTCTTACAATCTCCCTTCTTTGGTTGATCCTCAAAGAAGATTTCTTCTCCCATAGAGAAAGGACTCCACAACACAGGTAACCTATGTACAATATGCCAGAAAGAAATTGACTAGCAATGATCTATAATCTCACAAGCTTACAAAATGTTAAACAAGACAATGACTTGCGAATGACGAAGAACACATGCGAGATTAAAAAACTTTATAGCACATAATTTTGAGCACTTTGCTTCACTTTAACGAATGTAATTTTCTTATATGTTGTGTGTCATGCCAAATGCATTAGATTCTATTTACAATATCATAAGGTTGAAAACAAGCATTAGAGAAATTAAGTATGATTAAGGATCAGCTTGAAAGTATTTCATACTTTGCAGATTGAAAAACTCTGTTATTCTCTTGAAAAACAAGTCAATCGATTAGTTTGCAACACTAGTCAACTGAAACTAATTTGGCAATTACAAGCGTATAAAAATACGATCATTGGAGTAAAAGAGCAGTTGTCTAAAACTTAGTTGACTGAGGGGAAAAGTAGTTGGTCAAGCAAAACTCTTAATTGTTTGAAAAATGACAAACAATAAACAAGTTTGTTGGAGTACTAGACTTTAGTTGACTCATGCCTAAAAATCAAATAGTTGACTACATCAAAAATTGATTTATGGAAAAATAAAGTCCTAAGCATTGATTTTAGGCGATCAAGAATAGTTGACTAGTGAAATTAATAGTCGTCAAAATGAGTCAGTCAACTAGAATGGAGAATATGATTTTGACTTATTTTTGCATATAGGTCAAGAATAAACAAAAACTATAACACTATTTTTCAACATAAATAAAACCTATTTAAATTGTCCGGCTAGACGATTTTTTTTGTAAAAGAATCCATAGTTCTTCTCCACTTGTTTGTGAGGTTCTAGGATGTCTGATATAGTTTATAGTTGACGTTGAGATTTTTGTTTTGATTGTTGAGTTTTTTAGATCATGGTACTTTGAGCTGCATCTTAAGGAACCATGCTTCTTGGCTTTATACAACTTCAATACTTTCTATACACTTTTTGTACTCCCGTCATATCTTCTACCTGAAAAGTCAGTCATGATATAAAATAAATATTTAACAATATTATTAGAAAAATCTAAGTCAGTAATAATTATATTTTGGATGGTGACCTCGAGGGAGGCAACAACGATGCTACATCAACGGTCTGGAAATCATGGGATACCGAGAGGAGAACAAGTGAAAAGTAGCACACCAACAAGGATGAGGCAATGATCTTCATGGCAAAGAAATTTCAATGGTGCAGATCGATGTCTTGAGGGTTCACCTCAGAGGGGAGATGATGGTGACATTTTTCACCAGCAACAAGGCTTGGAGGTGATGAGGTGGAGGATAGATATGAGATTGAGAGGAGCATTTCCATGGTTGGAGGTGACGGTGATGGAGACAGGTCCAACGTTGGGGGTTAGTGCATGTTCATGTTCCGCTTGGAAATATCTTCCACATTGTATTTGAACAATGCAACAACATAGATGTGCAAGTGAAATCGAGAGTTTCTTTAACTAGACCTTGGTTTGAATAAGCTATTATTTGGTTTATCCTACAGAGGGTTCACAAACGTTTGGACAAGAGTGTTAATAGTGCAAGAACACGATTGTGCAAGGTTATTGGAAAAGGATTCACTAATGTTTGGACACGAGTGTTAACAGTTCAAGAACACAGTTGTGCAAGGTTATTAAAAAAATTTTATATGAATAAGTGTAACTGTGAAAACTTGAAAGTCTACAAGTGCAAAAAACCCTTATTTATTTAAAATGATTAATATAAGGTTTGGAGAGTGGAACATAAGTCAGGTATTTAGATACAATTTTGAGGCTCCGAGTCTTCGTAAAGGCACGAGGGAAGAGAATATGTAGGAAGACATGCTATTTGCGGAGGAGATTATACTATTAGTTGAGTTGGAATGTAATGGTGTTAGTTGGTTTAAGGTGATTGAACTTGTAGTTTTTGTTACTTTTTTAACTGCTTTTAATTAGCAACCAAAGTTTGTGGACTTTCTTTTTTGGTCGGTACAAATTTTCTATGAATTAATAACAATAATATTACAGAGAGGCTCGAAGGGCATCAATACAAAGTATAGTTGAGAGAAAGAAAAGAGAGAAACATAAAAGGCTAAGGTTGAACCCGAGAAGCGCAAAAACCCGAGTACAAAGTTAGTTCCTTAAAATCCGCACAACTTGCACAATGCGACGAGTAATAGTAGCGGCTGAACATGATCGAGAGGAAGCCCGACGATGATTTCTCTCGACCCATGTTTCCCAGACGGTGGCTGCAACAATGCTAGAAAGTTCCAGATGAATAGAATCAGAAGAGCACCCACTAATCCATTCCAGAATGTCTTCAAGGGAAGAGGCCAGGGGCAAGGGTAGGGCAAGGAAGGAGGAGGTAGCCTTCCAGATCCCAAGGGCGATCAGACAACGGAAGACAAGATGGTCACGTGATTCCAGCTGATGGAGATAGAGATAGCAAGGGGAATGGAAAGTGATCCCATGCTCGAAGAGCCTATCCATGGCGGGCAGTCAGTTAAGGATGACCATGTAGAGCATGCAGGAGTGCTTCGGAGCAAGCCCCTTAGCCCAAACCCTCGAGGCCCAAGGGATGAGCGAAGTCTGGGGGCAGACCAGATCGAAAGCAACAGAAAATGAGAACCCTCGTGATGAAGGAAGCCAAACATATGGTTGGGAGGCACCTCCCATAGCACCGCGAAGGGTGGATAGAATCAACTTCCACATGGGGGAGGCTGAAGCAGAAGGAGATACCGTCCAAAGATAATCAAAGTGTAAGTACTTGGAGCACATGAAGCAAGCCCAGATGGAAGAGGAGGATGAGAGAATCCTCCATGCCTAAGAAATCACCATAGCTTTACGAATGGATGCCACAGAGCGAAGGCCTAATCCACCCTAAACCTTCGGTAAGCAGAGAGTATCCCAAGAGACCACATGACGTCTAAAGCCCCACAAAAAGTCCGCACAAAGCATATCCACCTTGTGAGCGGTGCACATCAGAATGACGGTGCCAGCTGTCCAGCACTGACCACCCCAACAACCACCGATTTCAACAACTATAAGCGTCCATCAAAGGAAAGGGCTGTTGCTTTCTAGCCACAAAGCAAGGCCCTCATCCTTTCCTCTAACAATAT
The DNA here is from genome assembly GCA_037367405.1 of Ottelia alismoides. Classification (NCBI taxonomy): domain Eukaryota; kingdom Viridiplantae; phylum Streptophyta; class Magnoliopsida; order Alismatales; family Hydrocharitaceae; genus Ottelia; species Ottelia alismoides. Next base: position 517,400 of record JAZKJV010006671.1, read on the forward strand.
AGTAGAAGTGATGCGACTGTAGGAGGAAGCTAGCGGTAGGCCCAAGTAAGTAGTAGGCAAAGAATGACGGAGCGCCCCCAAGCGAAGGTCGATAGAGAAATCATCTAGGGAGTGCGAAGGTCGGAAAAGCTTGCTCTTTTAGGCATTCATAGTGAGACCAGAGAAGGTCTGGAATGTATTAAGGATCTCCCTAACTGCAAGTAGAGAAGCAGAAGAGGCCTTGCAGAAGAATAACAAATCAATAGCATATATGAGGTGAGTGGGAGCGAAAGAGTGCCCCATACGGTGTGGGCGCAGATGGCTTCGGGACACCAAGACATCAACCAAGTAGGATAGAGCCTCCATGCTGACCACAAAAAGGAGAGGGCTAAGAGGGTCTCCTTGCCTCAGGCCCCTCGTGCCCTTGAACATACCATAAGGACAACCATTCACCATCATCGAGAAAGAGGTAGTTTATATGCAAGCTGCCATCCAAGAGAGCCAACATTGTCCAAAACCCATATTTCAAGGCTATGCAGGATGGAGGAGTACTCAATAGAATCAAAAGCCTTGGAAATATCAATTTTAGGCAAGCCCATGAGGAGTTTTCGTTCCTGTTGAACCCAACCACAAGTTCTTGTGCAAGCCACATGTTATCTCCAATGGAACGACCCTTGATTAAGGCTGTTTGGTTTGGTGATAATAGATCAAGGAGGACCGCAGTAAGCCGGGTTGCCGGTATTTTGGCAAAAACTTTATAGGCAACATTGCAGCAGGATATTGGACGGAAGTCCCCAAGGCCAGAAGGAGATGGCACCTTGGGAACAAGCGTCAAGAAAGTATGGTTGATCTCTCTCACCAAGCTACCACCTTCAAAAAGGAACGCGATCGCCGCATAGAGATCCCCTTTGATGAGAGACCAATGACGCTTGAAAAACCGATGTTGAACCCGTCCGGTCCAGGAGACTTGGAGGGATGAAATGAGCGCAGTGCATTCATAATATCAGCCTCCTCCAAAGGACGTTCCAACCAATCCTGGCGTGAGCAGAGAGCAACATCTTCGAGGTGGGTGGAAGGGCCAATGGGGGCGAGGAGTGACTGGGCTCAAGAGGGCTTGATAGAAATCCACAGTAGCTTCTGCCACCAAGGTAGGTTTATCAATCACCATGCCATCTCTGTAGAGGAGAGTGGGGATATTGTTCCTTGCAGAGCGAGCATTGGCATAAGTGTGAAAGAAACTATTATTGCGATCTCTCAATCTCAACCAGTCAACATGGCTTTTCTGTTTCCAAGCAGACTCGCGGACTCAAGATCCACGTCGAGTGCCTCGAGTTGACATTTAGCATCAGCTTCCAACTACACCAAGAAGGGATCTAGGGATTCTAGGTTAAGTGCATCATTAATGACCCTGAGAGCATTTTCAACATCTTTCACCTCCTCAAAAAGGTTAGCCTCCAAGCGTGCCCACGCCTTGAGGGCCAGCTTGACGCTCTTGAGCTTACGCATAAAGCATAATACATGGTTGTCGATGATTAGAGTAGCCCAAGCGGTGGTAACAACCTCCAGATAGCCCAGACGATTCGCCCAGTAGTCGAAGTAGCGAAAAGGTTTTTGGTGGGTGGCCATGGGAGTCATGGTGACGATCATCAAAAGGTGGTCACTCTATGCAATGGGGGAGTAACTTATTTTTGCAGAAGAAAAGAGGTTCAACCAAGTTGGATTGACCAGACCATGGTCAAGGTGAGCAGCTACGCGAGAGGGACCAATAGAGATATTCGTCCATGACCAAGGGTTGCCACATGTCTCAAACTTGAGCAAACCACACAAATCGATGCAGTTGTTGAAGTCCTCCTTTGCCCCAGACAGGCGGTCTTCCCCGCACTTCTCATGTTCGAATCTAACCACATTAAAGTCCCCAATAACCAACTAAGGGACATCCAAGGAAATATTGAGGTGCTTTAACTCTTCCCACATGCACTGACGGTCCATAGGGCTGTTTGAACCATAGATAACCAAGATGGACAGGTTGAGGCTACCGACATTAGTTCATGAGAGGGTGACAACTTGTGGGGATATCCCTATTTAGCTACAATTCCAGCATGATTCCTTCCACATGACATAGATTCGACCCAATGGAGTGTCATTATGGATGAAGACCCATCCGTTGGGGATGAGGGAGGTGAATTTCCTCCTATTTTAAGGTCTGACCATAGTTCCAAGCAATCCAATGATCTCTGCATTATGAGAAACGACTTGTCATAACAACACCCTGATTTCCGAGGCTCGTTGATGCCACAGACATTGCAGACAACTACATACATTAAGATGATTGTGAGGGGGGCCTAGGAGGGCTAGCATTTGACTGACCACCACTTGGAATCTTCTTTTCCTGTGAGAAGCTATCTTCGATTGTGGTTGGGTTCCACCGACTTCTCAGGAGGCTGGACAATTTGGGTGTCAACCCCCTCATCAAGGGGCTCAGAGTCTGTTGACGAGGAGTTTAGATCAATTCCATTCTTGCTAAGGGGAAAAGGAAGCTGGCCTTTACGACCGACTGGAGGTTTCCGTTGGGCATGGTGCGCACGATGCAAAATGGCCTTCGAACCATAGGGAGATGCAAAGAAGGGTTTTCCTTGTCCCTTTTTGATCTTGGAAGTTGAAGGAGTGGCAGACGAGTGTGAGGCGTCTATCAATGGGGGCCCTACATTCCCAAGAGAAGAGGGGTCCTGAGGGGGCTGCTGTCTAGCGTTAAGTGACGGGTCGTCGACCCTGGAGCCAGTAGGGAGAAGAGGTTGAGCGGGCACCTCAACCAGTTGCTCCATTTCCGCAGAAGGAAATGTTGCAGAGTATGGGCACGAGGCTGAGGAATGATCGAAGGAGATACAATGTTCACACTTCGGGGGACACCATTCCAGTTCCACACGGATCATTTGGTGGGCACCTGATGAATCTCCATTTCATCACCTTTATTCTATCATTTTGGCCTCAAAAACCCTAGCAAATGCATGTAAATAGCATCAAATTGTACATAATAGCATTCATGATACATTGTATTAATTATACATTAAATATTGTGTTTAATGCCAAAATTATAGAATAAAGAAAAGAAAAGAAAAAGGAATAAAATATTGGAGATATTTTATGACCCAAACCCCGAGACCAAGGCCAACATGGTATTGGTCGACAAGGAATAAAGTAGGGGGAGATAAGGGCCAGTGTACAATAAATACCTCATTTATTTATTCATTCATTTATGCATTTTTGACACCTATTTTGTACATACTTATTTATTCATCAAATAAAGAAACTTTGTACATGAAAGCTGTAGATAATAATGTAAATAAAATTACAAAATTGAGTTTGTGTAAAAATAATACTCAGTGTACATTTTATACACAGAATAAAAAGCCAAAATCTCAACTTCACAGACCCATATCTTGCAAATAAAAACTCCAAATCACCCAAACTCACTTTAATTGTATATAGCATTCCAAGAACTATTTTATAAAATTGGTTTCATAATTTTTGGAGTCCATATGCAGAAGTTAGGTTTTTGGCCCTCTTTGTATATAGGATTGATTAAAATATTCTTTTTATTCAATATTCATTATTTTTACAAATTCATATTTTTAGAATTCTATAAATGATGTATATAATGCATACACACATTAAAAGTAAAGGAAAATCAAAAAGAATTTCAAAAATAAAATAAGTCTACAAAATTTATAGACAAAATACCTATACTATATATCTTTATAAATAAAAAGGATTTTAATCCTTGGTTCTTTATATTCTTTTATATTTTTATAATCATGTATACATTATACATAACTCATTAAAAATGTAAATCCAAAATAAAATCAAGAAAATACATTAAATAAATTAAGAATACAAAATATATAGGTAAAATACCTATAAGGATACCTACATAAACCTAGACCTATTTATTTAAAATTGTAAATAAACTCCTAAAAATTAAATAAAAATACCTTTATACTCATAAAAATAAACTATAAATTTATAAAATAAGCCAATAAAATAATAAAAGAAAATAAACAAATTAAAAATAAAATACACAAAAATACATGTAAATACATACATATACACATTATTAAATAAAAACCATAATAAAACACTTCGAAAAATTCAATAAAAATCATAAATAAATACTAGATGAAATAATACACATTTTTTATTTTATAAGAAAAAATTAATAAAATCGTTTAGGGTGTCAAATAAATTAATCTCCAATCAGGTCTCCTATTTTGGCGGCTAGCGGCCGACGTGGACCAATCGCAAGCCGGCCTTCGTTGACCCCTGGTCAACTGTCCCATCCAAAGCCCTGCGCCTCTGAACTGTCTACTCCCCGATTTTCCTCCAATTTTTGCGGCCATCCCTTCCATCGTTCTGGCTTGCTTCCTTCACAAGAATTACTCCCTAATCATCCATGATGCCCGCCAAAATCTTAGATCAATTAGATACTCATTGGATCAGCCAATAATCGCCGGTCAATAAGGCTACTCGCCAATGTCTATAAATAAGTAGCTCCGCCTCCTTCCTCGAATTTGGCCACTTTTAATCCGATCTCAAGCCTTGATTCCAGTCCTGGAACATCCCTCGTGACGGGGGGGGGGGGGGGTGTGCTGGCGCCTCGAATCGGCTGGAGGGAGGAAGATTTTGACGCGACAGAGCTCCGGCGTCCGCCCTGCTCCCTGGAGGCCCCCAGGTATAAGAGCTGTCCATTTATGCATTTTTAGTTAGCTTTTAATGTTAGTTTTCCATTCCAGTCATTAGATTAGGTTTTAGTTAATTCCCGTAGCTTAAAAATCAAATTTCGAAGTTCGCCGGAGCTCCGCTCCGATGACTTCTTCACCGTATACCCGACTGTTTCCGACCGCCGTGAGCACCCCATCTCGATCCCCATCGCTTTCTCCATCACCCCATCACCTTTGTCCAACCCAGGACCTTCGGTCTTGGCGAATCGGGGCTCCACCTCCGCCGTTCGCCGGAGCCCCTCCGCCCACCTTCATTTTGCATCGCAGCTTCAAAACCCCGGGTCGAGGAGATAGCTCTCTCGCCCGCGGTTCTTCCTATGCAGGTACATCGAGGAATAGAGCCCATCTGGGCTTGCATTGAACCAGGAAGAGGTTCCCGGGGGTCCCCTTCTTCATCGACCTCGACCCAGCGACTCGGACCTCCAGGAGCCATGAGAGAACCATCAGACGACGCGGAAGCTTCCCAGCTACGTTCAGAACACTTCAGATGCGTGGGAGATGCCCGGAGGAGCCCGAGCTGCTCGATCGAAGCTCACCGGGGGCGAGCTTCTTCCCCGTTCTTCCAGATGCCTCCAGCATCGTTGGATCGGGAGGCCAGGCCTAGATTAAAGGAGAACCGTCCGATGAAGACACGCGTCCACCGTTAGATCAGCCAGGAGCTTCTAATCCAGGCCCTTCATCGACGAACCGGCATCCGCCGTCCGATGGGCGACACGTGGATAAGTGGCGCATCCAGCGCCACAGGATGAGGCGCCCTTAGGGGGTAAATTTCACATCTAGCCCCCCCGTTTTTTGTATTTATTATTTAATACCGAAAATAAAAGTTTAAGTTGTAAATAAGTTGTAGAAATTGTAGAACAACCCTGAAGGTTTTGATATTTACGTTTTAGTCCCTCCGCGCCTCACGTGCAGTACCCACGTGAGGTGCGTGAAATTTGCATGTAAACCCTGCTGTGTTTTATTAATTGTAAAATGGTCCAGAAAATAAAAGTTAACGTGTATTTTTATTGTGATTTTTGCATGTATGCCCCTGTCAACTATTTTATTTGCAAAAATACCCCTGCTAGGCCATTTAGTTTTGAATGCTTTGTCTATTTATTTTGTGCTTCATATTTATTCGAAAAATCTTGCAAAAATAGACGTAAGCTCGTGATTGGTTGTTCGTGCACGCCATATTTTTAGTTTTTCATTTTGTTGCATTTTTGCATTTATTAAAAATAAAAAACATGTCTTTTATTCACTGTCTAACTTATAAAATCCCAAAAAAATATGAAAATGCCTCGAAAAATTCCAAAAAAATTACCTATGGTGTGTTTTGACTTATTTCAGTATCAATCTAAAAATCCCTAAAAATCTCAAAAAGAAAACCTTAAAAATTCAAAAACACCCAAAAACTTCAAAAAATGTATAAAATCAAAGAAAAATCAGAAAAATATGAACTCAGTCCCTATTTATGCTATATTTTACTATCTTTATTAGAAAAATAGTGTGGAAAAATTTTGAGGCTGTTTGTTATTTTTAATACCTATTTTTCTTACAGCCAGACCCTATTCCACTGTTTGCTCTTATTTTGCTATTTAAAAATACTAAAAATATTTGGAAAAATGCCCAAAAATCACAAAAATAGTAAAAAAATCATGAAAATCCCAAAAGGACTTTATTCCTGAATTTTTGACTATTTTTGAGTATTTTTATAAATATTGTAGTACCTCTTTATGTATATGTATGTATTGCCTAAAAAGAAAAAAAATATATCTATATATATATATCTAATTACTTATATATATTTATATATCTATTTACTAGCTCTAATATATTAAAAAATATATAATATATGTAATATCTATGCTTATATATACCTATATATATATTGGATGTGTTACAAGCTATAAACTAACCCTCTATGGGTATACATATATTTATACACATATATTTTAAATGTATATATATATATTATCTAATTATATTATTATCTTATAAAAAAACTAAATAAAAAAATACAATAAAAAAATAATAATAAAAAAAATCAAAAACCCACTTCACACAAGGATGACTCTGAGATACATGTAGGCTATGGTATTTTGTATTGCTCTCTATGGTTCGACCTCTACATGCTTGTCACTGTACATTTTATGGTAGAGTAAATAAAGATTAATTCACATTTCTTTTTGAGCTTGATTGTTTTATTCTTTGGTTGTGGGTTAATTGCTGATTAACACCGGTCTTCTATGAGTGGTCGCCTCAGCGACAACTATTTTTATATTACTCATGGTGACCCTCGTGGAAAACCCCTGTTATCAGCACCTAAGAAGAAGACCAAGGGGATGGATTCGGGAATGGTCTTGGAAGCATGTATGGAGATACAACATCTGGCAAAATCCTCACAATGACCTGTGACAGTGGCCGCATCCTTTGAAAGGGGGATGCCAGTAGACTCGCTAGCTTGTTGAGCACCACGATAGAACAATGTCCAAGGCAAAGGTCATGGAAAAGCACCCATAAGTGGATTTCAAAGAGCAGGTCTCTCTCAAGGCAAGCCCTTGCCTCCCGTCGGCGGAGGACCATGAATCATCCTTGGAAGAGCGAAAGGCTGCCTTCCATGATATGTTGGCACTCTTCGTCAGAGGTATATACTTGAAATTAGTGATGAATATAATATCCGTTGGTATATCATTAACAACGGTCCATATAGTGATGCGTGTTATTTTTCAAAAAAATTACTAATCGTCATTATGTTCAAAATTTAACGATAATTAGTAAAAATTTTGAAAAATTAACAACGTATAAGCGTCGCTATATAGACCATAACTAATGATATAATGTCACATATTATATCCGTCAAGGTTGCAGAAAGCGGTAGTCGGTACTCGGTCGGCGGGGTCACCTACTAAGGATTAGTCGGCAGTCGGGCGACTAGTCGGAATTAGTCGGTCAATAGTCGGTTTTGAATTTTTAATTATTTTAAATATATAAATCAGTTTTTTATACATATATTCGTATGTATATACATGTATTTGTACATTTTATATGACATCATGATGAAACAAAAGAAGTAATTGACTTTAAATATAACATTAAGCGTATTAGAATATGTTTGCTTTTAAAAAAAGTGAAAAACAAAAAAAATAAAAAAGGTTGTTGTAAAAGTCGGCCGATTAGTCGGCCGACTAGGCCGACTAGTCGGCCCGACTAGTCGGGTGGACCGACTAAGGGCCGACTAGGCCTAGTCGAGTCGGCTACCCCCCCGACTCGACTAGTCGGGCCGACTAGTCGGCCTAGTCGGCCGACTTTTGCAAGCTTGATATCCGTCACTAATTTCAAGTATAAAAACTAATTTCACTACGAATAATATCACCGTTATATATTTAACAACAGTTGATTTAGTTACGAATTTTGAAAAAAAGTTACTATACCCTAATTTTTTTAGTGATTGAATCTTCTATCAATGCTTTACATACCTACCCAATTTTGCTCAAATACGATTTCATTTGCTATTTTATCTTAAGTATCTACTTCTTTTTTAAATGAGATTTAATTTTCTTAAATATTGACACGTAGTAAATGACATTGAATTTGGGTGAAATTTTATTACCTACGAGGAGCATTGATGGAAGATTCAATGCATGAGGTTGGATCTTTTAAATTCGATTTCACAACAAAAAAAAATGAGAATCACAGACCACATCGGCGACCGCGATATTTACGTCCGCAAGTCCAAAGCCATCCCGAAGTCAAAAAAAATCCAACATTCTGGAATGTTCTGAACCTATCAGATACGCCAATGCTCACGATACCATAAAGACCATCGGAGTCCCCACACTATCTAGATCTTTCCAGGATCTACCATTGCACACCTCTTTATAAGCACGATATTTTCCATCTCTCCCTCCCAGGTACGAATCGTTTCGCTGATCGCAAATCACGTCGTACAATCTCACTCAGATGGCAACGGAGACCGCTACGATCTTCTTCCCCATGTTCGTCGGCGTCGTGAGGGCGCCGCCTCTTCCGCCGGGCGCGGCGGGGCCCGTGGCGCCCGACCGCGTCGTCATGGTCAACCCACTGCTGAATAACGTGCTGGTCTTCCCTTCCTCCATAGGAGGTCAAGATCCGTTCTCGACGCTGATGCAGGAGGTGATGGCGATGTCGGCGATGGAAGCGGTTCGAGGGCCACCCCCGGCCTCGAAAGCTTCGATCTTGGCGATGAAGACGGTGGAGGCAACGGAGGAGAGGGCCGGGGAATGCGCGGTGTGCTTGGAGGAGTTGGGGAGAGGAGAGGGCGGGTTGAAGGAGATGCCTTGCGGACACAGGTACCACGGGGAGTGCATAGGGAGGTGGTTGGGGATCAACGGGACGTGCCCCGTCTGTAGGTATCGGATGCCGCAGGAAGACGAGGAGGGCGCCGCTGTCAAGAACAGATAGAGAGAGAAGGGGATTGGATTCCGTTTATCTTTTGTTCTTATGATTGACGAGGATTGGATTCTTTTTCTTCTTCTTCTTTTCGCTTTTGTGGATATGAAAGGGAGTGCCACAGAGAGGAAGGAGACCGGAAACTGCAAGCGACGATATGTAATGTACAGAATTCTTGAATGAATATGCTCTGGTTGAAGTTGCTTTTAAATCCTTCTGTCAGGTTGTTCGTATGTGGGGATTCCTATCTTTGCTATGTTCGATCACCAGTATTTCAATTATGGTAGTTCTTCTTTCTTTGACGCTATTATTTCAGGCCGGTCCTGATCCGGTGGGTTCAACAGGTTACGTATCGATTCAAACCAATGTGAAGTATTAAACGCCGAAAAGGTGAATTGGATGCGCATGCCATCTATCTATCCCTCCTATGCATGTCGAGTCCATTCTCGCAGCATACATAGTGCAGCCTCCGTGTCGCCGCCGGAGGCTGTCACTGTCGTCGCCTCCAACTTCCCTTCCCTTCCCTTCCAGTGCGGCGATGTTGCGTTGGCACCTCCTCCACTGTCGTCATTGTCTCTGAATCTTACCGGAGGCCACCCACTTCGATGCTATAACATCCGCCATTGTCGTCTGTGATGTCATGCTAAATTCCTTTCCCCTTATAATTTGTACTACTGCTAAACTATTCTAGTGATTATTGATCCTTGTTAGCGTGAATTTCGTTAATCGAAGATATACTCGCTCTAAAAAGTGAGTAGCAGTATGAATGGGTCTGTGCGGGTTAAGACATTGTCTCTGATCGGAGGGTGATGATAATGATGAATAAGAAATGATAATTGGTAGTTACTTATTATTCTCTATTCGGATGCTCGTTTTCCTTTATCTTTGGGGGTAAACTTAACCCAATGAGTTTTAAAAAAGTAGACCAATCGGTCGGTCGGATTGGAAATCCGTCCCAACCTAGTCGTTTTGGCTGGTTTCAAGTAACTAATTTTTAAAAAAGAAGAAAAATAAAAAAATAATCTGATCGGTCGTTGGATCGGATTGATATGGGTGATAGTAACGGGTTGATTCAGATTGATCCAATTTCGACGATTTGATAAATTATCAAAAAAAAGGTTTATATAGTTAAATAATAGGATTTTTATCACTAATGACTTTCTTAACTTTTGCAATATCAGTTATGTCCGTCTCTTTTTTTTGGAATGTTAGTTGTACCCCTATCTTCATAGAGTAGATTTCTAGGAGCAATTATACATAAATGATTACAATATTATACTCATGTATAATGTTAGAAAATGTGATTAACTTCTGTAGAGTTTTATTCAAAACAGAAAATCATGTATTTTATTGGAAGATATGATATTTTAAATTATTATTTCATTAACACATACTTACTTATGTATCCTATTTTATCGGTTCACAAAAAACCATTATTTCAAGCGAACTCGTTTAATGTGATTAAATTCTTGATTATATGAAATAGTGATGATACATTTAAAAAAATCATTAAAAAAACTATTCGAATGGATGGGTTGAAAATATCTAATGTAAATAGTAGAAAGAAGAACTCGTCTTACATGGTTGGTTGGTAACTGCCTAGGAGCATGTGCGAAGCTGTATTTTAATCCCATGTGGTAGGGGCAATCATTATTTTTAGGGATAATATTCGTTATGCTCCTGTAAAATTCTGCAATATCAGTTGAGCTCCTCTATCTTTTACAATATCAGTTGTATCCTTACCTTCTTGCCATCATTTCACTTGAGTCGTTCCGTTAGTCTAACCATCAATGGGTAAAATCAAACCATGATTTATTCAAGCTACGATCTAGTTAAGGGGTACATGATTGTCAAACCCTTCCTCCTCCCCCAACCACTCCGCACTGGACTTCCTCCTCCCCATAACATGTGATATTCTACAAAGATGGGGGAGATCAAAGCCCTAACAGATGCATAACATGCAAAGATGCAACTGATTCTTGGGACTACAAATTATATGTAACTACAACTTCACAATTTAATTTTCCAATTGTTTGGCCATACCAATGAAAAACCAACGTTACATAGACTTCTTCGCGGTAGATGTAAATCTTGCCAAAAGTCCTTTCCTGTTAACAAAAATCTAAAATCACAACAACCCGGTGGTGCATACGGCAGGAGAGACGTCGCGGATATTTTAAATAGTTTCATGTGTAAACTAATTGGTTCCCATGATAATACATGTGTTTTATCTAGTTTAAGCACTATCTCTTGCTAGTTGTAAAAACTAAATAAGGAGTTAAAGAACAAAACAAAGTCCAAACCTTTAAGGAGTTGTAAATAATATAAACATAGTTGTGAAAATTTCATACATAAACAGAATTGGCATAATAAACATGAAACAATAACATAAGATCTTAATAAATAAATAGAAAATAGAAAATATAATATATATAATAAATAAACACGAAGCTGTAAAACTTATCTAAATAATCATATAATTTATTTTCAATACATATTGAAGATCTTGTTAAAACTGTTTGTGTTGAATTACTTATTTTGCAAATATGTAAACTTGGGAACGAATGAAGATACCAATTTTATAAAAGCATTTTTACACCCCATAACTCTAAATATTTTCATATTTACATATATAACCCTCGACGTCCGTGAATTACACCTGAAACCATGAATAATCACTTCATGATTTTAGGTGTAATTCATGGATATCGAGGGTTATAACCTGTACTGAATTAATATAATTCAATACATGTTATAACCATACACTTGATCTATTAACTCAAGCATACACTTGAGTTAATATAACCTGTATTGAATTCTACGGCTACCCGAAACCCCTCCCGGTTACTCCTCCTCCCATAATGTCCACCATCTTCCGGTCCTCGCACACACCAACATCTCCATCTCCATCAGCTTGGATCACGCCTGATGGAGATAGAGCACCTCAACGCTATCACCGGAGAAGGTGGAGGATGGGGTCTATCTGTCTATCTATTTCTCAATGCAGAATGGCGGATGGTAATTCGTGGTGATGGCGTTGGGCTTATATAGTAGAGAGGGTGGTGTTGCGTTTTGGTTGGATTCAAAGAGGATGAGGAAAGGGGCATTAAGGCTCGATGAGGGATGTTGGAGATAGAAGTTGTCGACTGGTGGGATGGGGTTTTGATCAAAATCTGTGAACCTTCATTGAGGATCGATTGACAAAGGAGGTGGAGGAGCTGCTCCTTCTTCGAAGAAGGAAAGTGGGATGCACTTGTTTGCACCGTCATCGGATTGGAGCTGTAGAGTGTGGGCTTGCTTCACTGATGGAAGATTACTGCTAGGCCTTGAGGAAGAGAGGGATTGGACAACATCGGTTCTTTTAGGATCCTCTCCGTTGGAGGGGACTATAGCTGATTGAGAGGTCTTTTCTGTCGAGGACGGAGCTGTTGTGATGATCTTTCAATGTTTTGCGGCTTCTCCTTGGCTCGCCTTGCAATCCTTGGAACAGAGGGTTGCTCGCCGTAGCTTTCGGGCTTGACTGATAGTCACCTTGTCGAAAAACCTTGCTTCTTAAGATTGGCCTTGTCCTCAAGGTCATATAATGAGTATTTCTCTGCAAACTGTATATAGTCCATTCAAGTTACCTCTTCCACAGGCAGATCTTTTCACTGAATAAGAACATGAGTGAGAGCAAGATTATTCCTTTTCACCATTTTTTCCCCCAAAAGCTTACTAAGGATCCAAGTGGTAGATAAAGCAATATATGGAAGTTAATTAGTAACCGTGATAGTATTGTCTAGCTTCTTTAATTGTGATGCATGGAAAACTGAATGTATCTGAGATTCTTGTGGTTAATCCAATTTATATGCTACCGGTCCAATTCGCTGCAAAATTTGACAAGGACCAAAATATCTAGCACTGAGTTTTTAGTTATAATGCCTGACCACAAAAAACTGTTTGTATGATAGCAACTTCAAATAAAAAAATCGCCAACATTAAATTTACATTCCTTACGATTCTGATCAGATTGCATCTTCATACGATCTTGAGCCTTATGAAGGTGATTTCGTAGTTCTTTCAGCATTGATCCCTTGAATGAAGTTGTAGCTCCACCTTAGGTGCTTCAGCTAAACTAGGAACATGTGACAGTAAGGTTGGGGGAGGTACTCCATAAACAACTTAATAAGGAGCAATGCCAGTGGAAGAATGCCAAGAGGAATTGTACCACCATTCGGCCAAAGGAATCCATTTTACCCCAATTGAGATGTTGTTATGTGTAAAGCACCTCAAATATGTTTCCAAACATTGGTACTTTTTGCCCATCTGTTTCAGGATGGTATGCCGAGCTTAACTTCAACTGAGTTCCTCGTAAGGTAACTAGTTCCTGCCAAAACTTGCTGGTAAAAATTGGATCCCTATCAGAAACAATTGATCTAGAAATCCGTGCAGTTTAAAGATGGGACCAAAAAAATTACAAGCCACATTTGTAGCAGTATATGGATGTTTAAGGGAATAAAATGTGGATATTTAGATAATATGTTAATGACCATCATTATGGCAGATTTAGTCCTTGAAGATGGTAGTCCTTCGATAAAATCCATGGAGATATCTTGCCAAACTACCTCAGTTATTGGAAGCGATTGAAGTAGTCCACCTGAGGAATCTGAGATATATTTACACCTCTGGCATGTATCACAATCCTTAACAAATTCCCTAATTTCATTTTTAAGCCCGTCATAATGGAAGTTCCTTTTAACCATGTGGAGAGTCTTATAGTAACCTGAGTGACACGCAATTGGGGAGGAATGCATATCACTGAGAACTCTATATGAATAAAATTCATATTTGAACATAGCAATATACAATCCTTATAGAATAGGAGACCTCCCTTCAATTGATAAATGTTGAGATTTGACTCGCCCTTTTCCCAATGCTGGAGAAGCTGCATAAACTTGACTACAAGCATACTCAAGCTGAAGGTTCTTAATCCATATCAGTTCAACTCGATACATGGTTGATAATTCCATGTCCACCACCACTCGTGATAAGGCATCTGCCACACGATTGCGGAGTCCAAACTTGAATTCAACCTAAAAATCAAATCGCAATAGCTTAATAAGCCATTTCTGATATGCTAGAGTGTGTATTTGCTATTGCAAAAGGTATCTCATACTTTGATGACCTGTTCTTATCACAAATATTTTTCCCAACAAATAAGATCTCAACTTCTTAATAGCAAAAATTATTGCCTCCATTTCTCTTCATAAGTTGCAAATGCTTATTGTCTCGGAGTAAAAAACTTGCTTAGGTATGCTATGGGTCTCCCTTCCCGCACTAAGACTGCTCCAATGCCCATCCCACTCGCATCACATTCCACAACAAATGTTTTTTTTAGAAATCAGGTAGTGTTAATATTGACATGGAACTAATTGTTTTTTTAAGTTTCAAAAGTCATAGTTACTTCAAAAGACCACTGGAAGGCATCTTTTTTGTATAGATGAGTTAAAGGAGCTGCAATAGAATTATAATGTTTAATGAACCTAAGATAATATCCAGTTAAACCCAAGAATCCTCTCAAAGATTTAACTGATTTGGGTATCAACCCATCTAACTATGGTAACATTAGCTTCATCCATTAAAACATGATCTCTCAATAATATGCTCCAAATAGACAATCCAAGTTAAACCAAATCGATATTCAGATGAGCGAGCATATAATTTATTTTCTTGTAATGTTTGAAAAATGTACTTCAAATGTTGAAGATGATCATCCAATTTGTTGCTATATATCAAGATGTCACCAAAAAACCAATACAAATTTTCGCAAGTATGGCCAAAACAAGTCATTCATCAAATACTGAAAGGTAAAAGGAGCATGGGTTAAACTAAATGGCATGACTAAATATTCATAATGACCTTCATGTGTCTTAAAAGTCGTCAAATGAATGCCAGCCTCTTTCATGTGTATTTGATGATGTCTTGATCTTAAATCCAGTTTAGAGAAATATTTTGCACCATGCAACTCATCTAACAGTTCATCAATCAAAGGTGTATGATATTTATCCTTGATGGTGCATTGATTTAGAGCACGATAATCAATATACATATGTCACATGCCATCATTTTTTAACCAATAAAATATGAGATGCAAAGGAACTATTACTCGGTCTGATTAACCCATCAATCAATACCTCTTTCACTGTCTGTTCAATAACCATTTCTGATAAGGTGCGTGCATGTAAGGTGGTATAGAGATCGACTTCTTCTCGTCAATTAGTGGAATGTGACGATCATATGATCTTTGAGGTGGAAGACCTTTGGGGGCTTCAAAAATATCTGAATAACGATCAATAAGAGCAACTAATTCAGATTGATGAGTATTAGTATCCGCAACACAATCAGACAATTCATTTTGTGATTTCATGACTTGAATCATAAATTACGCTTTTGCCAATTCTAAATTTCTAATTTCTATGTAGATTTGGAAGAGTTACTACAATTGGTCTTCTTGTAAACCTCGTAAGGTGTACTCCTTGCCTTCAACCTCAGGCTACATAAACTTTTCCAAAAAAAGTTCCATTTAATAGTACCCAATGATTTGAGCCAAGTTGTCCCTAATACAAAATCGCAACCACCAAGGGGAAAAATGAAAGATTCAAAAAACAAGTGTAGGTCCTGCACTTCTATCTCGACACCCGAACACATTCCTTTCCCATGAATTTGTTGGTCATTAGAAATTAATACTTGAACAGAAGTTGAATAGTCTACTTTCAATCCCAAACTTTGCACAATCCTAGGATCTAAAAAATTATGGAGCGGTCGGAATCAATGATAGCCCATTTACTTGCATTGTATCAAGAGATGCTGAACCATTAATTGCTTGATTCGAAATTTGTGGAATATTACTGTATGTCTCAAAATCCCCAGGACCATCAAGCTCCTTATCTCCCACAATATTATCGTCATCATATGAAGAACTTGTATTATATAAACTGATTTGCATTTATGATCATGTTCCCATTTCTCACCACATTTGAAGCACAAGTCCTTTTTAACCCTCTCCTCATATTGTGATTTTGTGATCGCTTTACTATAGGAGGTGTTTTATTTGGAAGTGGAAGAAGTCCTTTAGATTGACCAGACCAATGATTTATCTTTCATTATGATTGCAATTTTGAGTCATGTACTCTAGTAATCAACATTGCTTCTGCTAGTGTTCACATTCCAGGTCTGGTTTAAGCCCACTTAAAAAAATTTCCAATAAGTGTTCTGCGAGGTAGGCCTTTCACTTTATATGAAAGACATCCAAAATTTTCTATTACTCTAAAAGAACTGGATTATTGTAGTTTTCTCAATAAACCACAGGGATCTTCAAAGATCTGATTCCCAAATCTTAAATCAAGACCCTTTACAAGGTTATCCAAGTTACCAAGAGACACATTTTCCATAAACCACCAATACCATTGCAAGGCATCCCAAGTAATATGAAAAGATGATATCAAATTTTTTTTAAGATTCAGCAACCCGATAAAAATCAAAGTATTGTTGAGCTTTATATTTCTATTCATCTGTGCTACCAGTTCCAATCAAAAGTAGGAAAGTTAAGTTTTTCTTACATGTTGTTTGTAGTGTATCAGACAATTGCAGAGAATCCAGAACACGAGTGTTACTGGAGGATTCTAAACAAAGCTCGGAGACCTTAGTAGCTACCACATCAACAACTGACCTTTTAATCACTTCCATTTAATCCGGAGTCATTGTGATGTTGCCCGAAGGTGGATCAAACACCAACTTGTTGCGGCTCCTCCTTAGCTCGCTTTGCAATCCTTGGAATATAGGAGTGTTCCCCCAGCCCTTTGTGCTTGAGTGATCGTCACCTTATCGAAAACCTTACTACTTACAGTTTAGGGAAAAATAATCATTGATAGCATAACAAACAGAAGATGCATGAACATAGACAAGGGTAGTATATGTCGCGACCCCAATTCCGGGCCTTCGGATCCTCCCATATCCGGATCTGCTTACTCAGCAATAATTTATCCAGCAATCACAACAAACATTCAGAAACAAACTGCAAATAAAAATACTTAAAAAGAAGTATTCAATACTTTTTCATTTACAAAATAAAGTTTACATGATCCATTGTCCGACTACAACCCTTTACATGTACAACAGCTAGAAGGAAATACACAGAAATATTACTAACCACCTTAGAGAGTAAAGCTACTGTGGCGGACTGGATGGATAAAGTCCTTGTGATGGCTCACCGACACCTGTTTGGTTTTCCAATACATCATAGATAACAATTAGCGAGTACTAAGCAACGAAGAAGAGAAAAGTAAACAAATTGTGTAATTTTACAAAATTTGTTGTCATTAAAAGTTACAATCCATTCATTAATTTAAGTCATATTCCTTTCTATTCCACATCAGGGATTAGTCCATGGTAACCCCACCACTTTTGGACTCTGAAGTTGTGGATACTTCATGATGGGAGATTGCGTTGATCTGGTGAGCTTATGTTGCCGCACGTCGCCTCAACAAATCCTCCAATACTACCCTGACAATTTTCCTTTTCTTTTATTAATCAGGATTTCAAACCTTCAGCCTGGAACACAAAGGAGCACACCGTCCTCAAGGACCCGGTTTCTTAAAACCTTAGGCTAACCTTTAATCACATAACCTAGCGGCTTTATATGCATGTTATCGTGACCCAGCTGCTATTGAACCACCCGTGCCTCCACATGGCATGACCACATCTTCCGTTGTTCAATCCGAATATATTGGTACCCGGTACCACGCGTTGCAAATCATTCATTTCGTGCACACTTATCAAAACAAGGCAACCGTGTACCACCTAGGTAGGGTCACACCTATACGGGTTCCTTCCGACAAACCTACAAGTTGCATGCCCGACCTGTAGTTCTACTCCCAGTCATTTCTTAACGTAACACATGATCTTTTTCACGATCCAAACCAACAAATATCAATTGCCATGATGTAATTCCTCAACTCAGCCTTATATTTGCATAACCATAAAATACTGAGTATAGACTTACACATATATTAATTTATATATTTATATACTCATAATTATGCTCATTTTAACTTCCAAACTCTAACTTTCCAAGCCACTGCATCAATTTGATGCTTAGACGTTATTTTAGTGGAAATCACAAAGCAACTTTTCATATTTTCTCAAAATTATCCAAATTAGGATTCTTCGTAGCAAAGAACATAAAATCAAAAATTTCAATGATCTCATATGAAAATCCAACAACAAAAGGAAGGATTTCGTTACCTAATCGAGCTCTCTCTCTTGTATACAACTCTTTATCGTGATTCTCTTTCAAAAGGATGATTTATGACTCCTGAAATGATCGAATTTCATTTTCATATCAAAAACGCTAAGAACGCGCCAAGAACGCGAAGAACGAATGAAGAACATGAAAAATGAGAAGAACACACAAAGAACACGAAGAACGCAAAGACCATATTTTCTCTTGAAATTTCGGCAGAGCTTCTCCTTATATGGGGTGATATTACAAAGAAAATTTTGGCAGAGTTTTCCCTTATATTGGGACATATTTCTAAGAATATTTCAACAGATTTTCCCCTTATAAAATCACTGAAAGGAAAACTGAAAGGGAAGTGAACATGAGTCGAAAACCTAACTCACGAAGCAAACTAAGAGAGTATCGTACCTTCGTCCTCCTCGTTCTCCCAGCAGCGCTTCGCTAGCGCTCATTCCTCGCCTCCTACTCCTCCTCCAAACCTCTCGACCCTAGCCCTTGGGGTGGTGGTGGTAGTGAAAATCGTAGAGAATGAATGGGTGGGGGCGCTATTTATAGGCTCCAGAAAACCTCTAACCATGGTTAGAAAACCTTGGTTGAGGCCTTAACCGCGATTAGCAGCCCATAGTTTTGGCCAAAACTTATCCGAAACATAGAGCTTAAGTTAGAACTTTCCAGAGGATTCTAGATTCGCTAATGATGCTTAATTAACACTAATCGTGATTAACTTTTACTATTCGCAGCTTAGGCTTATCTTTTGCTAACTGTTGATTAGTATTTGCTAATGATCATTAGCAGTTTTCAATTCGTCATTACTTTCTTTAATCATGCTTAATTAGTCTTAATGACAGTTATGGGTTAATGACGTCTTAATCCTCCTTACTTCTCTTTCTTTCGAAAATCATAACAAATTGAAATGAAGTCCGATTCACACGAAATAAATTCCATTGGTTTTCTCTTGACGAGCCGGATCTTATGATATATGATCCGAGAGATGCGAGGTTCAAGACTTTATAATATAACAACCTTAAAGAAAGTCTCATCCTCGAGACTAGAAATACAGGCATAACAGTCTTAAAGATGATTGAAATCATAACAACCTTAAAGAGAACGAACGTCATTTTATTTATAATGAACATATATAGAATACATAGTTTTATCATTCAAACAAGTATATGTACTTTTCTTTCATTTCTACCTCAGATTCCCATGCTGCTTCTTCAAACTCTTGGTTGCACCATAACACTTTAACTAGAGGTACCTCTTTGTTTCTCAACTTCTTGATATCCCTGTCTACTATTTGCACATGAATTTCTTGGTATGTCAAGTTTGATTCATCATGTAGATCATCATAGCTTATCTTATGCTCATGATCCTTGATATACTTTCTCAGATTTGATACATGAAAAACATCATGTATTACCGAATGATGTGGAGGAAGTGCAAGTCTATAGGCGACTTTTCCAATCCATTGAATAATTTCAAAGAGACCCACGAATCTGGATGCTAACTTCTCATACAAGACAAACCTCTTAACACCCTTCATGGGTGATACTTTGAGAAATACAAAGTCACCTACCTCAAATTCAAGGTCTCTTCGCATGATATCACTATAGCTTTTCTGGCGACTCTGGGCAGTTATTAGTCTTTTTCTAGCAAGCTCAATAATTTCTCGTGTCTCTTGGAGTCTATCTGAATCATAAAGGTTCTTTATCCCAACCACTTGCCAACACAAAGGAGTAGTAAACCTACGTCCATATAGTACTTTAAATGGTGCCATTCCAATACTTGTATGGTAACTATTATTGTAGGTGAATTATGCAAGAGACAAATGTTTAATCCATGACCCCTTCCGTTCTAAAGCACACACTCGTAGCATATCCTCTAATGTCTGAATCATACGTTCTGACTGACCATCTGTTTGTGGATGATATACTGTGCTCAAGCATAACTGTGTACCTAAGGCTTTCATGAAGTTCTCCCAATAGTGTGAGGTGAATCGTGAATCTCGATCAGAAACTACTTCCTTTGGGATACCATGGAGGTGGATCACATATGTAATATATAGCTCAACAAGCTGGTCTGGAGTGAAAGATAGGCTTATTGGAATGAAGTGTGCTACCTTGATCAGAGATCTATTATAACACATATAGTATCTTTCCCACTAGTCGTTTGAGGTAAGCCAATAACGAAATCCATGAAAATGTTTTCCCGTTTTCATTCAGGTATAGGGAGGGGTTGCAATAATCCTAGTGACTTTTGGTGTGCAGCCTTTACCTGCTGGCAGGTAAAACATGAATTCACGAACTCAGCAATATCTTTCTTCATTCACGGCCACCAAAAGTTTGAACGAAGATCCTTATACATCTTCGTAATTCATGGATGAATAAATAATCTTGAGCAGTGCGCTTCGCATAAGATATCTTTCCTCAATTCGGGTGTATTTGGTACACAAACTCTATGATGATTATACAATACCCCAGCTTGTATGTGGAATCCCTCTATCTTATTCTGCTCAAGTTGTTGTTTCAAGTCTTTAAGGACTGGATCATCCTCCTGCCCTTTCTTTATTCTATCTCAGATCTCTGGTTTGTATCGGTGAGGAATAGTTATAATATTGGCACTACTATCAAATAGTTTCCATTCACTTAACATTGATAGTATACCCCAGAAGTGAATAGCACTCACCAGCTCATGTGAATAAGTTCTTCTACTAAGGGCATCTGCTACGATGTTCCCTTTACCAGAGTAGTAGAAGATGGTGCAATCATAGTCCTTCAATAACTCTAGCCACCGTCTCTATCTCATATTTAGCTCCTTCTGATCAAATAGATATTTCAAGCTTTTATGGTCGGTGAAGATTTTAAAAGTAATACCATAGAGGTAGTGTCTCCATATCTTTAAAGCGAAGACTACTACATCTAGTTAAGGTCACGTGTCGGGTAGTTCCTCTCATGTATTCTGAGCTGTCATGATGCATAAGCAACTACCTTACCATGTTGCATAAGAACTGCCCCAAGTCCTTATTCAGATGCATCAGTGTACACTGTAAATCCTTCAGTTCCAAAGGGTAGAGTAAGTATAGGTGTAGATGTTAGGATTTCTTTCACTGTTTGAAAACTAGTTTCACATGCATCAGACCATATGAATGGGACTTCCTTCTGAGTCAGCCTAGTCATTGGCAATGCTATTCGTGAAAAGTCCTTCACAAATCTTCTATAATATCCAGATAAACCCAGAAAATATCGTATTTCTGTGACAGTCTTCTGACGTTCCCAACTTATCACCGTACTAACCTTTTCAGGATCAATTGATATACCTGCCTATGAAATAACATGACCTAAGAAGGATAATTCAGTCAACTAGAAGTCACATTTGCTATATTTAGCATACAGTTTGTTCTTCCTTAGTGTTTCGAGTGCATGCCTAAGATGGTGTTCATGTTGGTACTTATCATTGGAGTAAATAAGCACATCATCAATGAATACTACTACAAAGTGGTCTAGGAACTCCCTGAATACTCTATGCATGAGGTCCATGAAGGCTACTGGGCATTTGTCAGTCCAAAAGGCATTACTAAGAATTCATAATGCTTGTATCTAGTTCAAAAAACTGTCTTAAGAATATCTGTATCTTTAAGTTTCAACTGATGGTATCCAGATCTTAAATCAATCTTGGAATACACAGTTGAACCCTATAACTGATCAAAGAGATCATCTATTCTTGGCGGAGGATACTTGTTCTTTACGGTCTTCTTGTTTAGTTGTCTATAGTCAATGCACAACTGCATTGACCCATCCATTTTCCTGACAAATAAGGCAGGTGCACCCCATGATGAAGTACTAGGACGAATGAATCCTTTATCTAACAGTTCTTGCAATTGTACTTATAACTCTCGTAACTCAGATGGTACCATCCTATACGAAGGGATAGAGATAGGCTGAGTATCAGGTATGAGAGAGATTTCAAATTCAATCTCTCGCTCAGGTGGTAATCCATGTAGTTCCTCTGAAAATACATCAGGAAATTCGCACACTATAGGTATATCTTCCATCATTCTGTCATACCCTGATGTAGTGGTTACACAAGCTAAATAGCATTGGCATCCTTTCTCTAACAACTGTTGTGCCTTCAAAGTAGAGATATATTCGACATTATCATTGGATGTCTTTCCAATGAACTGGAACTCTATCGAGTTAGGAAGGTGAAATGTTACTTTCGTCTGAAAACAATCAAGACATGCATGATGCCTTTCTATCTAATCCATCCCTAGGATAAGATCAAAGTCCTCCATTTCAATTGTAGTAGTGAAACAGGTAGCTGATATCCTGCTATCAGTACTATACAATTATCCAAGATTTCTCGGATTATAAATACTTGTCCTCCTGGTCTCTTTATCATATAGGAATGTTGTACTTCTACTGGTATCTTACCCGAAGTGGGTACTAATCGTCGAGCAATAAATGAATGTGTAGCATCAGAATCAAATAAGGCATGTACTGAAAAGCCTTGAATAGTAGCGGTACCTCGTACGACTGTGCCTGAATTGTAGGCTTGTTCTTCAGTGATTGCATTGATCTGGCCATTAGGAATAGACAAGCTAGAACCCACAATACTTTGTGCTGGTTGTTGTGTAGGAGACGCTCCTTGTGAGCCATGACCTCTACCCTATTTTCCTCCGCACGTTGCTCCATTGCTCGAGGTGAATGTTATACAGTTAATTTTAGTTTAAACTCCGAACCTCTCAACTTTGGACTGTCTTTCTTGATGTGGCCTTCCTGGTGATAGTAAAAACACACATGCGCTCTTGTTTGAGCTGAAGACCCATCCATAGAGGTACTACCTCCTATTGCTGAGTCGTGAGGATATAGTGGAGGTCTAGAGAAACCCCTTCTTCAGGATAATTCCTGCCCCAAAGTCTGTGGTGAGCTCATATTAGACTCAACTGTATGATAACGACTGCCTCTTCGTTTATAATTCACCTTACATTTGGATGGTCCACCAGTAAAGTGGAAGCTTCTTCTTTGGCGGTTTTCATCCCTCTTTATCTCAATACAAGAGGCGATGTCTATGGCTTCATCTATAGTGGTGGCTCTAAAACCTGCAATCTTCTCTCTCAAATCTTCCTGAAGATGCTAACAAATTTGGTAAGACACTCTTGTGGTGAAGCTTCTAAAGCTGGGGAGTAACGTAGCAGCTTTGTAAAGTGAATACGATAATCTCGTACATTCTTGATCCTTGGGTCAAAGAAGCCAACTTCCTCCTCTTCAATTCTTCCCAATGGAAGGGACAAAAGTGAGCTCGGAACCCTTCTTCAAAAACATCCCATAGAACGAGATCTACTAATTTCTTGGAAATGGCTCTCCACCATCATCTTGTATAGTCTGTTAAGGAGTAATCAACGAAGTACACCCAAGTATCTGCTGGTGCATGTATTATTCTCAACATCATGCTGATGTCATCAAGCCATAGTTTTGCCTCAGCAGGTGTCTCTATGCCTTAAAATCAAGGAATCTTTCCCTTTCGATAATTGTCTAGTAATGTTTGGTGTCTAAGAAGGGCTTTCTTCATTGCACCTTCAGCTGGGGTAGGAGCAGACTCAGTTGAAGGATGGTAACTAGATTCTTCCTCAGAAAGATGGACAAAATCTTCAATCCTAGCATCCACAGGTCTGGATGTCGCAGGTCTCTCAGCTTGTGCATTGAGCCTCTCCTCTAACGTTTGCTGCTTTTGCTCTATTTCTTGTAGCATTATCATTATGGCAGCTAATTTCCTAGACACGTCTTGATCTGCCATATTCCTGGGATAAATTAAGGTCAAAGGTTAGGTCCTATATGTCTCAACATGATGTACATAAGGGACAATAACTTGTGAATGGTACTGTAGTCAATTATTAAGATCAAAGGATCTTAATACAACCTTAGTTTCTGAATGCCACTCATAGTTATTAATTACTAAATAAATTACTAGAGTAACCAGGCTTTGATACAAAAACTGTCGTGATTCCAACTCCGGGTTGTCGGATCCTCCCATATCCGGATCTGGTTACTCAACAATAATTTATCCAGCAATCACAACTAACATTCAGAAACAAACCGCGAATAAAAATACTCAAAAAGAAGTATTTTAATACTTTTTCATTCACAAAATAAAGTTTACATGATCCATTGTCTGACTACAACCCTTACATGTACTATAGCTGGAAGGAAATACACAGAAATATTACTAACCACCTTAGAGAGTAAAGCTACTGTAGCTGACTAGATGGCTAAAGTCCTTGCAATAGCTCACCAACACCTGTTGGATTTTCCAATAAATCATAGGATAACAATTAGCAAGTGCTAAGTAACAAAGAAGAGAAAAGTAAACAAATTGTGTAATTTTGTAAAACTTGTTGTCATTAAAAGTTACAATCATTTCATTAATTTAAGTCTTATTCCTTTCTATTCCAAATTAGGGATTAGTCCAAGGAAACTCCACCATTCCCGGACTCCGAAACTGTGGATACTTCAGGATTAGAGATTGTGTTGATCTGGTGAGCTTATGCTGTCGCATGCCGCCTCAACCATCCTCTAATACTACCCTGACAATTTTCCTTTTCTTTTATTAATCAGGTTTTCAAACCCTCAGCTTGGAACACAAAGGAGCACACCGTCCTCGAGGACTCGGTTGCTTAAAACCTCAGTCTAACCTTTAATCACATAACCTAACAGCTTTATATACATGTTATCATGACCCAGCCACTATTGAACCACTCGTGCCTTCACATGGCACGACCACATCTTCTGTCGTTCAATCTGAATATATTGGCACCCTGTACCATGCGTTGCAAATCATCCATTTCTTGTGCACTTATCAAAACAAGGCAACTGTGTACCACCTAGGTAGGGTCACACCAATATGGGTTCCTTCTGACAAACCTACAGGTTGCATGCTCGATCTGTAGTTCTACTCACAGTCATTTCTTAACGTAACACATGATCTTTTTCACGATCCAAACCAACAAATATCAATTCCCATGATGTAATTCCTCAATTCAGCCTTATAACCATAAAATATTGAGTATAGACTTACACATATATTAATTCATATATTTATATACTCATAATTATGCTCATTTTAACTTCCAAACCCTAACTTTCCAAGCCACTGCATCAATTCGATGCTTAGACCTTATTTTAGTAGAACTCACAAAGCAACTTTTCGTATTTTCTCAAAAATAGCCAAATTAGAGTTCTTTATTGCAAAGAACATAAAATCAAAAATTTCAACGATCTCATATGAAAATCCAATAAAAAATGAAGGATTTAGTTACCTAATCGAGCTCTCTCTCTTGTATACAGTTCTTTATGGTGATTCTCTTTCAAAAGGATGATTTATGGCTCCTGAAACGGTCGAACTTCATTTTCATATCAAAAACGCTAAGAACGTGCCAAGAACGTGAAGAACGAACGAAGAACATGAAGAACGCGAAGAACATGAAGAACGCGAAGAACATATTTTCTCTTGAAATTTCGGTAGAGCTTCCCCTTATACGGGGTGATATTTTTAACTAAAATTTTGGCAGAGTTTTCCCTTATATTGGGACATATTTCTAAGAATATTTCAACAGAGTTTCCCCTTATAAAATCACCGAAAGGAAAACTGAAAGGGAAGTGAACATGAGTCGAAAACCTAACCCACGAAGCAAACTAAAAGAGGATCGTACCTTCGTCTTCCTTGTTCTCCCAGCAGCGCTTCGCTAGCGCTCCTTCCTCGCCTCCTACTCCTCCTCCAAACCTCTCGACCCTAGCCCTTGGGGTGGTGGTATTAATGGAAATCGTAGATAATGAATGGGTAGGGGGCTATTTATAGGCTCTAGAAAACCGTTAACCATGGTTTGAAAACCATGGTTTAGACCTTAACAGCGGTTAGAGACCCATAGTTTTGGCCAAAACTTATCCAAAACTTAGGGCTTAAGTTAGAACTTTCCAGAGGATTCTAGATTCTCTAATGACACTTAATTAACACTAATCGTGATTAACTTTCACTAATCACAATTTAACTTTCGCAACTTAGGCTTATCTTTTGCTAACTATTGATTAGTGTTTGATAATGATCATTAGTGGTTTTCAATCCGTCATTAGTTTTTTTAATCATACTTAATTAGTCTTAATGACAATCATTATGGGTTAATGACATCTTAACCTCCTTACTTCTCTTTCTTCCAAAATTATAACAAATCGAAACTAAGTCCGATTCACACGAAAAAATCTGTTTGTTTTCTCTTGATGAGTCGGATCTTATGATATAGGATCTGAGAGATGCGAAGTTCACGGCTTTACAGGATAGAGGATAGGAATAGAGAGAAGAGGGAGAATCAGCAAATCTGGGCCAAATCTATCCTGCCCTCTGTTTTATTTCTCCTTTTCTATTTATAACAACAAAACAATTTTTTCCGCCAAAAATTGGGTTTGTCACCCATTAGTACAAATTTTTCCGCCCTTCTCAGGAGCTCAAAGTACAAGATGGGATGCATTCCGTTGTTGTTGGTAAGAATGGGGCTCGTGATGATGATGATGCCTCCACTCTTAGCGGGCCTCCTTCCAGCCATTGTTCAATACAAGGTTTGAAAAATTGGACTAGATATCAACCATTGGTTTAGTCTGATCAGCTCAATCATTGGTTCAAACTGGTTGGACCGTTATGACATTAACATGACGTCATCATTTGTACTCGGAAAAAATAGGACCGAGTTTAATTTACTGGTTGAACCGATCAAACTGATTTTCTAAATCAATAAAATTGTATATTATATATAATATGTCTATTAAATAATCTTTCAATAGAGTACCATGTTATAAGTGAGAGAGAAGAACAATAGCAGACTTTACTTTTCCATTCTACATACAAATGAAAAAAATTACTCTATCATTCGATACATTTGATTTTGATATCAAACATGGTCCATATCATGTTGTTCATAAAAAGAAAAGAATATACATGGTCGATATCGAATAGACAAATATCCCAAGGATTTTGAATATCATCGAGTCATCAATCCAGTTAGACATCCAACTACATATTACGTCTTGTCTCTTGACCCTCTCCGAGAGTCGCCAACTCGCACTATATATCCGGGCGGGGCGGGCTGCTTTTCCGGGCTTCCGGAAATCTATTTGCTAGAAAGTTGGACAATCTATCACTGAGATCATTGTCCATGGATCCATTATTCAACTCCTTTGTGCAACCTTTGCTAGCACCTCAGTCACTCATTGTCATCTCTCCTAAATCCTTATGACCTAACATATTTAATAAGAAACCAACTCCATCAAAATTAACCATGAAAAGCCACTAAGCAATGGGTCCATGGACACCTGTTGAACAGATTTGACATATGAAGTTATAGTAAGTATAACTCTATATCTTCTTTAAACAAGATTACTGACTTCCAAATTTCTTCCAAAATTTGATGTTTTCTAAATGACTTTAAAGTGCTCTCAACCTAAATCTTCTGCCTAATCATATGAAGTCACCCTTCACGGATATGTGAGTAGAACTATATAAGGTCCTTGTTTTGCCACAGAAAGTGGAATGGAGAAAGTTAGAGTCGTTACAATGGTGGGCGCAGAGAGAGCTTTGTCCATATGCGGAGACAAAAACACATATTGAGATCGCAAGTGATGGATGGAATTACGACACCAAATTTTTATTAATATGGTTGTTGTTTATCACAAAACTTATCTTTTAGGGACAATGTGGTCCTCATAGTGTCTATGAGGTTATGACGAGTTATTCATTACTGAGGAATTAATAGAAGCACTATCACTGTATCACAAACTACAAGCGAAAAAACCACCATCAAGAATATAAAAATGTTCATTATGCATCCGAAGCAAAAAAAATGAGAAATAGAATAAAAACGAGATCTCAAGGGATCGAAGATGGTCGCAAAATCAGAGTTGAGGTGGCAGTGGCGGAGTTAGCTGTGAATATCAAAGGGGATGCCGGCATCGTTGAAGGTTCGACGTGGATCTAGGAACCAGGGGTCAAGAATCAAGGGTTAGGGATTTCTGAAAGGGGTACATATGCATAAATTTTTTTAATTTTGTGTGTATTAAACCGTCAAACCAGTTCGACCTGAGCCAAACTAGTCTGGTTGAACTGGTTCGATCTAGCGATCGATCCTGATTTTGTTTTTTTTTGTTTTTTTAACTCTTTTCATAATATTGGTCAAATCGAAAGGTTCGAGGTTGGTTCTTGAGTTGACCGGTCCGATTTTTTTTATATCCTGGTTCAACCTAAAAGTGAGAGGAAAGTGCTCCAATGATAGCTTACACATGAGTTATACAATGAATAAAATGGACGGTGAACTCCCTAGTTAGAGTGCTGGGTCTCAGGCAGTATTCATGAAAGTAGTCTGTGCAATCACATATGCATGAGTGTCCCCCTCGGCGCACCACATACTTGAAGCCCCCCCCTCTATGCTCCATATGTGCACATGTAGGCTGCATATGTGGGTTGTAGCCTACATATATGGGCTTTCAGATCTGGATCTTAAGATCCAGATATGATCTGGTTAGTGGATATTTGATTCCAACGATAGAATAAAATCCAGAACCCTCAACAATAGGGTTTAAACACAACTCGCAAGCTCTTGAGCCCTCAGCCCCCGATCATCTCCTCCAACCTCCGCCTCCATCATCACCCGAAGCTCCTCCGCTTTAGTACAAAGCTCTTCGCCTCCAACAATGCTGTGAAGGCCTCCATCACTCACGCGAGGAGCTCCTTCGCCTCCCAGCTCCTCCATGCAAAGCTCCTCCACCTCCCAGCTCCTCGATGATCGTGATAACCCCCGTTAGGTAACCCTAGATACTCGATTTTCTCTTATTTAATGTTATTTATTATGTTAATTTTTTTATGTTTGATGTACTGCAGTTTTTTTAATGTTTAATGCTAATGTTACTCAATCCTACCAGAAGGCTGCATCCATTTTTTTGAGGCAACTGCTATTTTTTGATGTTAGATGCTATTGCTATTCAATCCTACGTACTTACGAGAAGTCACTGCTATTTTTATATGCTACTGCTATTTTTTTGTTTGATGCTAGAATTCTCATTTAACAATTTTATGTTTATACATAGTAATATACATTATATACGGAATTCTTTATATAATAGAAGTATGAATTGTAACACAATAGTTACACATGTAGTAATCATGAATGATGTGTATATAGAATTCTTAATTGTAATGGTATGTTTGATTTTTTTTGATGTTTGAATGTTACTGTGATGCTTGTTACTGCTTTCTAACAATGTTTAGGTTGATATTGTGAGATCTACCTGAATATCATTTTTCTTAAATTTTTTGTTGGACCATATCTATTCATGAATTCAATTCAGATATAATCTCTTTTGTAGATATTTATGTATTTTTAAATAAAAAATTAAGAAATCATGTAGAACTGCATGTGTCACCGCATACCACTTAATCATTGTTCTGTGACATCCAAACGCATACACATACCGCTTTCATGAACCTTGATCTCAGGTCACAAGATAATCAGGGATCTAACGATGGATCTTTCCTAGATAATATGATGAAAGGGGTAATCATGTCAGCTCTGCTCAATGGACATGGAGCAACGCAAGGAATGTTGGGTTAATTTTTTAAAGTTCTTAAATCAAAGCAAACAAAGAAATAAAAATAAATTAAACAAAACAAGACAAACAAAATAGATACAAACATACATACAAACAAACAACCAACCGATCAACCAAGCATAGATACACATGTATATGTGCACACACTTGCGAGTTTGGGGTTTGGGGGAGAGCGATTGCACATGTGCGTTCATGCATTTCTATGCATGTGTACGTGCATGTGTTGGTATGTGCGTGCATGTGTTCATGCTTGCATGCATGCTTGTAGGCATTCATGTGTATGCATGTGTGCATACATGTACCCTTGTGCAAGCATGTGCATACACATGCATGCAACATGTCTGTGTGCGTGCACGCGTGTGTTTGAAATTTTGGGGTTACCCCAAGGTTTTAAAAATCGAACCGGCCGTGAAAACAGCCAGGCTTCGATTTGGTCCAACTGGTCGGACCATCGATGATGTTAGCGTGACATCATCATTCCTATCGACCTGGAAAAAATCAAACTAGGCTCGATTTATTGGTCCTACTGGTCAAACTGATTTTTTGAACCAATAAAGACAAATACATATACATAATCATGTATGTGTATATCAATGAATAATCGTTTAAATGTCAGATCTTTTAATAGAATAACATGATCGTCTATTTCGAGTAAAACTCTACAAAAGCTAGCCATATTTTTTAATATTATGTATGAATACAATATTATAATCATTTATGTATAGTGACTTCTAGAAAACTACTTTAATAAGGTAGGGCCACAACTAATATTCCAAAAAAGAGAGGGGCATAATTGATATTGAAGTTAAGAAGGATACCGATGATAAAAATTATATTATTTAATCATTTAAACCTTTATTTTTTTTTGTAAATTTACCAAACTATCAAAACTGAGTCAATCTGGGTCAACTCGATCCGACCACCCAGGTCAACCCAATACGATTTTTTATTTGCTTCTTTTTTTAATAAATAAATAAATTAAATGGAATCGACCAAACCGAATGAATTGGAGTCAATTCCTGGTCCAACTAGTTCGACCGAGCGATCCGGTCTAGTTTTTGAAACCCTAGGTTGCCCTATCGAGTTGCCAACTTTCCACCCCCAATACAGATAACTTCATTTTTTAATATTCTTTTTAGGGTTTTTATCACTTTTTCCCTTCTTAACTTCTGCAATATCAGTTATGCTCCGTAGGTTTTTAAAATATTAGTTGTGCCTCTATATTCTTATGAAATTCGTAGTTCAACCTTTCTGTAATATTAGTTATGCCCCTACTTTATCTTAACAGAAGGGAAGAATTGAGAATTTTGTAAGAAGATATGAGCACAAATGATATTCCAAAAAAGGGAGGGGAAAAGCTGATATTTCAGAAGTTAAGAAGGGTACAAGGGATAAACCCCCTTATTTTTAAATGAATCTTGGGAGTTTAGATCGCTCAATATTAGCATGGAATCATTCAAATTTCAACTCAATCTAAGATATGCATTACATCCATTAACGCTATCAATTCTTACAATCTAAATAATGTTGAAATCTACCCATTTTGGATGGACTGGTTTGAACCTTCCTCACCCTGTCTTAACCATCTCAACATCCCAAGTCTCACATCTTCTAACAGGTGCATCACCCGACCTCCTTTGCAAACAACCAAACCATCTTAAATGATTTTCTCTCATCTTATCCTTCATCAGAGCTACACCAACTTTCTGATGTTCGCAAAACAATCCTCATATTTGCATACATAATCTTCGATGCGAGTTAGATCTAGAACACCGAATAATGTTTAACTCTTACATGGCATGACCTTGTGTTAATCTCCATCATTTTTTCCATTATTGTTAAGGAAGAATGTTAAATTTTTACAATTTGAACGCTTTAATTTCCAAATATTTACAAATGGGTGTCACCTCCTTTTCCCAACAAAAAAATATAATATTTAACTGATTTTCAATCACCTACATCCTCTTCGAACCAACCCGGCCTTCCTTATCCGGACCTGTCCTCCAACTTGATGCCCCTCCTCCTCCAGCCTCGTACGTCGTGGCATGACACCTATGGGGGTTCTCCATTGTTGCCATCTGCTCACCATATGGCCTTCGTCCCTCATGTCACCCTTGATGGCGAGAAGGTGGCCTTCATCTCTGAAGCAGAAACCGCATCGCTGGATGAAGTCTAGGATCACACCCTTCTATTCTACACCCTCAGTAAGAAGATGTACCAGAAGCTCCTCTCTCTCTTCCTTAGTTGATAATGTGAGGAAGCCCTCCAGATGGATATAATCTCTTTCCTCGCAAGAACGACTTCTTCTACCTGCACCTCTCCTCGGAGGAGGAGTGCCAACATGTTTTACAAGGCGGCCCTTAGCTCTTCCAAGGGCAGATTGTTGTCCTTAAGCATTAAGAGGCGGGGTCTTGCCTTGAGCAAGATCTGCTCATTGAAATCCCCTTGTGGCTGCATTTCCATACCTTAGCCATGGATATTGTTATGTTGTTGTGATAAACAAGCTCATGAGCTTGCTAGGAACCCCTTTAATCATGGATACTACTACTATTGCGGGTCACCGTGAGGACTTCCCTCGTTGTTGCATCTCTGTCCATGTATCCAGGACCATCCCTGCTTCTATCCCTTTGGTGTTCTTCTCAGATGCCCGTCAAATGATCCGAGTGGAACTGGAATGGCACCCCCTAAATGTGAGCGGTGTATGCCCGTCGATCATTCCTCGACCTCCCACCCTTTATCTTCCACGGCTCTAGGTTTGGAAGGGGAGCCGATGATCGAGGGTCTGACCCCTCGGCTAGCGTCCCACATCAAGTCTCCTTGAGCAGGAGGGACGATGGTTCTTTGGCTATGGCTGGCCAGCAACCCCTACATGCTTCCAGTGATCTTTAGGTTGATGTCTCTCCCTTAATCGTTGCCTCACATATGCTTGCCACTCCTTTAGCCCCCAAAGGTCACAAAAAGGGACAAGGGAGACCTTTCTCCACCTTTACCTATGGTTCAAAGGCCACTATGCCTTGCTCACACCATGTTCTTTGGAAGCCCCTGTTTGGAAATAAAGGCTAGCTCCCATAAGCTCATGACCCGAGTGTATTTAATCTCCACTCCTCACCATAGGAATCCGATGCCATGGACGGAGGAATCGACCCCTAGATTGATCATCCATCAAAGAATTCAGTGGAACCCAACTCTCTATGGAACATTACCTCACAGAGGAAGAAGAAGGTGTCATGTGGTGGTCAAAAGAATGCCGGTCCTCTGGGCGCTCTCCTGCTTTAATTTTAAGGTTAGTGACATAAACAAGCCCCAGAAAGTTCGAGCATTGCTATGGCAACTTATTTTACAAAATGCAGAGTTCATTGGATTGGTGGAAACTAATGTCTGACCGAAAAATGGAAGGAAGTTGGCCTCTTTCATCCCCCCGCGATGGGGATTCATACATAATGACACCCTATTGGGATGAATCTATGTCTTATGGATGGAATCATGTTGGAGCTATAGCTAAATGGGCATATCCTCCCAAGCCGTCACCCTCTGTTGTTGTAATGCTGGCTGCTTCACCTTGGCCATCCCGATCATCTTTGGTGCCAACTGCCCAACATGTCATCTGTCCCCTTAGGAAGTTGAAGCACCTCAGTGGTGCTTTGGTTGTCCATTGGTTAGTGCTTGGGGACTTTAATGTAGTTATGTTTGATCATGAGAAGTATGGGGGTAATCCCCCTTGAATGTGACCAAAGATGACTTCAACTGATGCATTGACTTGTGCGACCTACTGAGCTCGAGACTAGTGGCAACCCTTGGTCTTGGTCGAATAGCTCGATTGACCCTCACGCGTGGTTGCTTGCCTTGACTATGGGTTGGTCAATCCATCTTTGTTGAACCTCTTACCTTCAGCAAAACAGAGTTACTCACCCCTCACTTCGAGCGACCACATACTGATGACGGTCACCATGGCTCCCGTGGCCTCTCGCCCCAAGCTGTTCCATCACTTTAACTACTAGCCGAGTCGCCCCGGCTTTCTTGAGATTGTGGCCACTACTTGGGCTACACCGGTCCATGGTAGCACCATCTTCCACTTTTCACATAAGATCAAGAATGCCAAGCTCGCTTTTAAGGAATGAGCTCACAAGGAGGCTAAAATATTTGATGAGTTGAAAGATATTGAGAATGATATCAAGGCCGTTAACAATGCCCTTGCCCGACACCCTCTGGATCCCTTCTTCATGTAGTTTATAAGTTCATGATAAGTTCCATTTTGAGGCACTAGATACCACTTTTAGGGCAATGAGTGTTGATTAGTTGAGATTGGGGGATCACAACACCCATTTCTTTTACTTATTCACTAATGCACACTTCAAGAGGAATAACATCCTTACACTCCTTGGGGGCAACATGTTGGTTAATAAGACATGGCATTCCTACGCTCAGTCCTCCCTTGCCCTACGTTGGCCTCTCCGCTCACTCCGAAGCTCATACTCTCTATACGAGGAAGGCTATGGCTAGATCGACTATTTGAGGAGGCAGAATTCTTAATGCATTGCGCTCGTTTCCTCCCTCTAAGCCCTCTATATCTGACATATTCAATGTGTTTTTTAACATCACAAGCTATTCATTAATAAAGGAAGTTAATAAACTATTTATGAACTTCGCATCTCAAAAACGCGGAAAATTAGCAAATTATTTGCATAAATCGTTGTATGTTCATTGTATGAACAAGAAATTTCAGCACAACAATTTGTACTTTGCGAAACCATTAAACTAGGGAAATTATTTTCCTAACATGGTTTCTAATATTCTAATGAATATTAAGATGAAAACAGGTTTACATCTTGAAGCGTGAATCTCTAAAGCAATAGACCTCCCAATTTAAGTCTGATCTGCAGTGTCTCTCTCATGGGTGTGGAGATGAATTGTGTTGCTCCCCACGAACATGATCATCGTCTTCATGAACAGGGCTTCAAGAAGAGGCATGCATGATTTCTATACACTCAAGACTCTTCTCTTTCTCTAAGGTACGGAATTCTGAAGGGACTAGGCTCTCCAAAACTCAAGTCAATAAAAAAAAGTCTTACTCTTCTTTTATACACATTGTACATGCCTATTGAAGAGTCTTCTCTTCCGATAGGCGTGTGCAATGATGACCCTTGGATTATTGATCAAGGGCTTAATACCAAGTTTTTGTTCAATTATCTCTAATTAATTTAAGTAATAAATCAAGGAACAAATCAACAAAGAGTTCATGCTCCTTGCTAGCCATGCCTTTGCCACCGACCTCTTCTCTTGAAGACATACTGGACTGGATCGAAGGCTCCACTACCGCTTATGTCCTTCACTGACTTTCTTGTGCCTTTGTTGCCACAATCTAGGAAATTTGGGTAAGAGAAACCATCGTGACTTCCTCTCGCTCTTCTTCGACTGCTACTATCACTCGATCCATAGTGCAAGCCATGCCTATTCTTGGAAATTAACCTTGAAGCCAGATTTTTGCACTCCTCAGGTCCTAATAAAGCTTCACAATTTTATTTAGTTTTTTCAGCTCTTTTATTTGTATATCTGGTCGTTAGGCCTTTTTGTAATGCTTTTATTATTAATACATAGATCTGCCTTCTTTTCTATAGCGCACCAGAATTGTATCGAAGTTGGACCCCCTACGAGATTCATGTCCGAGGAAATTTTCTCATCTCTTAGTTCGTGTGTGTTATTTGTCTTCCACCTTTTGGAGCTTGTCTTTATCCAACGTTGCGTGTACAATGCTCCAAATTCTTATACGTTGATCTTATCTATTTTTGCCATCCATCCATCTTTCAGGCCACTCTGTGGAACAAATGCGTATCTTCCATTTTTACATAAATCAATCAACTGAGTTCTTAACAAAGAATCCATGCATGAGTAGTTCTTGTGAAAGTTTTCGTTACCGTCGTACTTTACTTCTCAATGCAGACAACAACTCAGGCACAAAAATAGTGTGTCCTCGGATATTAAAAACTCTGCCAGAATTCTATTCGTTTACTCTTTCAATTCTGCACAATGACGATCAACCCTTCCATATAAGTTCATGTACATTTTTCGTTAACCATCACCAAAGAGAAAATGGAAAAAAAAATCTGGCTTCTACGTCAACCCCAAACAGGGGAATAAGCCCCCAACACGCTTCCCCGTGGTACGACTATTCCCCATTATTTCATCTTATTTCACTCTTATTCCGATCTTTATCTCACCTTACCTACCTTTATTTCACCTTATTCTCCTTATTCTTATCCTCCAGCCGAATGGAGAATAGACCCTTATTCCCCGTATTCCCCATCCTTATTCCTGCTTATTCTAGAATTACAAAGGAAAACAAATGTGCAAATCCCTCGTGATGGCTGTTGGTTCCCCGAAGGAATGGGATCCCCCTTCAGCAAGAAGCCATCCGATGAAGATCGGGCTTCGCGGATTGCCAATGTGGACCCATTGGCAGAGTCGAATTGCGCCATCACCGCCTCTCAGACCTTCGTGGCGCCCCCTTCCTCCTCCTCCTCCTCCGGCATCTGGTACCTGCAGATGGGGCACGACCCGTTCGATCCCAACCACTTGCCGATGCAATCCCCATGGTACCTATGCCCGCATGGCATCTCCTTCGATCCACTCCCCAAATCCTCCAAGCACACCGTGCATTCCCCATCCTCTGCCGCCTCCACCGTCTTCATCGCCAGGATCGAAGCCTTCGAGGCCGGGGGCGGGCCTCGAACCCCTTCCATCGCTGACATCGCCATCACCTCCTGCATCAGCGCCGAGAACGGATCTTGACCCCCTCCGGAAGGGAACACCATAACCCTATCCAGCAGTGGGTCCATCATCACAATGCGATCGGGCTCCACGGGTCCCGCCGCGCCGGGAGGAAGTGGCGGTGCTCTCACAACGCCGAGGAACATGGGGGAGAACATCGTAGCAGTCTCTGCCGGCATCTGAGCGATCGCAGCGAGAGTTGGGTGTGATCGATCACCGGAGTGAGTTGTGGTGGGAGAGGATGGGGAAAAGGATATAAAGATGGGGGATTGATAGCATCTATGAAATCTTCGGATTAGGAATTGGAGTTGTATATCCAAACGACATTGGGAGAATTGTGTAGATTTCAAAGGTTTAGGTATGGAAGCTTCCAGAACGTCGAGATATTATTCCGAGCGGCATTCGAAATTCCATCGGCGCTGGTGATTGGCTGATCTCACTCCTGCCCCACTTTCGGCTGCGAGGCTGAAATGGAGGACGAAAAGGTTTCCACGCTAAAAAAAACTGGTTCAAATTATTTGTGCTTTTAGGTTAAAAAAACTGATAAGATGTGGGGAGGTTTTCAACTGGGTCTAAAAATGTGTGATCACAAGTTATAGACGAGAGCTATATGTGTTTTTATTTAAAAGAGTATTGTTGAAATTTTTTTAAAACAAAAGTGGGAGGAAATGATTGAAAATGTTATTGTTGTTCAAATACTAATAAACTCCCCGATAAGTTATTTTTTCTTGAGATTCTCCCATATATGACTTTTTCGACCTCAGCTTTTCCCTTCCCTTCTTATCGAGCAAAACAAAAGGAAGATATCATTTTTTAAGACCTTAAAAACTTAGAAACTTCACAATGAAGAAGAAAAAGAGTGATGGTGTAAAAGGAAGGTATCTTTGCATCTACAAACTCAATCAATTAGCTTCTTCTCCTGGGTTTTTTTAATTTTCTTAATCATATATTTATCTCAAATGAATGCCACTTTCATGTTTTCTTGTGATCGAAAGTCTAATCATGCATGAGGTGAGAGTGAAAGCATACCTATTAGAGACATGTTTGAGGTTTGTCGCACATCAATTAACAACTCCTAACTCTCTCTTTGGTTGTTGTATTAAAGCAATATATCCATACGGGCAAAAAAGTGTAAATAAATAAAAATAAGTAAAGAAATTAGAAGGTGTACAAACATACAACACTTGTACTTGTATTATATATTTTTATTTCTTTTGTAAATAATATGTACATATTTTGTACTTCTGATATTTGCATATATTCCAAATAATTTTATAAAATTAGAATAAAATACATAATACACAAATTAAACTAAAATAAAATCCTCTCTTTATTGTACAGAGTGTCACACATGTATGCATTATATATCACCTATTTATTTAACACCTATAATTATTTTGTAAAAATCAAATAAAAATAATTATTTGTAATCCTCATGGATCCCTAGGCTTGTCCGGATCTTCCTAGGGTTTCACTCATTCTTCCGATCTTTCTAGACCTTGGGAACACCTATAAAATCATCTCCTCCACCTCCGTCACTCAACAGCTCGTCCCTCGTGCCTCTTTTCTTCCACTAGCAGCTCTAGAAAAGTGACATGGTCTTTGGGCAGCCTTTAGGAGCTCGATTTGGTGATGGGTTACACGTAGAGATGCAACCGGATGCAGATATATCCGTATCCGTCTGCTACCGTATCCGCTTTAAAGCGGATACAGATACTCATTTTTGGATTTTAGCGGATACGGATACGGATACATATACTAATTTTATTTTTTTTACGGATACAGATACCATTATAGAATTTTTTCCCGGATACGGATATGGATACAGATGTATGTATTTTTCGCGGATACGGATACAGATATCCGTATTATCCATATTTTCAGTAATATTTCAGCTTCACAAAAGTTTTGCATGCCTCAATGTAGCTCTGACACAAAACTGTACCTCATAATGAAATGTCAAAAAAAGTAACTTTTATAATTGATCATAATGTCGTTTCACGAAACATACCATATCACCTTTATCTTATTAGTTGGTTACAATGTTACATGTATTACATATATTTTGGAAACATTTCAAATGAAGGAAAACAAAGGTACATCATCATACAATTTTATTATATGCTCTTCAATTTATTTCACTCAATATTTTAATTTATTTTCTTATTTATTATGTAACATTGTAAGTTTATTGAACTCAAGATTAGTCATCCATCAATTACAAGTTTATAAAGACGTCATTTCTAATTAAAAGTATGAAGAGGCACTTAATATTTATAGGATAATCCGTATCCGTTTCTTAAATATCCGTATCCGAATCATGATTATCCGATTCCGAATCCGTATCCGTATTTAAGGATACGGTATTCAATTTTCGATATCCTTATGATATCCATTTCCGTATCTGTATCCATATTTTGAAACGGACAAGGATATGATAATACCTATATCTGTATCCGTATCCGTCCGTTTGCATCCCTAGTTGCACGACATTCGCTTCATGGCCGGAGCTTTGCTACGAGAAGCCTCCCAGGCCTTTCGCCACCTGGTTAAGGCTATAACCCTCACCTCCATCTTCGTATGGCGTCACTGATCACACCAGTAATCTAAATTTCCTTCGCATTTCATTTCCATATCCTTTTTTTAGTTCATCACCGTCGCCCATTCGCTTGGCTCCGACCATCAGTGTTGAAGTTTCACGTCCACTCCCAATCGCAAAATTGACTCCCCACATCACGGATACCTTCCCACACGACCTGTTCCCCCTACATCTCGCTCACCGGAGCGAGATTAGGACCGATCTCCTTCCTTCGTGTTCATCGGAGATTAAATCCACCCCATTGCCGCTTCTTTTCTTTCTAGTTGTAATAACTTCAGGCTGAAGATTTGTCTTCGAGTTGCGATACCCCTTGCAGATCCAGGTACGTGCAGGAGGCCCGAATCGAACCTCAACAGTCCAGGAGGAGCTACCCTTGGAAGACGCACCTCCAGATCTTCACCAAGCAGTTCTCTGGCTCATTTGAGGACCCCGGTCGACTCGCATCACTTCAGGCATCTTGCTGGACCTTTCAGCCAACCGGTCTGGGTCCACTCGAGCGAGACATTACAGATTGAACTGATGAATCCATGATTCATCGCCTTTATTCTTTCATTTTGACAAAAATACTTGGTGAAATACATGTAAATATCCATTAATCCCCACTAAATATCATTCTAACTACAAAAATTATATTATGTAATTAACACTTATTTTACCCAAAATAAAAGAATAAAGAGAAAAGAAAAATAAAAAGAAAAGAAGGATGTATATGTAATATACAGACTGATCCTAACCCCGAGACCAGGTCAATATTGACCTGGTCGACAAAAAAATAAGTAGGGGAAGATAAGGATCAAAACATATAAAAATATTCAGAAAATCAAGATCAAAAATATAATTTACCCATTTATCACCTTGTAAATACTTCACCTATTTTATTTATCATCAAAACTATCTCAAATTAACATAATCCTTTTACAAAAGTTGTTCATAAAAACCTATACTATTTAAAAAAATATATTAGAAAATACTTCAATATAAAAATAAATTAACCTCAATGAACCGTAAAAGCCGGCTTCCAAGGTTCATAACTATTTATAGAAAACTCCAAATGGACCAAACTCACTTTTAAAATCCATTTTGTACATAATACTATTTATTAAAAATATTAGAAAAATATTCGGATAAAACTGGTGAGTTTCGGCTTTTTGGACCTGTTGTATATATGTTCTATATGCAGAAACTTTCTAGGTTTTTAATTAAATAACCGTAAACCTGATTAACTTAATTCTTTTCCCTAAAATCTTTTAAAATTGTATATAATATAAAAATATAACTAAGCGAAGCCTCGAAGCCACTACTTTTTTCTTCCGGACCTCATAACTCGGTCGTATGAATTCGGAATTAAGCAAACTCAGACCCATAAATTATATTTTTCAATTATCTATAAAATGACACTAGTTTCGCTAAAATCGGAGTTAATGTGAAAAATGTGATTTTCGGGTCTATATTGATATATTGTACAATGTACCGAAATCTATAATAATATTATAATAATAACTTATTTATTTATTTATTTTACTAAATTATTTATTTATTTTTAATATTAATAATTATTTAATTTAATTTAATTAATTTCATTTTTTATCTCTCTTTTTTCTCTCTCTTCCATTTTTTTCTCTCTCCTACCTTCCCAAATCCCATCTTCTTCCCTATCGTCACCTTCTTCTTCCATCGCCCCTTCCTCTTCTTCTTCTCCACCAACCAACGACCAAACGGCCCGGCCGTTGGAAGTTTTCCCAACCACCCTTGCTTCCCGTCACCGTCGGCAGTGACTAGCTCGCTCCTTCCCTATTTATAGCCGTCAACCCCTTTGCCGAAACGTTATCCGCCATTTCCACCTCCTTCTGAAGCTCCGGAGCTTGTGCAAGAGCAGTGACAGGGTTCGTCGTTCCTCGTTGAGCATCTGCGAAGAGAGAGTGCTAGGGCATGATCTGCCCTCAGCGAAGCCCTGCCACGCCACCGTGTGCCCATCCTCCACTTCCTCCGAGCATTGAGGCAGCTACCTGGGACTCCCTCGGAGTTCCCCAGGCGACCTCCTACATTCCGGTATACATCTTCCTCCATCTATTCTTCCAAGCATCTTCTCTATCCACCTCTCCTCTCTTCGACTTCTCTCTTCTCTCTCATTTTCATCTTCGATTTGAATTCCAAAACCCTCGATTCCACCTATCATCCCAGTTCGATCGATTTCCATTTCTCCGTACTTCCCTACAAATCCTATTACTTGAGATCCGAGCTCCAAATCTCGTTCCTTCACTTTCATTAGGATTCGACCATCGATTTTACATTTTTTCCGCATTCGGTCGAGGATCGGTTCCTCGATCCTACTGTTCAAACACCTATAGAATGAAGCTCCACTGGAAATCTGAGACTCGAAGCTTCTTCATCTCGAAACGTTGCATCATCAGCGATCAATCACGAACAAAAACCATTGGAGCTTCGAATCGCAGTACTTGGAGAGAGAATCTAGGCCAAGCATCTCCTTCCGACTGAGTCCAACACGAGGAGCACGAAGATCAAGGTCACATGATCCGAGAACTTAGAATCGAAGGAGACTTCCTAAAAGTTTGAATAACCATTTGAGAACGATCCATCTGGAGCACTTCTATTCCTGATCATATACCTTACGTTTCGCATGGAGAATACATGCAAGTATCATCTGAGATCCGCTACCTGTGAACAAACTTGGAGCACAGATGTACCTGATCCATGCACGAACATCTACAGATCTGAAGCATCAACATTCAAACATATCTACAACCGATCGCTTCTTCGCCGTGTTTGAAAGAATCACCGCCGGAAGGTGTACTCGATTTGGGGCTAAATTTAGCCGTCAGATATTAATCAATATGACGCTCTTAAAGCCTGACATGCGTCGTACTCAGAGCAAGTCTACCGCCCCAATGCTTAAAGGCTGAGCAGCGCACGTGCTTAGCACGTGTGTGGCACAACATTTGGAGGAAATTTTGCAGAAATCCCTCAGCCATTTTGTTATTTACTTACAAATCCAGCAAACTCCAAGCACATGAAGGACACAAGCATTCCTTGGGATATTTGCGCATATGTCCTCAGAGATACTGAGAATCCCAAACAAGTCCTCCGCAGCCTGAACCACGTGCGTGAGAATGTAGCCTTCTGAGATAATTGTAGATTGGCCTTAGATTTCTTGCATATTTTCATGTGCTCCTCTCATTTCTACATAATTACATATACACCCCTGCCCTTTATATAATCCATATACTATATACCTTACTTAATAAATAAAAAATAAAAAATATAAAAATATAATAAAATACATATAAATATTGTATTTTACACTATATAAAGTATAAAGTCATGTTTTGAAAATAAAAATACTTTTTATCATTAAATAAATCATTAAAACACCAAAAAATATACAAACTCTACAAACATTAAAAAAATATAAAAACACTTTTAAAAATCTAATAAAAATTACCTATAGTACATTTTACTGTATGTTACATAATAAACCAAAAAAATAAAAACCAAATATGAAAACTAATAAAAAATACAAAATTCATTAAAACTTGTAAAACCATAACTAACAAAATAAAAATCGTCTAAAAACACATATCATATCATTTTAAAGATAATTCCACTACATTTAATAAAAATAAAATTAAAATCTTTTTACTTGTTTTTTATATTAAAAATCAGAAAAACATCATAGTTTCAATAAAAAATAGCCTTTTGCTTAAGAATAGATCAAACACCATAAAAATCTTAAAAAGCCATTAAAAATATATAAAAATGGGAAATAAAATAAAAATAATAAAATAATAAAATAAAAATTAAATAAAAATTACAAAAAAAGTTCTAAAATAATAAAAAATCATACATTACAAAAAAATTCACAAAAACAATATAAAATTTATTAAAAACCAAATAAAAATTTAGAAAAAAATCCTAAAAATAAAATAAAATTAGAGAACCGCTAACCTTGGTTCGGCTATAGTTGTTCCTTAGTTATCAAAAGTTTGCCTCCCTGAGTTCGACACTCCCATACTTGACACTATATATCTTGTTTAGGAGTATAAATAAAATAAGAAGATTAACTAATCCTTAATTTTTTCTGACAAAACCCACCCGGTCGATACAATGACCACGAAAGCTTTCTTTCTGATTATTTTATAGGTTCATAAGAAGCAGGCCGGGTGACACGTTTTTCAGATGGCACCATTGCCGGAAAAAGCAGCGCTAGGGTAGCTGTAGACCTAGGTTTAGGATTTCTCTTTTTCGCCATTTATTTTTCTAACCTTACGACTTTTTGTTTCTGAGTTGTGCAGTACATGTTGAGCCGCATATCTGAGAACCGCAAAAGCCATAGAATTTTTTTCTTTTTGTCATTTCGTGTAAAAAAATATAAAAAAATCAAGGGCACTTGTCCGTGTCTTTGTTTTCGTAGAAAGGAGCCTCGTAAAGGCATCCCGACTTGTACTCCTTCTCGGGGTCTGTTTCACCAGGGTTGTACTCCTGGGGGAGCAGGGCACCCTCCGCGGCTTTTTCACTCACATTTTCTCGATGATTTTCTGCGGCTTTCTGAGATAGGTGCTTGTTAAGATTTTTGTAGTTTTCCCCTTCTCTGCGTATCGTAGCCTAGATGCTTGCTTAGGTTACGATACACCTAGGTGATTGTATCTAGGACCATACCCGAAAACAAAAATAAGTTAGATGATTTTCTTTGAAAATATCCAAAAAAAGTGATAACATGAAATTAAAATAGGGACTGTAATTTCTATCGGACTTAAAATGAAAAGTAAGGAATCCACTTGTCATGGGAAGAGCAACCTTCGAATTTGCATCGCATGTACCATCTTCAGATTCAGTGAGCGAGAGACGACCCTTAAGGTAGACCCAGAGTCTGGGCTTCTATCGAAGTACTACTTAGTTCACACCTTTACTCACCTTATCTTTAGTAGGTGCTCTCGGGTAGCCGGAAATTGTCTGAGTTCACTTAGAATAGTGGGAGGTCTAGAGGATATTGTGTAAGGCTCCATCCTCAAGTAACACATGTAGCTGAAAATGGTCCGTACTTACTCCCGTACTAGCTGAGACTAGGTGATTTCTAGTGAGAACTCGGGACAGTACGACATCGAAGTTTCTGGCACCTATCTGAT
The DNA here is from genome assembly GCA_037367405.1 of Ottelia alismoides. Classification (NCBI taxonomy): domain Eukaryota; kingdom Viridiplantae; phylum Streptophyta; class Magnoliopsida; order Alismatales; family Hydrocharitaceae; genus Ottelia; species Ottelia alismoides. The sequence continues at coordinate 561,988 of JAZKJV010006671.1, forward strand.
CTCGCTAATCAGTGAGAAGATTGTTTGCCAAACAACCGTAGAATTGAAAAGATAAACGAATGAACTTTTACGATCATCACCAGGGTTGCGTTGGTGAAGTCGGGGTTTGTCTTGTGTTTGATTGCGGTGTGAGTCCAATCTTCAAGATCCGATCAATTAAAATCTATCAAGATGACGGGAAGGCGATCGCTCCAGTCGACTCTGACCGACCCACTTTCTCGCGAACCTACCCATGCATCTAGATCGGTTAGGGATGTCTCTCGTGCCAAACCAAAATCAAAATGAGTTGCTACTTCCAGGCGTGACTCTCACCCTGGAAGCCCGTCGTCAATTTCTTCTCCTTTCCCTCCAGTTAATCAACCATAGTTACACGATGATCTGGTAGAGTCTGACTTAGATTCTTTATCCTTTGCAGAATACATGGCTGGAAAGGGACCGCAGAGCACATCGATAGTCATAGATCAGGCCGCAATCAACAATGGACTACTTACTTCCCTAGAGACAATGCGGAAATAGATTAGGGAGAAAGGTAGACTCATGAATGATGTTCGAGCCGAGCTGACTCGGCTGCGAGCCTAACAAAATAATCTGGAAGCTGAGAATCCCAGAGCTGATCATCCAGGACCTGAGGATCATGAACAACAAGATGGAGTAGAGAGACCGCCACGCGATTAGAACCTCACAATGCAGCAGCTCTACAACCCTGGAGCTACTACAACCCATCGGTGTATTCGTCTCCCTGTCATTCACGAGAATTTTGAGTTCCGACCTCAGACGATCCAGCTGCTGCTCAAGTTTCATGGGCTTTCTACTAAGGAGCTGCACTTGCATCTTCAAGAGTTTGAGCTGATCTGTAGTACGGTGCATGATGCGCACGTGAACGAGGATACGATTAAATTGATCGTGTTTCCTTTCTCCCTTGTTGATCGAGCAGCCTACTGGTCGAAACACCCAGGGAGATATGTTTTGACATGGGAGGAGCTGAGAACTGCTTATCTGAACAAATATTACCCTCTCGGTCGAACTAATGGTGCTCGATCCATGATTAGAAATTTCACCATGATCGGGAATGAACAGTTCCACGAGGCATATGATAGATTTAGAGAGCTCATCGATCGGTGTCCCCACCACGAGCTTTCCAAGCCGACTCTTGTACAAAGTTTCTTCAATGGGCTGACACCAGAATTACAGGGACTGGTGAATGCAGCATGTGGTGGATCATACTTTTCGGTGCACGAAGATCGAGTCTGGCCCATTTATGAGAAAATGGCAGAGAACTACACCATAATATCTCAGACTTGGGTATACAATCAGATGAAGTCACCAACCTATCACCAGCATTCCCGAGTGGCACAAATAGAAGGAAATCCATCTTCTGCTATTTCGATTCCTCTCGAATCCCCATCAGCTGATATGAGGATCATCTGTCAGAAGCTGGATCGAATGGAAAATATTGAGAAAAAGTTCCAGAACTTAGACAAGCTTGATAAGATTGACAAGCTTGAGAGATGCCTGAGTGATCTGAAGACACAAATTATGTGCCTTCAAGAATTACAAACAGACTCCAACCGGTCTTCGAGATCACAGGCTGACTCAGGTAGCCGAGATCGAGGCATACTTCTGAGGCCTCCAGTACAACACATTTACCATGTGCACTATGAGCCTTCTCATCACCCCTCAGTGTACTCGCAACTCCAGCAGACGCCATCATCTGACACTCAGATGATAGTGTATCAGAGAGATTAGCCCTTGGCATCCATGCCCCAGCATACTTAGAGATGCCTGAGCCATTTACTGAGGTTAATGGGATTTGGTACATGATCAACTGCAACAATCAGGGATCCGTCGTGATCACCCTGGCTTCTGTTGGTTGACAGAAGGTGCCTCTTCCCAGCAGCCATCGCATGCACCAATGAGGCTGAACAGAGAGCAGCAACATTCTGGTCCTTGTCCATATCAGCAACCTCAGTGGAGGTAGAGCGCTTATCAGAATCAGTATCAATAACATTACCCTCCACAGCATCCAGCTCAGCCGTAGCCTTAATATCATCGAGGCAACTCATCCGTGTCTCATGGACCTTTCCATGACAACCCAGCATTAGAATATCTCGCCAACTTGATCACCGACCAGCAAGCAGCTTTTAGGCGAGAAATGGATGAGTTTAAAGCCCATGGCACCGATCTTGTCAAAGGGAAGTCCGCCTTACCTTCCCAGATAGAGCCCAACCCGAATAATCTGAAGTGAAAATCAGAGCAGGTAGATTTGACCGAGTCCACCCTCCTGTCATAGGTATTTCCAGACGATTATCTTTTCTGTGATGACGCTGATTTCATTTCTTTTAGGAGCGGTAGGATTCCAGTAGGCGTAAACTCTTCTAGGTTCGAGTAGGATGTTATGGATAACTCAAGAGAGCCTGTAGAAGGCACTAACGGTGGTACTGAAGCCGCACCCTTTGACAATAGAGATGGTGGTGCTGAAGCCACCCAGGCTGAAGAGCAGCCAGAGCCGAACACTGATGTAGTTGCATTACCTTTCTTTGTAAATAGTGATGATGAGAGAAAATCGCAAAATAATGTACAAAAGAGAAAAACTCGAAAAAGGAATAAAAAGATTGTTGATCAAGATATTTCTCTTTCTTATGATTTGAGGAAATCTTGCCCCAGTTTTACAAAAACTTTTCCTTCTTCTTTTGATCCTCCGATTGTACAGACTAACCCGAAGGATGTACAGTTTCCTTTTCCAAAGGCACTCTGCTTAGGAAAACATGATAAAAGGAAAACACGAAAAGATCCAAATGAATGGTCTGACAAAAGAGATGCTCGATAAATTCACGATCCAACTCACTCTGTTGGAAGCCTTGGCACACATTCCTCTTCTGCAGAAAGGCTTAAAAGAACGAACCACAGTCCGTAGAAAGAAGAGGCAGCGCAATCACTATTCTGAGATCCATGTGCTGATCAAGGAAACATGTCATGTTATTCAGAATCGACTCCCAACCAAGAGATCAGATACGGGAGCACCGTATGTCAGATGCGAGATCCTTGATCAGACTTTTGATCGGACTTTATTAGATAGCGGATCTTCGATTAATCTCCTTCTATCTTCCCTACTCGACAAGTTCGAGTTCGGGCCTCTTCGACCAAGCTGAACGGTCTTGCAGTTTGCTGATAGATAAGTCAAGAGGCCTAAGGGTTTAATCGAAGACGTTATCGTCACCCTTCGAGGTTTGCAATTCTCCGTGGGCTTCATCGTGTTGGACATGGTGATCCCTGAATGCGTGACCGATACCCCGATCATATTAGGACGACCTCTTCCGGTAAAAGCGAAGGCCATTTCCGACTATGATATCAGGAAGGTGTACTTTCGTGTACAGGGTGAAAGTATACATACAGAGACGATCCAAGGCCAGAATTCCAAATCAGCTGAATCAGAGCGAGCACCTGATGATGAACCCAACAGTCATCAGGATTGTGACTTTGTACAAACCGATGATGAGGTCGTCTGGGACGAACCAAGTACCCAATCTTTCATCACACCTTCTGTCAAAGCTGAGATTCAGATATCCAATAATGGGAGATTGGAGAGCACAATCCTAGAGCCCCAAAGTGAAAATCTTGATGGAGATGATTCTGAGAATTTTTCAGATCATTCATACCTTCTTTATCCCTCCGAGTTCGAAGTGAACCCTCATAACTGTCAGTCATCCGCAAATCAGTCAGATTCTGAAGATGTTGATTGACAGTGCTTCGCTAAATTCTTATCGCTTCAGACTCCATTATCAGAACCTACAACCAGCCTGGAGACCGAATCTAATTAGAACATTCAGCAATCTTTAGATCTCTCTGAGTCAGAGCAGGTAGAGCTCGCTCACATCGATCTAGTAGCCTATTCTCAGGCGTAATCAAACCCGCTCTTCCTGTTCCTTCTCCCCCTGAACTCAAACCGTTGTCTCAAAGCATGAAATACTGATTCCTTGATGGTGAATCTAAACTGTTTACGGTTATCATCTCTTCCAATCTGATCGAAGATCAGGAATCCCGTTTGATGGAGATTCTTGAGAAGAATCGCAAGGCAATCTAGTGGACCATGGCGGATCTCCATGGGATTAGTTCGGCTCTGTGCTCCCACCACATGTTTCCCAAGGATGATGCCAAGTCATCTCGTGAGTTTCAGCGCAGGCTGAACCCGAATCTTTGAGATGTGGTTATGAAGGAAATATCCAAGTGGTGGAGCACCGATTTTATCTATCCCATCTCCGACTCAAAATGGGTTAGTCCTTTACATGTGGTACCTAAGAAGATGGGTATCACTGCAGTGATCAATGAGGATGAAGAGGAGATTGCTACCCAAGTACCGACTTCGTGACGCGTCCGTATAGACTACAGACGTTTGAATCAAACCACCAATAAGGATCACTTTCCTCTACTGTTCATCGATCAGATCGTCAAACGATTAGTCGAGAAAAGCCATTATTGCTACCTTGATGGGTACTCAAGATATAACCAAGTGGCCATTGCTCCATAAGACCAAGAAAAGACTACATTCATCTGTCCGTTCGGAACGTATGCTTTCAAACAGATGCCCTTTGGATTATGTATTGCTCCAGCTACATTCCAGAGGTGCATGTTTTCAATATTCACGGACATGGTGGGAGATATCATGGAGGTCTTCATGGATGATTTCTCGGTCTACGGCGATGATTTCGATTCATGCCTTTCTAGCCTAGACCGCGTGCTTCAGAGGTGCACGGAGGTTAACCTCGTACTTTTTTGGGATAAGAGTCATTTCATGATGACTCAGGCGACGGTCCTCAGTCACGTCATCTCCACAGGGGCATGGAGGTGGACCCGACCAAGGTGGATATCATAAAGAAACTCAATCCACCGTCCAATCTTAAACAGCTACGGTCTTTCCTCGGGCATGTCGGTTTCTACCGACGTTTCATGCGAGACTTCAGTAAAAAATTCTGATCGTTGTCTAATCTTCTCCTGAAAGACACTGAGTTTATCGTCGATGATAAGTATCTTTCGACGTTTGACACTCTCAAGAACATGGTTGTAGAGGCTCCTGTCCTTCAGCCACCTGATTGGTCTCTCCCATTCGAGATCATGACGGATGCCTCCGATTTTGTCGTTGGGGCTGTATTGGGACAGAGGAGGGATGGCCTTCCATATGCCATACACTATGCTAGTAAGACTTTGGATTCCGCACAACGGAATTATACAGTTACAGAGAAAGAGATGCTAGATGTAGTATTCGCCTTAGATAAATTCAAGTCCCATACCTTAGGATCCAAGATCACAATCTTCACTGATCACACCGCCATCAAGTATTTAATAGACAAGAAGCATTCACTGACCAAATGGCTCCTTCTACTCCAGGAGTTTGATATCGTTATCAAGGATAAGCCTGGATTCAAGAATGTGGTGGCGGATCACCTCTCCCGACTAGAACTCCCCGAGACTTCTGAGTTTAATGCACCCATCATAGAGACTTTTCTAGATGAGGCGATTCTCGGTGTCGTCTCGCTCCCGTGGTATGCTGACATTGTGAACTTTCTTGTTGCTAAGACAGTTCCACAAGGTTGGTCCAGACAGAGGCTTGAGACTTTCCTTGTGAAAGTCAAGTCTTACCATTGGGAGGATTCAATCCTTTATCATGAAGGAGCGGATTCAGTCTGGCATCGGTATATTCCTCAGGAGGAATACCAGAGTGTCCTCACTTATTGTCATAAATTCAAAGCTGGAGGACACCATTCCGGGAAGAGGACAACACATAAGGTGCTTCAGTCCAGTCTTTTGTGGCCTACTCTCGTTGCAGATGCCCACACATTCGTAAGGAGATGTACTGACTATCAGAAAATGGGCACTTGTGAATATAGAGTTATGATGTCGATGCAACCGATTCACTTTTGTGAGGTTTTCAACACATGGGGCATCAACTTTATGGGCCCGTTTCCTAAGAATCAGGGATTCGAGAATATTCTTCTGGTTGTAGATTACGTGAGTCGTTTGGTAGAGGTTATTCCTTCCCAAAACGCGGATGCAAACACGGTTTGCAAGTTTCTAAGGAAACACATCATTACGCGGTTTGGGGATCCTTGAGTTCTTATCTCAGACGGGGGTAGCCATTTTATCAACGACAAGGTAAGGGCTCTTGCTAACGAGTTCGGCATAGATCATCGGGTTGCTCCTCTGTATCATCCTCAAATGAATGGTCTAGCCGAAGTTTCGAATAAGGAGGTTAAGCCGATCTTGCAGAAGGTTGTTTGCCCAGACCGAAAGGATTGGTCACAACTATTGGACTCGGTTCTTTGGGCGTATAGGACAACCTTCAAAACTCCATTGAGCACATCTCCCTTTTGAATCATTTATGGCAAGCCATGCTACTTACCTGTGGAAATCAAGCATCGATCTTTTTGGGCAGTGAAGGAAGCGATCTTTGGATTAGATGATGCGGGAGATCAGAGGCAAACTGAACTGGCAGCCCTGGAAGAGTTGAGAGACCAAGCCTTCATGAGCAGCCTTCATTACAAAGAGCATATGCAAGAGTGGCATGATTCTCACATCAACCACAAGCAGTTTGAGCCGAATCAGAAAGTATGGCTATTCGGTGTGAGATTGAAATTATTTTCAGTGAAACTTCAGAGTAAATGGAAAGGCCCTTACATTTTCAGAAAGGTGTACGACAACGGTAGCATCGATATATCTGAATTATCATCTGAATCCACCTTTCAAGTAAACGGTCAGCGGTTGAAATCCTTTCTTGATCATGAACTGCCGACCGTTGAGGTTTCCCCAATCTATTTTGTATGAGATGATCCCTTCATTCTTATACTCTACATCTCATACCTGATTTTTGATTTCAGCCTTCTTCCTTCCATTTGTGTTACACCCTTAGGTTTATCTAGTTTTTCTATACTTAGGATGTAGTTTATCCTAAGTATAGGGGGGTGTAGACACTGTGTTTTTCATTCGTCCTGTTCGATGACCCCTGTTGTTGCTTATACTTAGGGTGTGCTTTACCCTATGTATAGGGGGGTGATCTCGCTCATTTCCCTTTTGATCGGTTTCTATTTGTGTATCGTCTGCTCCCTCACTTGTCCCTCATCGTTTTGATCTTCTTCTCTATACTTAGGGATATTTTACCCTAAGCATAGGGGGGACAAGTGGAGCCGTTGAGTGTATAAATTCACTTGACCTCGATCATCTTCAATTTTGAGTGTGCTATCCTTATGATCACTTGATCTTAAGTATAGAGGAGATGATCGACTTCTATTCATCCATTCATTATTCTTTGAGTCATTGTAGTATAGATTCTTTTCACCAATCTATACTTAGCCAGAGTTATGTCTTCCTTTGCCGCTTCTTTGGTCACTATGAGGACATAGTTCATGCTGAGTATGGGGGGTGTCGTATATATATATGCTATATATACTTTAGAAGCCATAACTCTTACTTTATTATATGGCTCTCTAAAAGTATAGGTGTATATTTTGGGTTTATAAAAGCCGTAAGAAAACCGTAAAAATCTCTTATTAAAAATGGCTTAAAAATTGTATATAAAAATGTTGTAAAATACTCTTATAAAATCCTTAAAATTTTGAAAAATAAAATCTTTGTAAAATTCTATATAAAAGCCATATAATTTTGTATATAAAATATGTATAAAATATCTTGTAAAATATACAAAATCTATATAAAATCTGTGTAAATGGAATTAATCCACTAACTCTTTCAAAAAAACCCATAAAAATTGAAAAGTTTAAAATTCAATAAAAAATCATAAATCTTTAAAATCTACTTAAAGCATTTAATCCGAAAAAATTACTTCATAAAAAATTATTGCATTCATTCGCATTTTTCAGAACAAGTTTGATTCTTGAACCGAATGGATCTAAGTCCGAGAGATGGAGCAAGGTTTAGGCCTTAATCCACTTAATTCTAAAGGGACTTTATTAGGAATTGGAATTGAGACTCTTCAGGTCTTGTAGATTTAATTCTTTGGGTTCCATTATACCATGTTCGGAATTCAACTTGAAAGTGCCTAAGTAGGACACCTGGTGTCATCCGTTGAACTCTTTTCCATATGAATCAATTTTGAGCTCATGCACTCTACACTTAGCTCGACCTGCCTGGGTTGCGAAGGGCAATCCATTTCGGTGGTGTGTCTCCATCCTTTTCTGGCAGTGATGATATCTAAAGACGGGATAGATTGGGGTTGAAATAAAGCTTCGGATGAGGGAAGGATCTGCTGACATAATTTTTTTGTAAGACCCCCAAAAAATGGACCCCAAAAAAATGGACAGAATGAAGAGATTCTATATCCGTCGGGGCATAAAAGACCTATATAGTGCAACAATTATCTCTACCAAAAAGAAGTCGAATATACCAAATTACAAAAATGATCACAATGGTCTGAGCTTCAGAAAAGCCTGCATGTCCTCGTGGAGACATGGCTAAAATGGCAAGGCTTCACACGAGATGTGATTGCACCGATCACACTCCAGTTCTTGTCCCTTTCTTCTATCTTCTCCCTATATTCGATTGTGGACACAACACGACCTGACCTCAGAAGGAAATACCTCCCTGTTGGACATGCGAGCCCACGTCGAGCCATTATGCAATAAATGTTATTGCAAACATCATTCCCTGATCTGAAATGAAGAATACATAATTTGCATAATAGGTCCCTTAGTACAATTAGGGTTATGTACCACGACCATCTTGCTGATCATACAACTGTTGATTCAAATATTGAATCATAGAGGCTGATGCTTGGATGAACATCTAAAGAGTTAGATTGAGGACTCATCAAACACCATCAAATGATTATTGAGAGATGATCTACAGCATGAGTAGGAGATGGCAATTGTTTCTCATTTAGGCTGATATCTGACCGACCTCTTGATGCAGGTCCTTTGCAAGGGAATAGAGATTCAGAGGTGTTAGATTAGTTAGGTCAAAGAGTTGACTTAACGAGATCGAGATAACCAAAGTCCTATGTCATATGCTATCATGATATAGGCATGCATCCTCTGACCGGAGACAGATGTGTTACTATATGTCTGAGTATGTACATTTGGCAGACCAATAGGCTGATGACCTAATCAAGGTCTATACACCAGCGTGCTGGTGTGCATATAAGGGCATATGAGTAATACGATCTCTCAAAGGGATCATACATGTTTATTACTGAACCGGAAGACATGAGCTCACTCATGAGATATTGAGAAGAATCAAATTCCGTGCACGGTTGTCTCGCTTTGGAAGCTTGACTGAATTTGTAGGTTTGATATATACTTTTGGAAAGTATATGATCAACACCTGGGTATGATAAATGCTTTTGGAAAGTATATGATCGATACCAACTCCCAATAGTCAGATGAGAAACTTAATGATAAATCCTGGAAGTAGACAGTGTAAAATTGATCTTATAATTCGGGATTATTCTGGATCTTTCAGTATATAGGATGTACATGTATTAGGAATACCTGAGGGTGATGTGATCATAAACGATTGTATCCATTCCTAGGGAGTGATGAAATGGGTCTGGATTTTAGTGACTCCTCTTAGTAGAGAAGTGATCTGATCTTGGTCCAAATGTTGGACATTGATCTGAATGTGATTTGGATGCAATGAGAAGATTAGATTTACGGTCTTGATTTAATCAAGCATCTATGGGAGGCCCGAGATCTGGATTTGAGATGTAATCTCAATATCCAAGTCGGTATACTTGGAACAATACAATCGCCATGTCCTTATCTCCAAGTATTCGCGGAGAAAGCGCATTATCCTTGAAAGAGTTCAGGATAATTTCATTGTTGATATAAGTATCCAAGCATTACGAAAATGGATAATTAAATGTGATTTAATTGTCATGAATACTATGAATTTGATTTATATTATAAAGAGAGTTATCTAAGATAATTAAAGGTGATTTGATTATGGAAAGATGTAAATATGTGAATGTGATTCACATTATTTGGGCACATGAGAATAGATATCCAAGATGATTACATGTGAATTAATTATCATGGATATGGATAATGTGGATAGAAATATCCATATTAATCATATATATTATAAATGTGATTTATAATATATAAGAGAGAGCTATTTGTAATTTACATTTGTTAATTAAATGTTGATGTGAATCGGATTCACATTGGACATTAAATTGAAAATGTAATTTACATTTTATTTTGGGTTGTGAATGTAATTCACAAATTTCCAATGGCATGATTGCAATGTTCACAAAATAATTTGGATTTATATTTGTGAAAATAATTTGCCACAAAAGTTGTTGCAAATATTGGAGATAATCATGAGATAATGTAATCTCATGTAGTATAGAAAGGAGAGCCACCTTCCTCATATAGAGGGTGGACGGCTACAATCCCACTATGGAATATGGTAGTCGCCCACCCCTATTATGGAAGGAGGCTTGCCTCCTTTCTATATCTCCAATGAAGATTGATTTAATGTAAATCAAATTATATTGAGTATATATTTGATTTTATTAAATTAACTATTGTTGTGTTTTTAACAATAAGATCATGACTATTAAAAGAAACACAAATCAATGAGAGTCATTGGATTTGTGTTGCCCATGGATTGAGATCCATAGATCCCAAAATATTATAAAAGGAGAGGAACCCCTTTGCTCTTCTTTACACACAAGAGAACATAAGCCTCTCTCTCTCTCTTTCTCTCTCTACACGCCCTCTCTTCTTCTCTCATGTGGCCGTCCACCATGGATGCCCTAGAGAGGTTCTCCATCGCCGCAGCATCGTCGTTATGCTGCCCGATTGTTTGCTCGTAGATCTCCATCTCCTTCGGTGCGCCTCGCTCGTGAAGAAGACGCCGGATCTTGTGTGTCGAGATCAGGAGATTCACCGCATGGATCATCAACATGGATTGCGAGAAGCACGTGTTTCATCAACACGCTCGCAAGCGTCTGCTCCGTCAGATCGGACTTGAGACATGAGGTCTCTTTGTTTAGAGACTCGATCGCAACCACGCTTCAAGAGGTAATCCTATTACTTGTTTTTGGTTTAGTCAAAACAATCCGAGAAGTGTTCTCGGATCATGTGGTTTCGTCACAATTTTTTTTAAATTCCACTGCATAGAATAACTAGTGTGACTAGTCGTTCCTTGTCGTATTCGATACGACGCTCACGCTTTCGTGATGCGCTTGAGAATCTCTTCATATCCTTCAAGTGGTATCAGAGCCATATTGAAGGTTTTGGATACGATCCGTAAACTTAGGACGACTTGGGTTCATTAAGGTTGCGAAAGTTTTTGTCGCGTTTCATTTTCACACATCTGTTTAGTGAATAAATTCGGCCCTGTTTAAAATATTTAAACACGAATTAATCACTTGGATTTTGTTTCCTATTAAATAAGGAAATCATAGGATCTGAGTTTACGTAATTTGGATTCCGTTTGCTCGAGATATGGTCGTTTTAATGAACATGTATTCACTGTTGTAGGAACTGCGAATCTTAACATGATTAATGAGTTAATTATTATTTTGATCCGCCTAGAAATTCATGAAATATCACTTAGGTTCTGTCATAAATCAAATTAGCAATATTTGGAAACTGATTATGTCTAATTTGGATTTGAATTGATTGAGATATGTTAATTTTAGTAAGTAGGGGTCACTGATGAAATTACACTTCTAATCAAGAACCAAGTGATTGTCAATTAGTGAAATTAATTGTTAATTTCATGAAATAATTATGGAAAATATTTGAGAAATATTTAATGATGATTATTTCCTTAATTGACTTGGCCTCAACCAATAAATTGATTAGATTTGATCTATATCATAATTGGAAACTCAATCAATAAACAACTTGCTTGAATAGGATTGGGAATTTGTCTAGCAAATTTCCTTATAATCAAAATTGTTTTGATTATTACTATATGATATAATTTCAGTTGAAGAACCGATGATCATCTCAAGTACATATTGATCTATTTGGCATTATCATTTCCTGAGGTGGATATGGTGTCTAGTCGGGGAGCGTTGGGGTAGCGGGTCGCACCGATTGCGGTCCGTCCCACTCCTGCCGGCACTGGCCATGACAGCGAGTAGGGACTCAATAATGCTATAGAAATCAAGGTGTATTTTTCTAATTATTAAAATTCGAATTAATACGTACTTTGGGATAATACCATATATATTCAAGTAAAACCAATCAAGTTTGTTGATTGAATTATATTGATAATTGATTTAATTAGATTGAATTAATTATATCCAATTAAAATACTCTATTATGAATAGATGTGTATTTCCCTTGGAAGAATTAATTATATGAATATGATTCATTATAATTAATTAAAATTTGAATATGAGGTGGAGGATCACATAAGTGACATCCATGGTCTCACGTCAAGGCGAAGGGTTTCCGTCGTCAAGGATTGCATATAGGAGACGCCTGTCCAAAGTGACAACGCCTGTATGCAAGCGCATCTGGATCGGGCTCTTTGCTTCTCGAAAGAGTAAGTCCGTATACGTAGTGACCCCAATATTGGATCCTCATATTATTGGGGCGATATTGGATTGCGCATAGCGAGTACTATTCCTGTTGACGGTTGGTTCAATTAACGACGGGTCAATATCACCTTAGGGGTGGTGGGCTCAGGTGTTAAAGACCAAATTGGGAATGCAAGTTGGACTTGCAAGGTGGAATGTGTTCCCGCTTCTTTTTATCCGAGTTACAGATTCTTATATTATTGGGATGTAACAAAGATAAGGAAGGAGATCCCAGATCTTGCTGAGATATGATGGTAAGTATATCTCTTACATTGAAAGTGATTAAGGGAATGGACTTTCAATGTTGACAAGACAAGACAACTTTGATATGAAAATTCCTAAATCAAAGTAAAATATATATTTATATATATTTATGCAAATTTCTTATTTCAGATAATCCTTCATTAAACCCACTCAATTTTATACTCAATAATAACCAGTAAATTATCATGGATTAGATCCATGATCAAGATAATGTACTTGCAATTGGACACATAATGTATGTGGTCGCAGTACGCAAGTCTTCCTCGTAATAATGAGAAATGACAGTTAAATAGATAATAGGATTACAACCCTAGGGTTTGTATGTCTCTATAATCTTGATCTCTCATTGAATGTACTTTGGAAGTGACATGTCAATGATGATCGTAATTGTCAAATAATCCTTATAAAATCTAAGAAGATATTTTGGCATGCATTTGTGCTCTTAACATTTTATCATGAATGACATGGTTCTCTGCATCACGCAGAATGGTGGCTCTATAAGAGATGATGTATTCAAATTGTTTGAATACATACTTGAACCAATATTTTAAGAGTTTAGATGGACGTAGGTACGATGAGTGTCATCATTCTACTGTCTATACTCTGGTCATTCATGATGCTTCATATTATTCATATTATATGAATTGAATGAAGCATGCATAAATGTTGAAATACTCTTATATTGAAATTTTGATTTCAACATAAGAGATCCTTTGTCTTGAGCAATGGTTGCCTATAGATAAAGGGAGCGCAGTGGAAGCATGGGTTGGACCCAAGTAAGAAGGAAAGTCAAAGAGTTGACTGTACTTATGTGACTTCCATATAACATCCAAAGAGTTGGATGAATGCCAATACTGCAATAAGTTGATGTGTTGATAGTATGACTATCAAATCTATCTAGAATCCTTAGAGAACGAATCGGATAGTACATCAGAATAATCTACATATAATCATTGAAATTGACTTACTTATTTGATAAGATAAAGTCTAATAATTGTGTCTCAATCTTCTAATGACACTTGCAATTAGTTGCATATGTATTAGAACATTAGAAATTTGAACTTAAAGTTTAATGGTCATCCATGTTGAAATTGATGCAATTGTTGCAACAATTTCCATTAGATCAATAGGCTTCATATTTTCAGTGGGAGCCCTTAGTCTTAGAGAATGTCTCTGTGACCTGGATATTAGAATACACTCATAGTATATTTCTAAATGTTGGAAATAAATATGAATTCTGAAATAAACTTGTCATATAGAGTTATGATGGATATATTTCAGATAGTAATCTAACATCTAGTGGACTCCACTAAATTAGAAAATTAATGAATGGTTCATTAAGATTTCTAATACTAAAAATTAAACCTTTAAAGATCAATAGGAGGATGAAGATCATTTGACAATAATCTGGCATCAAACCTTGGACATAAGTCTGTTGATGAGATCAATAGACTAGTAAGAGATGAAGCTTTAGAAGGTCTAAAATTTCAAATCTTACATACTTGAATATTGTATTCAAGAGTAGAAAATGTCCAATATACCCTTATATGGGAATAGTATTAGATGCTAAGGTATTCAAGATCTCAGACACATTGATGTATGTGGATCATCTATATCATGATAACATTGATGATATGTGATATCATTAAATGATTATTTTTTATATGAGATTTCTTCCCTTCACCTTAGAAAGCTTTGAAATGTTCAGAGATTTCACAATTTTGGTTTAGAACCAAAATTTGAAGGAAGATTAAATGAATTTGATCTAATCTAGGTAATTGGTACCTATTAGATGAATATCATTTCTATCTCACTCCTTCTACTAAACCTAAACTCAATGGAGTTGTAGGGAGATACAATTGAATCATGTGTGACATGATATGATCAATGATGAATATTAGCATAATTATCTATTAGTTTCCAAGATATATATGTAGTAGAGACTACAATATATATCCTTAATAAGGTTCCATGCAAGTAAGCTGGAATCTGGCACTGGAGAGTGCTACTTCATTAGGAAAATAAAGGATGGTATTGGACACCTACTTTATGACCTTGAGATTCTTAAAAGATATCATCTTTGAGAATGCGATTCTTAGAGGATGATTCTCTTGAGAATCAAGATGAAAATGAAGTAAAGGAACTCATTTAATCTTGAGAAGATAATGAGGCTCCTGAAATCGGAAACTAAAAGAATAATTAAAGATGAAACACTAATACTTCTTCAAATAAGTTTTAGGATGTATTCTATTTGTCAGTTAAGTCTGAAAATGATCGGACTTCATGTGATGAAGCTCCCAAGGATCATGACATGGAAAGATGGATGTTAGCAATAAAAGTCTAATGTAGACTTCATATACAAATGTTGTATATGGACCCTCTAGGATCCACCTATATGGGTAAGACCGATTAAGGTGTAAATGGATCTTTAAGAGAATGAGGGAACCTGATGAGAAGGTAGAGACCTTCAATGCACGGTTCGTAGCCATGAGCTGCACACTGAAGAGAAGACATCGCTTGCGATGAGACTTGCTCTTTAGTGACCATGCTTAAACCCATCAAATTATTGCTAACTTTAACTACACAACTTGACTTTGACATCTTTAAGATGGAGGTCAAGATTGCATTCCTCTTTAAATATATCTCTAAGGACATTCACATGAAGTAGCCCCAGGGCTTCATGGTTGAGGAAAGAAAGGTGTGCAAGCTAAAGAACTCCATCTTTGGACTCAAATAAGCTTCGTGTAGTTGGAGCATAAGATTTGATGAAATTATAAATGTTATGATTTCAGATAGAATCTTGATGAACCGTGTGAAGCTTAGTGAGAGTGCCATTGTGTTCATCGTGCTTAATGTAGATAAAATCCTAATCATTTGGAATGATATAAGGATGATAATAAGTGTTTTATAATCTGGTTGTTCCATACCTCGAGATATTATCTCAAGGATTCCTCTTAGATCTTAGTTATGAAGTTGTTCAGAAGCAAAGAGAAGAGGGTATTGGGACCGTCACATTAATGGTACACCTTGGACATTTCCATTTTCTGAAAAATTCCAAGAAAGGCTTATTTCCTTCAAGATATGGTACTAACCTATCTAAAGGGATAGCACCTCAAATAGTTGAGGATGTGAATGCTAAGACTGCTAACCCTTGCGCATCAGTTTCGAGAAACCGAGTGTATGCTAGATGTGTACAAAAGCCAGATGTCTTCTATACAGTGGGAGTAGTAAACTGTTATTAATCCTACTATGGAAATAAAATACTTGGTTGCAGTAATAACAATATGTTCAAAGATGACAAGACTTCAGAGATAGTGATCTCTAAGTCTTATCTTCAAGTAATTAAGACTTTATAGATGGAGATTAACAAGGTCTTAACTACGAATACCTTAGGAGATAGAGATCTCCAGGATTAAGGGTATTCTAACAAGGATGATAGAAATTACATACTGGTTATAATTATAATAATTATTGAGGTGTAGTGTCAAGGACACTATGACTGACATGATTGAGTATTGGTTGCATGAGATGCAACATTCGCATTGGATACGAGCACTATCACTAGGAGATATGCAAGTGACGTAAAAGGACTTGGCATCATCTCTTGGGAACAGAGTGACTGATCAGCTTACCTAGCTATTTTTTCTAAATAGCCTATGATTGTCAAATGAGTGTAGGTTTAAATGATTAGCCCATTAATGGCTCTTTGAATAGCGGGAGATTGTTGGACATGCGAGCCCACGACGAGCCATTATGCAATAAATGTTATTGCAAATATCATTCCCTGATCTGAAATGAAGAATACATAATTTGCATAATAGGTCCCTTAGTACAATTAGGGTTATGTACCATGGCCATCTTGATGATCATACAGCTGTTGATTCAAATATTGAATCATAGAGGCTGGTGCTTGGATGAACATCTAAAGAGTTAGATTGAGGACTCATCAAGCACCGTCAAATGATTGTTGAGAGATGATCTTCAGTCTGAGTAGGAGATGGCAATCTTTTTTCATTTAGGCTGATATCTGACTGACCTCTTGATGCATGTCCTCTACATGGGAATGGAGATTCGGAGGTGTCATATTAGTTAGGTCAAAGAGTTAACTTAACGAGATCGAGATAACCAAAGTCCTATGTCGTATGGTGTCATGATATAGGCACGCATCCTCTGATCGGAGACAGATGTGTTACTATATGTCTGAGTATGTACATTTGGCAGACCAATAGGTTGATGACCTAATCAAGGTCTATACACCGGTGCGCTGGTGTGCATATAAGGGCATATGAGTAATACGATCTCTCAAAGGGATCATACAGGTTCATTACTGAACCGGAAGACATGAGCTCACTCATGAGATATTGGAAGAATCAAATTCCGTGCACGGTCGTCTCGTTGGAAGCTTGACTGAATTTGTAGGTTTGATATATACTTTTGAAAAGTATATGATCAACACCTGGGTATGATATATGCTTTTGGAAAGTATATGATCGATACCAACTCCCAATAGTCAGATGAGAAACTTAATGATAAATCCCTGAAGTAGATAGTGTAAAATTGATCTTATACTTCGGGATTATCTGGGTCTTCCAGTATGCAGGATGTACAGGTATTACGAATACCTGAGGGTGATGTGATCATAAACGGTTGTATAACCATGACGCTTCCATTCCTAGGGAGTGATGAAACGGGTCTGGATTTTAGTGACTCCTCTCAGTAGAGAAGTGATCTGATCTTGGTCCAAATGTTGGACATTGATCTGAATGTGATTTGGATGCAATGAGAAGATTAGATTTACAGTCTTTATTTAATCAAACGTCTATGGGAGGCCCGGGATCTGGATTTGAGATGTAATCTCAATATCCAAGTCACTATACTTGGAACAATACAATCGTCATGTCCTTATCTCCAAGTATTCGTGGAGAAAGCGCATTATCCTTGAAAGAGTCCGGGATAATTTCATTGTTGATATAAGTATCCGAGCATTAAGAAAATGGATAATTAAATGTGATTTAATAGTCATGAATAATATGAATTTGATTCATATTATAAAGAGAGTTATCTAAAATAATTAAATGTGATTTGATTATCAAAGATGTAAATAATGCGAATGTGATTCACATTATTTGGGCACATGAGAATAGAGATCCAAGATGATTAAATGTGATTTAATTATCATGGATATGAATAATGTGGATAGAAATATCCATATTAATTATATATATTATAAATGTGATTTATAATATATAAGAGAGAGCTATTTGTAATTTACATTTGTTAATTAAATGTTTATGTGAATTGGATTCACATTGGACATTGAATTGAAAATGTAATTTACATTTTATTTTGGGTTGTGAATGTGATTCACAAATTTCTAATGACATGATTGCAATGTTCAAAAAATAATTTGGATTTATTTTTGTGAAATAATTTGCAACAAAAGTTGTTGCAAATATTGGAGATAATCATGAGATAATGTAATCTCATGTAATATAGAAAGGAGAGCCACCTTCCTCATATAGAGGGTGGACGGCTACAATCCCACTATGGAATATGGTAGCCGTCCACCCCTATTATGGAAGGAGGCTTGCCTCCTTTCTATTTCTCCAATGAAGATTGATTTAATGTAAATCAAATTATATTGAGTATATATTTGGTTTTATTGAATTAATTATTGTTGTGTTTTTTACAACAAGATCATGACCATTAAAAGAAAGACAAATCAATGAGAGCCATTGGATTTGTGTTGCCCATGGATTGAGATCCATAGATCCCAAAATATTATAAAAGGAGAGGAGCCCCTTTGCTATTTCTTACACACAAGAGAACATAAGTCTCTCTCTTTCTCTCTCTACACGCCCTCTCTTCTTCTCTCATGTGGCCGTCCACCATGGATTCTCTAGAGAGGTTCTCCATCGCCGCAGCGTCGTCGTTATGCTGCCCGATTGTTTGCTCGTGGATCTCCGTCTCCTTCGGTGCACCTCGCTCGTGAAGAAGATGTCGGATCTCATGTGTTGAGATCAGGAGATTCGCCGCTTGGATCATCAACATGGATTACGAGAAGCACGTGTTTCATCAACACGCTCGCAAGCGTCTCCTCCGTCGGATCGAACTTGAGACATGAGGTCTCTTTGTTTAGAGACTCGATCGCAACCACGCTTCAAGAGGTAATCCTATTACTTGTTTGTGGTTTAGTTGAAATAATCTGAGAAGTGTTATTGGATCATGTGGTTTCGTCGCAATTTTTTTTAAATTCCACTGCGTACAACAACTAGTGTGACTAGTCGTTCCTTGTCGTATTCGATACGACGCTCACGCTTCCGTGATGCGCTTGAGGATCTCTTCATATCCTTCACTCCCTCCTCGAGGATTGAGTTGCTGGACAAGTGCCCAATGGGAGTGTGTAGCTGGATGGGCGGTTCTTCACTTCTCTAGAGTAGGAAGAGCTAAAACCTTTCGTACACAGTCATATTGCTTTAAAAGATGAAAAGTTTGCGTGATGAATAGGTAGATCTGAGTTGGCTATTGAGGTGAATATGGATAAGGATTTGTGTAACTTGAGGGCCGTCGATGCTTAAATCCTAATTCTAATAGAGTCCTGACACACTATTAATCCAAAGGTCTGAATCCAGGCTCCAGATTTTGGGTGAAGTGAGATTCAGTTTAAAGAAACAATCATGTTCTAATTTCTTTTATTTTCCTTTTTCTTTTTCTTTTTGCTTATATTTATTTATAGAATAAGTGTTTGCTAAGGGACTAACAAAGGTAAAGTATAGGAGAATGATGAATCCATGATTCATCGCCTTTATTCTTTCATTTTGACTAAAATCCTTGGTAAAATACATGTAAATATCCATTAATTCCCACTAATTATCATTCTAACCACAAATATTATTATTATATCACTAACACTTTTTTACCTAAAATAAAAGAATAAAGAGAAAAAGAAAAATAAAAAGAAAAGAAGGATGTATATGTAATATACAGACTGGTCCTAACCCCGAGACCAGGTCAATATTGACAGGGTCGACAAAAGAAATAAGTATGGGGAGATAAAGATCAAAACATATAAAAATATTCAGAAAATCAAGATCAAAAATATAATTTTCCCATTTATCACCTTGTAAATACTTCACCTATTTTATTTATCATCAAAACTATCTCCAATTAACAAAATCCTTTTACAAAATTTGTTCATAAATATCTATTATATTATATAAAAATATTATAAAAATATTTCAACACAAAAATAAATTAACCGCAATGAAACGTAAAAGCCGCAAAAGCCGAATTCCAAGGTTCATAACTATTTATAGAAAACTCCAAATGACCAAACACACTTTTAAAATCTGTTTTGTACATAATAATATTTATTAAAAATATTAGAAAAATATTCGAATAAAACTAGTGAGTTTCGTCTTTTTGGACCCGTTGTATATATGTACTATATGTAGAAACTTCTTGGGTTTTTAATTAAATATCCTTAAACCCGATTACCTTAATTCCTTTTCCTAAAATCCTTTAAAATTGTATATAAAAATATAAAAATATAATTAAGTCAAAATACCAATAAAACCCGAAGCCTCGAAACCACTACTTTTTTATTCCGGACCTCATAACTCGACCGTAACTTCGAATTGAGCAAACTCAATCCCATAAATTATTTTTTTCAATTATCCACAAAATGACACTAGTTTTGCTAAAATCGGAGTTAATGCAAAAAATGTCGTTTTCGGGTCTATATTGAACATTGTACCGTAATCTATATTAATATTATAATAATAACTTATTTATTAATTTTAATTTATTCATTTTATTTATTTAATTATTTATTTTTATTATTAATAATTTATTAATTTAATTAATTTAATTTAATTAATTTCATTTTTTGTCTCTCTTTTTATTTTTTTAGCTCTCTTCCATTTTTTCTCTCTCCTACTTTCCCAAATCTCATCTTCTTCCCCATCATCACGTTCTTCTTCCGCCGGCCCTTCCTCTTCTTCTTCTCCACCGGCCAACGGCTTAAGGGCCTGGCTGTTGGCCATTTGCCCAACCACCCTTGCTTCCCGTCACCGTCGACGGTGACTAGCTCGCTCTTTCCCTATTTATAGCCGCTGACCCTTTGATGAAATGCTATCCGCCATTTCCACCTCCTTCCAAAGCTCTGGAGCTTGTGCGAGAGCAGTGACAGGGTTCGTTGTTCTCTGTTGAGCATATGTGAAGAGAGGGTGCTAGGGCGTGATCTGCTGCCTCGGCGAAGCCTGCTGCACCGTCGTGTGCCCAGCCTCCACTTTCGCCGAGCGTTGAGGCAGCTACCTGGGACCCCTCGGAGTTCCTTCCCCAGGAAACCTCCTCCATTCAGGTATACATCTTCCCCCATCTATTCTTCCAGGAATCTTCTCTATCCTCCTCTCCTCTCTTCAATTTCTCTCCTCTCTCATTTTCATCTTCGATTTGAATTCCAAAACCCTCGATTCTACCGATCATCCCAGTTCGATCGATTTCTGTTTCTCCTTACTTCGCTATAAATCCTATTACCTGAGATCTAGCTATGATCCGAGCTCCAAATCTCGTTCCTTCACTTTCATTAGGATTTGACCATAGATTTTACCATTTTTTTCCACATTCGATCGAGGATCGGTTGCCTCGATCCTACTATTCAAGCACCTGTAGAACGAAGCTCCACTGGAAATCTGAGACTCGAAGCTTCTTCATCTTGAAACATTGCATCATCAGCGATCAATCGCGAACAAAAACCGTTGGAGCTCCGAATCGCAGTACCTGGAGCGAGAATCCAGGCCGAGCATCTCCTTCCGACTGAGTCCCACATGAGGAGCACGAAGATTGAGGTCACCTGATCTGAGAACTTAGAATCGAATGAAACTTCCTAAAAGTTTGAATAACCATTTGATAACGATCCATCTGAGCACTTCTATTCCCGATCATATACCTTACATTTCGTATAGAGAACACATGCAAGTGTCATCTGAGATCCGCTACCTGTGAACAAACTCGGAGCACAGATTAACTTGATCCATGCACGAACATCTGCAGATATGAAGCATCAACATTCAAACAACTACAACTGATCGCTTCTCTACCGTGTTTGAGAGAATCACTGCCGGAAGGTTTACTCGATTTTGGGCTAAATTTAGCCGTTAGATATTAATCGATCCGACGCTCTTAAAGCCTGACATGCATCGTACTCAGGGCAAGTCTACCGCCCCATCGCTTAAAGGCTGAGCAGCGTACGCGCTTAACATGTGTGTGGCTCAATATTTGGGGGAAAATTTGCAGAAAGCCCTTGACCATTTTGTTATTTACTCACAGATCCAACAGACTCCAGGCACGTGAAGGACAAGAGCATTCCATGGGATATTTGTGCATATGTCATCAGAGATTCTAAGAATCCCAAACAAGTCCTCCGCAGCCTGAACCACGTTCGCGAGCACGTGGCATTCTGAGATAATTGTGTGATTTGCTCCATATTTCCTGCATATTTTCAAGTGCTCCTCTCATTTCTGCATAATTACATATACACCCCTGCCCTTTATATAATCCATATACTATATACCTTACTTAATAAATAAAAAAAAACACAAAATATAAAAATATAATAAAATACATATAAATACTATATTTTACACTATATAAAGTATAAAGTCATGTTTTGAAAATAAAAAAACTTTTTAGAATTAAATAAATCATTAAATACCAAAAAATATTACAAACTCTAAAAAAACATTAACAAATTATAAAAATGCTTTTAAAAATATAATAAAAATTACCTATAATACATTTTACTGCATGTTACATAATAAATCAAAAACAAAATAAAAACCAAATATTAAAACCAATAAAAAATACAAAATTCTTTAAAACTTGTAAAAATCACAACTAAATAAATAAAAATCGTCTAAAAACGTATAACATATCGTTATAATGATAATTTCACCTACATTTTAATATAAATAAAATAAAAATCTTTTCAACTTGTTTTCTATATTAAAAATCAGAAAAAAATCATAGTTTCAATAAAAAATAGCCTTTCTCTTTAAGAATAGAAAAGACACCATAAAAATCTTAAAAACCCATTAAAAATCTATAAAAATGGGAAATAAAATAAAAGTATAAAAATAATAAATAAAAATTAAATAAAAAGGGATTTTTACCCAACAGACCCTATAATCATTGCCAATTACCTCTACGACCTTTGAAACATCCTAATTCCTCCCTTAACCCCGTAAACTTACCAACTCTTACCCCGTAGACCTCGTGGTTAACCTCCATCCATTTAACCGTTAAATCTGACCGGATTCCTTCCCCCCCTCCCGACATCCACTCGTCCCGCCCGGTCGCCGCCTCCCCTGCTGGAGCCCCCCGTGCCGCCTCCCCCGCCTGCAGGGCTCGGCCACCGCCTCCCCTCCCTCGATGCATCCCCTGCAGGCCCCGCACTCCGCCTCATGTCCCCTCCCGCACCGCTCAGAGCCCCACACCCGCAGCCCGCCCTCCGGCTCCTGTCCCCCCCACGTGCGCCGCTCGGAGCTCCCCCCCTCCCCCACCCGCAGCCCGCCCTCTGGCTCCTGTCCCCCCCACGCGCACCGCTCGGAGCCCCCCCTGCAGCCCGCCCTCCACCTCCTGTCCCCCTCCCCCCCGCGCACCGCTCAAATCCCCCCCTCCCCCCGCGCGTCGCTCAGAGCCCCCCCTCCCCTCCCCCCACCGCGAGCCGCTCAGAACCCCCACTCCCCCCCATGTCGCAGCTCGCCCTCCGCCTCCTGTCCCCCTCCCGCACCGCTCAAAGCCCCCCTCCCCGCAGGGCTCGGCCACCGCCTCCCCCGATGCCATCCCCTATAGGTCTTGCGCCCTCCGCCTCTTGTCCTCTACCGTGCGCCGCTCCCCACCCACCCGCAAGGCTCGGCCACCGCCCCCCCCCCCCCCCCCCCCCAAACCCACCCGCAGGGCTCGGCCAAATGCCTCCCCCGATGCCATCCCCTGCAGGCCACCGCACCCTCTGCCTCATGTCCCCTCCCGCACGCCGCTCAGCCCCCGCAAGGCTCGGCCACCGCCTCCCCTGCCTCCCCCGATGCCATCCCCTGCAGGCCCCGCCGATCATGGATGAGGACTGTTTTTTTTTCTTCTGCGGGTTAATTATAACCATCCGATCATGGATTGGTTAGATTAACTCGTGTTTAACTCGAGAAAGTTAACTCTAGATGTGTCAATTTAACGGTAGGGTTTGTGGGGTAAGACAGAGTAAGTTTATAGGGTCAAGGGAGGAATTAGGATGTTTGAAAGGTCGTAGAGGTAATTAACAAAGATTATAGGGTCTGTCGGGTAAAAATCCCAATAAAAATTACAAAAAATCTAAAATAATAAAAATTCATATATTACAAAAAATCACAAAAATAATATAATATTCATTAAAAACCTAATAAAAATTTAGAAAAATTCCTAAAAATAAAATAAAAATTAGAGAACCGTTAACCTTAGTTTGGCTATAGTTATTCCCTAGTTATCAATAGTTTGCCTCCTTGAGCTTGACACTCCCATACTTGATACTATACACCTTGTTTAGGAGTATAAATAAAATAAGAAGATTAACCAATCCTTAATCTTTTCTGATAAAACCCACCCGAACGATACAATGATTGCAAAATCTTTCTTTCTGATTCTTTTACAGATTCAGAAGAAGCAGGTCGGGTGACGCATTTTTCATGAACCTCGACCAGAGAGGCCCTCTTTGGTGTTCTTCTAACAGACCCCCATGTCGTTGGATGTAGACCCTTAACGTCCAGATCTGATCTAAGCCGCTCCTCTGCGCCAAAATTCCCGCGCATGGATCAGATCAGGGCCCCATCCGCACCGCACGCCTGCGCCAGCCTTTCAGACCACTAGATCAGTACCGGTGCGCCATATCTGATCGCACGTCACTGACATCCCCTAACTGTCAGATTTGCTTTTCAGATAGATCAGAGTCGTACGTTAGAGGCTCTCCACGCGTCTGCACGTGTCCTCGTCCCTTTCACCCTCGCCTTTTGTGCTATTTCACTTTATTCCAATAAATGTAATAAGTAGTTAAAAACAATTTACAATTTGGACCCTATACTTTGTTTATTTGCATTTTAGTCCAGCCGAGTCTGTATCATGTGTTCTCATGCATGCTTTTATGGGTATTTTGCATATTTGAACCTGTTCTTTTAAATGTTAATGAATTAGTTAAAGTTTTTAGTAATTGTGTAAAAGCATGTGTAGCACGTGTTTGCCTGGATAAATTATGCTACAACCCTTGGAATTCATTTCTAGTTTTCATTTAGCCCTAGAAGTGAGATTAATTGCAGAAAGGTCCTCCATTCATTGTTTATTTTTCATGCTCTTTTATTTGTTACAATAAATATTAAATAGACCTTAAATATTTTACAAAATACCCTGTAGCTCTTGCTAGCTTTTTCTTTATGTGGTAATTTTGATGTACTGATTTTCTTTGATTTTCTATTATTAAAAATTCAAAAACCAACTAAAAAGTCTCTGTTTGCCTTAGAAAAATTATAAAAATTCGAAAAAAGTTTTAAAAAATCCAAAAACATTATTGTAGGTACATTTCATCTTGTTCTAACTAACGTATAAATTCATTTCATTTGCCTCTATAAAACCTATAAAATTACAAAACACCAAAAATCCCATAAAATCATATAAAATTGAAAAAATCCAAAAATTGCATTTTTAGTCTTTATTTATAGATATTTTCTCATAGTTTCTAACAAAATTTATTTCTAGGAGTTTTAAGCATTTCTTCTGTTTTTAAATTAAAAATTACTCCTGACTGTGCATAAGTTTGCTTGCTTTTCTAATTTTTGATTTTTAGAAAATTCCAAAAACATTAAAAAATTCTCCAAAAATACATAAGAACAATAAAACCTATGAATACCAAAAATATTTTTACTTAAATTTCTGGGTATTCTTACCATATTTGAAAAAAATACAAAAATAGGTGTTTGTTGTATTTTATTCTTTGCTGTCATTTCCTTATATTTGAAAATTAAAAATTTGCAAAATTAAAAAAACCATTAAAAACAAAATAAAAATCTGCTGATTCTTTGAGTCGCCTACCTAGTTTATTGTAATGCTCCTTGTGTTTGACCTCGGTTTCTATGCCATGGTAATAAAATAGCTATATCACTTGTGTGATTTGCTTGATTTCGTTAGTGGTTAAATGATTTTCTCGATTGTCACGTATTTAGCTTTGGTCAGAACGACACTTTAATTAATCATCTTAACCGAGTCAGATCAGTTCTCATCACCCAATACTATATGAAAATGCAAATACGATGAAAGAAGTGAGAAGTCTTTCCACCTTACAAGTCCAACTTGTATTCTTAGTTCGATCTTCAACGTCCACACCCCCACATATGTGGAGTTAGCATGTTGTTGATTAAACCAATCGTTAATGAGAGAATATCAATTTACACTATATGTAATCCAATGTTACCTTAATAATATAGGGAACAACATTGGGGTCACTACACATATGACCCATATCTTTCGAGAAACAAAGAACCCGATTCCATGGCTATTTGTATTCTGGAGTTATGACTACGTATGAACGTCTCTAAAAATACAATCCATCATGATGAAGTTCTTCGCAATGACGGGAGACCATGGATTTCATCATATGACTTAGTACATATCATGTTTAAATTAATTATTAATCATTTCGAATCATATTCTCATGATTAATCTGAGGGATGGTGCTTGGACACATGCTTATCATCTTAGTTTTAATCCAATTATAACAATGACACTTAAGCGGTCCAAACTAGAGTTTGATCCTTTATGCACTTGATGTTACATATAGTATTACACCATCACTTAGTAAAATTAATGTTTCAATTTTAGTTGTTAAAGTATGTCATAACTCTTCATGCCACCTTTCCTTGAAACAGATATAGCCAGGTCGAATAGATAATGCCAACAGGGAGCGCTTCCACTGCAAGTACGGTGCAGAGTGTTAATTAGGTAACCCTATAGCATATCTACTACTTAGACACCATCACAGATTCAATTCAAGACAATGCAATTGGTATATATTGTATTAAGGAGATTTTATCGATCTTTCACCTGTGTAAGATACTATATAATAACTCTTAGAAATTTTAGGAATTTAAAACTCTTTTTAAGTTTTCAAAATATATAGTGCAGCAATCTAGATGCTTTTTGAATTTAAAAACTCTTTTCAAGTTCAAAAGATCTAGTGCAATAATCTAAATAATTTTCCGAATCAAAAAATTTTAATTGCAAAAGATGTCTAGTGCAATAATCAAGATAATTTGTGAAATCAATTCCACAATTTCTAATTGTATTGTAAACATTCAAATGCATAATTAATAAGGAAAAATATAAAATAAAAAATACATTCTAATTTATTGCATATTTCTAAAATAAACAATGATTTTGGATTAGAATTTGCAAGTTGCGACTATCGCACTTCAAATTAGAAAACATCATATAACTTGGACTTAAAATTTGTTGCAACCTCAAATATTTTTTAAATATTAGGTCCAACTCTTTGTGTGAATATATAAAATATATTTCCATCAATTTTAAGTCTTAAAATATGAAAAATAAGTTAATTAAAACAATCAAGTCCTCTTCCAACTCCACCTATGGAGAAATCTAATTTCTCGAGGTTGCACAGTCAGAATTGCATGAAATCTTTTAGCACTGACTGGGGACTTGATTTATGACTTACTAATCAGTATCCTATCATGTTATATGATCCAAAAATAGTAGATAAAAGCTCATAATTTTAATGTTATAATCTTTGGACGAAATCAGAGTCTGTGATCGTTTTTAACGTCCAAATCTTCTTCCAAATGTAACTAACTAATGACGCACCTTTTAGGTATTAGTTCAGACCTTATAGATCTCATATATTTTCCAAAAATATGTTTAAATTAGTAAATACTAGTAGCAACTTTGAAAGTCATCAAATCATTCGAAGCATTAAAACTATTGCAAGATAATGTGCCCGATGATCGGGATAACCTAGCTGATTGTTCATCAGACTTGGATGCAATACAAATCCTCTAAATTGTGCATCTCATACCAATTGAAGGAAGAAAATAAACTATTTATGAACTTTTCATCTCGTAAATGCGAAAAATTAGAAACTATTTGCATAAATCATTCTATGTCCATCGTATGAATAAGAAATTTCAGCATAACGATTTGTACATTGCGAAACCACTAAATTAGGGAAACTATTTCACTAACAAGGTTTCTAAATAATGAATGTTAATATGATATAAGGGTTACCTCTTGAAGCGTGAGTCTCTAAAGAAAGAGACCTCCCGAATCAAGTCCGATCTGTAGTGTCTCTCTTATGGGCGCGAAGATGAATTACGTTGCTTCCCACGAAAATGGACGTCGTCTTCATGAACAAGGCTCCAAAAAGAGGCATATATGAGTTATATATGCTCAATACTCTTCTCTTTCTCTAAGGCACAAAATTTTCAAGGGACTAGGCTCTCTAAAGCTCAAGTCAATAAAAGAGAGAATCTTATTCTCCTTTTATACATATTGTGCACGCCTAAGAGTCTTTTCTTCAAGTAGGCATGTGCAATGATGGCCCTTGAATTATTAATCAAGAGATTAATATCAAGTCCTTATTTAATAATACAACTATCTCCCTATTTATCACCAATTAATTTAAGTAATAAATCAAACAATAAATCAACAAATAGTTCAATGCAAGGGCACTTTATAGTGGCGCCATGTGTCAATACACATGCCCAATAAATTCTATATATGAAATGAGATTGTTACTAATTTATTAACTAATTAATCAATAAATAATGCAATAATATTAAGAGCCTTATTTTTAATATGACTCAATATAGTGAAGCCATGTGTACAACCATTGTACACGCCCCATCTTGACTAAATATAGTCATGGTTGTTGCCTTTTATTTATCAATCAATTATCTTGATAATCACATTGTCATTATTTGATAAATTATGGAAAATAATCCCTATAGCTGGATAATCATATTCACAAAAAATGTAAATCCGATTTACATCTACGAAATTATTGTGAATCAAATTCACAAATAATTTCATGCCTCGAATATGCAAATAATATTTACATATATGTTATTTACATGAATCATATTCATATAAGTATTAATTATTGTGAATCATCATTCACATTAGTTAATAAAATATATTTTGTGAATCAAACATAAAAATACCTAATGAAAAATGTAATAATAACAATTATTATAACATCAACTTCTTTAAGTACGAGTCCTAATCTATATAGGACTCATGGGATACAATTGTAGATACTTGGAGATAATGTTGGAGAGATAATACTATCTGTGTATAGTGACTTGAAATATGTATATCAATCTAATTTCAGGGTTTAACCCATTTTTAGCTTGAAATTGATACACTCTTATCAAATGAACTCGAGTGGAACACTTCACACTCTAAATGAGCTCCAAGAATGTAAGCCACTATATATGAGCTCGAGAAAGTATCAATAAGCTGATCCCAGATTCGTTGATCATTTTTAATCAAATTCCAAACCATTGACGCTTAGAAATGAGCTCAAGGTGCTTATATATTTCCATTTCCATGACCATTTCTGTTCCCAACATTTGGACATTGAAATTTGAATCAGAATTGGAAATTGGATTCAAATGAATTGAGATTCAATCCAATTAATTCGTAAATCATCAACCTAAATGGAGACACTAAAATCCATCATATTTCATCACTCGCTTGGAATAGAAGTGTCATGGTAGATGATCTATTATGATAGAGTTAACCATGAAATTCCCAATACTCATTCATCCTTCACACTGAAAAAACTTTGATATATCCGAAGTTTAAACCCTAGTTTGATGGTCTTCTTCAGAATAAATCAACAGATTTCTCATTTGGTATTTGAACAACAATACTAATCATATATTTTCCAAAAGCATATATTAATATCTTGAATTCGTGTCTTATTTCATAAACAAGATGGCCATGCTTCGAATTCATTTTGACCCCAAATTATCTAATGAGTGAGCCATGTCTGTCGGTTCATCAATTATGCACATGTATGATTCCTTTGAGAGATCATACATCTCATATGTCTTAATATGCACACCAACATGTCGGTATATGGACCTTATCTATCTGCCGAATGTGCATACTCAATCATATATATGCATATCTACCTTAGGTTAAAGGATGTGTGCTTGATTGAGATAGTTTCAGTTCTTAATTTATCTCAACCTCATCAAGTCAACTCTATGACTTGATTATTCCAACTCTTCCGAATGAATATTCTTATGCAAACGGCCTGCATCAAGAAGTCAGTTGGAAAGTTAATCTACGGAGAAAGATTACCATCTCTGTCTCAAATCAGAGATCTTTATTGAATATCATATGTTTGAAGTCAGTCGTGTCCCCCCAGGTGAATGGTATTCAATATGGCCATGGTACATAACCCTAATTGTAAAAAGGGCCCTTAATAGCAAAGTGTATTCATATTTATTTATTCATTTCATTTTAGATGGACATGCTATAACAATAAATTTATTGCATTAATGGAACGCCAATGGCTCACAAGTCTAATAATTAAAGTTGACCTTTTATTAGTGATTGCCTTTATTTTTTAGGGAGGTAGCTTGGTCAGAGAGGTCAACCCACTTTCGTGGCACTTGTACTCAAGGCGCCATCACCTATTGTGCTTGGGGACTTCTGGCCAATTTCTAATGTTGCTTATAGTTTTTTTGTCAAAGTATTGGCAACTCAGCTTGGGATGGTCCTTCCTGATCTGATATCATCCAACTAAACGAGCTTTATTAAGGGTCTCTCTATTGATGGCAGCTTGATTCTCACACGGAACTAGTGTTTGCGTTTGATCGGAAGACAAACTCTTCACGGGCTTGCCTTAAAATTGATCTTTCCAAGATTTTTGTATTTATTGGGCACTTTTTCATTATGCAAAGCTTAGAAAACATGGGGTTTGTTTAACAATGACTCACCTGGATTGCTAATCTCATTCCCGGTGATGGTAAATGGCTCTCCTCATCGATTGTTACTAGGTATTAGGCGACTGAGGCAAGGCAACCCTCTTAGTCCTCTCCTCTTTATGGTTGACATGGAGACTCTCTCATACTTTGTGGAAGACTCGGTAGCCCATGGGCATTTTCATCCCCTACCTATGGGGCATTCTCTGGCGCCCACTCACCTTATACTGTTGGTGATAATTTATTCTCATGCAAACCCTTGTCTACATCTCTATTAGCTATTAAGTAGATACTTAATGCATTCTATTCCATACTGTTCTAACTATGAATGCTCATAAAAGTTAGCTTTTCCTACCTTCGTACTCCCTTGATGACTTTGCTATGTGTCTTTGATTGGAATGCTTCATCACTCATTGTCTACTTCTTACCTGAGCATGATGATGGCTACCTCCAACAGTCGCGTCGTGTCTGCAAGATTATTGGAGGACATGATGAGGGCCTTTCTCTTTGCCTAGAAAGCAAAGACCCTTTCCTTTGTCAACCACTTATAGTTGTTGAGATTGAGTGATTGCCAATGTGGTCTGTCACTGGGCAACCGACACCGTCATTTGGATGTGTGTTACACGAAAAGTGGACATACTTCATGCGATTTTTTTGTGGGGGCTTTGGATGTATGCGATTGCTTGGGATTATCTTTGCCTCCCCAAGGCGGGAGGCGGATTGGGCCTCCGTTCCTTGGCATCCATTTGTGAATCTATGGTTATTTGCTTGGAGGATTCTCACCTATAACTCCTCCATCTGGGCGTGCTTTATGCATTTCAAGTACTTGCACTCTGTTTCCTTTTAGGTAGTGTCGCTTCCCTCATCGACCTCCCCCATGTGGAAGCTGATACTTTCGGACTAAGCCATTCTTTGTGGAGTTGTGGGCAGTGCCATCACTCAGTACAATTGGCTTCTATACAGATGAGGATTCGCCTTCTCTGTAGCCTTTGATATGGTCTGCTCTCGGGTTGCTCTTATCTCTTGGGCCCCACAAGTTTGGGCTAAGGGGCTTGTCCCAAAGCACTCCTGCATATTCTATAGGGTTATCCTTAACCACTTGCCCACCACAAAGAGGCTCTTCATGTAGACGTAGGGGATAGCAGGTCGTTCCCCTTACTATCTCTTTCACTACATGCCGGAATCCCGTGGATATTTTTCTTCGATTGTTCAGTTGCTTGCTCCTTGCTAGCCATGCCTTTGCCACCACGACATACTGGACTAGATTGAAGGTTCCACTACTGCTTTTGTTCGTCAGCGACTTTCTTGTGCCTTTGCTGCTACAATCTAGGAAATTTGGGTAAGAGAAACCACCGCTGGGCTTCCTCTCGCTCTTCTTCGACACTACTATTACACGATATATAGTGCAAGCCGTGCCTATTCTTGAAAATTAACATTGAAGCCAGATTTTTGCGCTCTTTGGGTCACAACAAAAACATTATAATTTTATTTAGTTTTTTCAGCTCTTTTCTTGGCAACTAGTAATTAGGCCTACTTTTATTATTAATACATAGATCTGCCTTCTTTTCTATAGCGCACCAGAATTGTATCGAAGTTGGACCCCATACGAGATTTATGTTGGAGGGATTTTTCTCATCTCTTGGTTCTTGTGTGTTATTGTCTTCCACCTTTTGGAGCTTGTCTTTATCCGACGTTGCGGGTACAATGCTCCAAATTCTGATCTGTTGATCTTATCTATTTTTGCCATCCATCCATCTTGCCGGCCACTCTGTGGAACACATGCGTATCTTCCATTTTTACATAAATCAATCAACTGAGTTCTTAACAAAGAATCCACGAATGAGTAGTTCTTGTGACAGGGGGTAAAGATTTTTCGTTACTACTTCTCAATGCAGACAACAATTCAGGTACAAAAATACTGTGTCCTCGGATATTAAAAACTCTGCCAGAATTCTATTTGTTTACTCTTTCAATTCTGCACAATGACGATCAACCCTTCCGTATAAGTTCATGTACATTTTTCGTTAACCATCACGAAAGAGAAAATGGAAAAAAATCCGGATTCTACGTCACCGCCAAACAGCCTAAAAGAGTTGCAAAGGAAAACAAATATGCAAACCCCTCGTGATGGCTGTTGGTTCCTCGACGGAATGGGATCCCCCTTCAGCAAGAAGCCATCCGATGAAGATCGGGCTTCGCGGATTGCCAATGTGGACCCATTGAGAGAGTCGAATTGAGCCATCACCGCCTCTCAGACCTTCCTGGCGCCCCCTTCCTCCTCCTCCTCCTCCGGCATCTGGTACCTGCAGATGGGGCACGACCCGTTCGATCCCAACCACTTGCCGATGCAATCCCCATGGTACCTATGCCCGCATGGCATCTCCTTCGATCCACTCCCCAAATCCTCCAAGCACACCGTGCATTCCCCATCCTCTGCCGCCTCCACCGTCTTCATCGCCAGGATCGAAGCCTTCGAGGCCGGGGGCGGCCCTCGAACCCCTTCCATCGCTGACATCGCCATCACCTCCTGCATCAGCGCCGAGAACGGATCTTGACCTCCTCCGGAAGCGAAGATCATAACCCTATCCAGCAGTGGGTCCATCATCACAATGCGATCGGGCTCCACGGGTCCCGCCGCGCCGGGAGGAAGTGGCGGTGCTCTCACAACGTCGAGGAACATGGGGGAGAACATCATAGCAGTCTCTGCCGGCATCTTAGCGATCGCAGCGAGAGTTGGGTGTGATCGATCACCGGAGTGAGTTCACTGAGTTGTGGTGGGAGAGGATGGGGAAAACGATATAAAGATGGGGGATTGATCGCATCGAAGAAATCTTCGGATTAGGAATTGGAGTTGTATATCCAAACGCCATTGGGAGAATCGTAAAGATTTCAAAGGTTTAGGTGGGGAAGCTTCCAGAACGTCGAGATATTATTCCGAGGGGCATTCGAAATTCCATCGGCGCTGGTGATTGGCTGATCTCACTCCACCTCACTTCACTTTCGGCTGCGAGGCTGAAATGGAGGAAGAAAAGGTTTCCACGCTAAAAAAAACTGGTTCAAATTATTTGTGCTTTTAGGTAAAAAAACTGATAAGATGTGGGGAAGTTTTCCAACTGAGTCTAAAAATGTGTGATCACAAGTTATAGACGAAAGTTATATGAGTTTTCATTTAAAAGAGTACTGTTGAAAGTTAAAAAAAGTGGAAGGAAATGATTGAAAATGTTATTGTTGTTCAAATACTAATAAACCACCCCTATAAGTTATTTTTTCTTGAGATTTTCCCATATGTGACTTTTCCGACCTCAGCTTTTCCCTTCCCTTCTTATCTAGCAAAACAAAAGGAAGATATCACTTTTTAAGACCTTAAAAACTTAGAAATTTCACAATGAAGAAGAAAAAGAGTGATGGTTTAAAAGGAAGGTATCTTTGCACCTACAAACTCAATCAATTAGCTTCTTCTCCTGGGTTTTTTCTAATTTCCTTAATCATATATTTATCTCAAATGAATGCTACTTTCATATTTTCTTGTGATCAAAAGTCTAATCATGCACGAGGTGAGAGTTAAAGCATACTCATTAGAGACATGTTTGAGGTTTGTTGCACATCAATTTAACAACTCCTAACTCTCTCTTTGGTTGTTGTATTAAAGCAATATATCCATACGGGCAAAAAAAAATGTAAATAAAAATAATAAAAATAAGTAAAGAAATTAGAAGGTGTACAAACATACAACACTTATACTTGTATTATATATTTATTTATTTCTTTTGTAAGTAATATGTACATATTTTGTACTTTTGATACTTGCATATATTTTAAATAATTATATAAAATTGAAATAAAATGCATAGTATACAAATTAAATTAAAAATAAAATCCTCTACAGAGTGTCACACATGTATGTATTATATATAACACCTATAATTATTTTGCAAAAATAAAATAAAAATAATTTTTTATCTTTTAAATTATTTGTAAATAAATAAAATATAAAATTAACATATTTTTGTAAAAATAATAAAAAAAGGCATGTATATAATATATAGGTATATTATACTTGTACATGATACCATATATTGTATAATATATTTATTATTAAAAATAATTAAAAATCACAAAAAATAGTTTATAAAATAACTAATATTTTTGTATGTTTATAATTTTTATTTTAAATTTATTACCATTCTTTATTTAATTTTCTTTGATTTTGTAAATTCTTGAATTCCGATTGGTCGACCCGAGACTGTTGACCTGGGTCAACCTCCCCTCATCCAGACCCGACCCGGGTACCTCTTCGTCAAACCTGATTTCTCATTGTTTTCCGATCTGGGTTCAACCATCTTTTCTCTCGAATCTTGCGCCCGAATGTTCCCTTGGGATTTGTAATCCTCGCGGAATCTAGGCACGTCCGGATCTTCCTAGGATTTCACTCTTTCTTCCGATCTTTCTAGACCTTGGGAACACCTATAAAATCATCTCCTCCACCTCAGTCACTCAGCAGCTCGCCCCTCGTGCATCTTTTCTTCCACTAGTTGCTCTAGGAAAGTGACGTGGTCTTTGGGCAGCCTTTGGGAGTTCGATTTGGTGTTGGGTTGCATGACGTTCGCTTCGTGGCTGGAGCTTCGCTACGAGAATCCTCCCAGGCCTTTCGCCACCTGGTTAAGGCCATAACCCTCGCCTCCATCTTCGTATGGTGTCGCCAGTAATCTCAATACATTTCATTTCCATATCCTTTTTTTAGTTCATCACTGCCGCCCATTCGCTTGGCTCCGACCATCGGTATTGAAGCTCCACGTCCACTCCCTGCCGCAAAATCGACTCCCCACATCACGGACTACCTTCCCACACGACATATTGCACCTACATCTCGCTCACCGGAGTGAGATTAGGACCTATCTCCTTTCTTCGTGTTCGCTGGAGATCGGTCCATCCCATTGCCGCTTCTTTTCTTTCTAGTTGTAATAACCTCATGCCGAAGCTTTGTCTTCGAGTCATGATACCCCTTGCAGGTCCAAGTGCGTGCAGGAGGCCCGAATCGAACCTCAACAGTCCAAGATGAGCTACCACGGGAATACCCACCTCCAGATCTTCACCAAGCAGTTCTCTGATTCCTTTGAGGACCCTAGTCGACTCGCATCACTTCTGGCGTCTTGCTGAACCTTTCATCCAACCGATCTGGGTCCATTCGAGCGAGACATTACAGATTGAACTGATGAATCCATGATTCATCACCTTTATTCCTTCATTTTGACTAAAATCCTTATTAAAATACATGTAGATATCCATTAATTCCCACTAATTATCATTCTAACCATAAATATTAATATTATATATTTAACACTTATTTTACCCAAAATAAAAGAATAAAGATAAAAGTAAAAATAAAAAGAAAAGAAGGATGTATATGTAGTATACATACTGACCCTAACCTCAAGACTAGGTCAATATTGACTAGGTTGACAAAAGAAATAAGTAGGGGAAGATAAGGATCAAAACATATAAAAATATTTAGAAAATCAAGATCAAAAATATAATTTACCCATTTACCACCTTGTAAATAGTTCACATATTTTATTTATCATCAAAAATATCTAAATTAACATAATCCTTTTACAAAAGTTGTTCATAAAAACCTACAATATTTTATAAAAATATTAGAAAAATATTTCAACATAAAAATAAATTAACCACAATGAAACGTAAAAGCCGTAAAAGCCAACTTCCAAGGTTCATAACTATTTATAGAAAATTCCAAACGGATCAAACTCACTTTTAAAATCCTTTGTACATAATATTATTTGTTTAAAATATTAAAAAAATATTCGTATAAAATCGGTGAGTTTCGACTTTTTAGACCCGTTGTATATATAACTATATGTAGAAACTTCTCGGGATTCTAATTAAATAACCGTAAACCCGATTAACTTAATTATTTTTCTTAAAATACTCTAAAATTATATATAAAAATATAAAAGTACAATTAAGCTAAAATATCAATAAAACCCGAAGCCCCGAAGCCACTACTTTTTTTTTCCGGACCTCATAACTCGGCCGTATGAAGTCCGAATTAAGCAAACTCAATCACATAAATTATATTTTTCAATTATCTACAAAATGACACTAGTTTCGCTAAAATCGGAGTCAATGCAAAAAATACGATTTTTGGGTCTATATTGGTATATTGTACAATGTCCCGTAATCTAAATTAGTATTATAATAATAACTTATTTATTTATTTAATTTATTCAATTTATTATTTATTTATTTATTTATTTTTATTATTAATAATTTATTAATTTAATTTATTTCATTTTTATCTATCTTTTTATTTTTTTCTCTCTTCCATTTTTTCTCACTCCTACATTCCCAAATCCCATCTTCTTCCACATCGTCACCTTTTTCTTCCGCCGCCCCTTCCTCTTCTTCTTCTCCACCGGCCACCGGCCTAACAGTCTGGTTGTTGGTTGTTTGCCCAACTGCCCTTGCTGCTCATCATCGTCGGCAATGACTAGCTCGCTCCTTCCCTATTTATAGCCGTCGACCCCTTTGCCGAAACGCTCTCCGCCATTTCCACCTCCTTCCGAAGCTATGGAGCTTGTGCGAAAGCAATGACAAGGTTTATCGTTCCCCGTTGAGCATCTGCGAAGAGAGAGTGCTAGAGCGTGATCTGCCGCCTCGGCGAAGCCCTGCCGTGCCGCTGTGTTCCCAGCCTCCACTTCCGCCGAGCGTTGAGGCAGCTACCTGGGACTCCCTCAGAGTTCCTTCCCCAAGCGACCTCCTTCATTTGGGTATACATCTTCCTCCATCTATTCTTCCAGGCATCTTCTCTATCCTCCTCTCCTCTCTCCGATTTCCCCCTTCTCTCTCATTTTCATCTTCGATTTGAATTCCAAAACCCTCGATTCCACCGATCATCCCAGTTCGATCGATTTTCATTTCTCCGTACTTCCCTACAAATCCTATTACCTGAGATCCGAGCTCCAAATCTCGTTCCTTCACTTTCATTAGGATTCGACCATCGATTTTACATTTTTTCCACATTCGGTCGAGGATCGGTTGCCTCGATCCTACTATTCAAGCTCCTGTAGAACGAAGGTCCATTGGAAATCTGAGACTCGAAGCTTCTTCATCTCAAAACGTTGTATCATCAGTGATCATTCACGAACAAAAACTGTTGGA